>JAHWGI010001424.1:0-457132 GCA_029379305.1 Frankliniella fusca
CTTTCGTTCGCTCACTGTTTGTGTTTGTTTCATATGCTTCTATTCATCTCATCTTCTTCTCGGTGTGCTTCAAAATTTTTCATTTTCCTTCTTATTTTTCTTTTCCTAGTTAGTCGTCACCTTTCTCTTCAAGTCACTTTATCTTACGTATAACGTTCTTATTTCCCTAGTTTTTCTTCCTTATCTCTCTATTCATTTTACCTGTCTACTACTAATAATCGTTCTACCAGTGTCTTCTTTCGTCCTGTAACCAATTTTGGTGTATATGTTCGATCATTTTCTTCTCAAGTCGCTTTCAAAACCAGTTCAGCTGTCTATAGTCTTTCGCTCTCATTTTCTTTCTTGTGCCTTTCGTGGGAGTTTGTAAGCTATGATGTTCAGTGCTTTCTTTTGTTCTCCTCCCTGTTGGTTTCCTAAATCCTTCGCTCAACTATTGCTTCTCCTCGTTTTTTTCCCCCTCTTCGTGTTTTTCTACTTTTCTACTTCATCCATGCCTTTTGTCCTTCCTTACTTCCTCATCCGTCTTCTCTCCTCTTGCACTTATTCTCTCTTACGAGACTTTCTTCTCACTTCCGTAAAATGACTATAACTGCTGATCTTTCTGGTCTGTTATCCTCGTATTCTCTCGGAGATCATGTTTCTCTATGGAGTCCTGAGCTCTGGATCCTCCCCCCTTAGCTTCTGGGATTTCTTCTGCTTCTTCCTTCTTCTCTTGCTTTCCAATCTATATCTTTTTAGTTCCTTTGACATTCTATGGTTGTTCCTTCTAATATTGTTTTTAATCCTTTCTTCCTCTTTCTCTTCTGCTTCTCTGATCTTCTCTCCTCCCTCATTGCTACACTTATCTTCTATCCTCCCCCTTTTATCTTGCTACGTGCCAGTTCTATAATCCTCGGTTTCTTGATTTATCTGTTTGGGTTTTTTCTTCTTTCTCTTTTCCTTCACTCGTGTATGAGATTTAAAGTTTGCTTATTCTTTTGGTCCTATCTGCATCATCGTATTCATTTCTGCATCCTCTTCTTGTCACTGAATTTGTGTTTCTTTCCCCTACTCCTTCCTCTCCAATCTCTAATCAATTCTAACCGTTTATATTTTGTTATCTGTCTTTTCGATTTTTGTTTGCCCTTCTTCTTTCTCTATCTGTTATCGCCCTTTTCCTTTATTTTCTTTTTCTTTTGTTTTTTATTGTGTATTTTCCCTCCCTTACTTACGGTCATCTTTCTTCTCTTTTAATCTATTTTACATGATCGTAATATATGTGTATATTTTCTTATTTTTCGATGTTTTGTTCTCCAAATTGCCTAAACATTTCACTCTCTTCGTCTTTCTTTTGTTAATTCTTCTAAGTCTTGATATTCTCTTACCCTTAATACTTCTTTCCCGTCTTCGCATATCTCACTTCTTCTTGTACTCTCTCTTACCATTTCACTTTCTCTCTTGTTTAACTGTTCTTGCATGAATTTTTATTCTCTTCTCATCTGTTTTTTTCTTGATCTCGCCTATTTAATCCAACTCCCCATCCCTGCCCTTCCGGGTTCTATTTTTTCCTTTATACCAAGATCTTGTATTTTCGAGGACCAAGCAGCCCCTAGTAATTCCTCCCGTTCCTTCATTGCCTCCGTTTTTTTGATTCGTTCCCTGGTCTATGCTGTTTGTGGTCTTACCCTCTCTTTTTTTTTCTCTTCTATGTTAGTCTTAGGTCTTTGGCTTCGGTTCTGTCGTCGATCCCGTATTTTCGGGTCTTGCCTTATTTGTAAACGTTCTTTAAAACGTTCTCTTGTCTTTTTCATTTTTTCTCTTTCATTTAGATCGTTCTTGGAAACTATCTGTATTCCTTGATTACTCTTGCTCTTTTTTTTAATATCCACTTACTACAGTATTACATTTTCGTTTCTCTTTTTTTTTTCTATTTTTATCACATATTCTTGTTACAGTCTTTGCGTCCAGTCTCTTTTTTTAGTGCAGATTCAACAACTCTTTCTTTTAGCTATACCGGCTTGTCTTATGCTTCCGTTCCTTTTTTGTTTTAGGCATTATTTATTTGTCCGAATACTTGTTACAATCTAGATTATCTTTCGCTGGGTTTCTCTTACTATGGTTCCGCATTCAGTTTTTTATACCCGCCACATACCAGCCATAGTTTATCTTCTCCTCTCCCACTTCATCAACGGGATAGATAAATAAGTTTCTGAGTCTTCTCTTAATTTGCGTGACCCCCCCATTCTGTACAATTTCATTTCGCTTAGAAATCAATTTCTACTAGGTCACGCTTCTTATCCTTCTTGTTTTTGCTAGGAAGTACTGACTCTAGAAGCATTACATTACGTCAAACTCATTTAAGGCCAGAATATTCCACTCCCTTATCTAGCTTTTTATTAAACCTTCCCCAACAATACTTTTCCTCTAGAATCTTTTCCTGTTTACTCCTTCTCCCCACTTTATTCTTTCTTTCTTCTTTATCTCTATTCTTTCTCTTTCCACAGTTACTTTTGCTCTCTTTTGCTTCCCTATATCCCCACCAACCACCTAGGCCCTACACACACCCAGTCCCACCTCATAGCCTTCTCGCGGAACAATATTCTCAATATTTGCTCGTCCTCGGCTACGACCCATCAGGCCCTGCAGAAAACATACATCTTTAGTTATTTTCTGCGGCGCGCTCGGACGGGCCGGGCCGGTGATGAAGTGCGCGCGCGCGCCAGCGGCTATGGTGCCCGATGGTGTGGATGAAGGCTCGCGTGGCTGTAGTCGCCTGTGCCTGTTCTCCCACGCCCAAGCCTGGCAGCCCTCACGCAGCCGACCTGCTCTACGCGCTACACGCCTCATATATAAGCAGATATATCTCCAATTACCCTCACCGTCAATGGAAAGCGAATTATGTGGTCTCTAATCGTGTCCATATTTCAATATATATTCTCTGCTAACCACTGAGGAGGCCCCCACGGAAGAAGGGCCTTAAGTTTAATTACAAGTTATTGCATGTGAAGGAAATACGTGTGCGTGATGACCGTCGAGGGAGGCGGGGGTGTGGGGGTCCGTTCTGTCACAATACGAAGCCTTTAAAATCTGAGTATCAAGGCAGCGATAAGTGCGAAGAGTAGCGCAAACATAATTAACGTAATTCCCCAAAATATTCATTTTAAGGACTCGTAGCCTTTTCCCCCCAATTTCTCAAGCCGCAACCCTCATCAACCATATACGCTTTTGAAAAAGAATTATCAACGACGGAAGATATGGTGACCCCCTCGGAAAAATTAATTTTCTTCTACATCTAGTCAGAAATGTGCCCCTTGCAACTTGCCAGAATCTTTTTAGTTCTTAACACTTTTTCTACTGTACTGTTAACAGCTTACGGTGAAACCCTGCTCCACATTGTAAGTTCACGAGTCGCATATTCACTCGTAACTTTACACGTGAATATAACACAACCGTAAACTTACAGTGGAGCAGGCTATTCGCTTGTTCTACGCTTACGGCGTGATAAATGCACCGTACACTTACAGTGGTGGCCGACCCCCGTCTCTGTTTCTCCGGCGTGCACGCCCTGCACTCCTCGTTCCATATCAACACCACACGCCCAATCACACAGCCACCCACCCACCGACGCGCCTCTCCCCGGTTCTCATCGTACCCATCCACATAGCGACTCGAGCACCGTACAACTACCCCATCGTGTGGTCCCCAGCTGTCCCGCCTCCAACCCCCCCTAGCGCGTATCCCTAAGACGTCTTCTTCGCCGCGCACGACCCGCCGCCTGAGTATTAAATCCCGAACCACCGTCCACTTCTCACCTACCACCCCCCATGCACACGACACGCGCCACCTCATCGCCAGTGAAGCAACGATCACAGACACCACAAGCGATCTGCCCCGTGCAATACTCTTCGCCCCTTCAGACGTTGTCCATGGTTACATGCGCCCCTTACACCGAACCAGCGTTGATCCTGCGGCACCGGCCGACAACCCAACCCGACCCCACCCCATAGTTTTCATATGTTGGGGCCCCCCGCTACAGACGGAACTCACACGTGGCACATCCGAGCCGCCGCGCATCCCGTGGACACACAACACAGACAACACTACGTAGCAGACTGACTCCCACTACCAGGCGACACCACGCGCGCACCGCCCCCCCCCCTAGGGCGACTCCCGGACACTGCACCTAAACCGGTCATCCCCCCACCCCAATGGGTGACTCCCAGGCTAGCGGAGGGGGACTGCGTCACTCGTAGTGCATACGTTGCATAGATCTCACTGTAAGTTACGGCGAATATGCACCGTTACTTACAGTGGTGCAGGTTTCACTGTAACTTACAGTCAAATTCACCGTAAGCTTTTAACAGTGTGTCAATCAGTTTGTCACTTGGATTTGCAGAGCAAGCGTGCATGCATCTGAATTAGGTACAGTAATTAATACAATTAATGATACATATCGATAAGGCCGTATCGTGGTTTTGGCGATATTGGTCCCATAGTGGTGTGGCTCGCCCCCTCGTTCGCCCCCCACCCCCTGCAGGGCAGCGTGGAGGACAGGGGCGGCTGCCCATTGAATCTCAGTTAGGACGGCCCGGCCGGTGCGGTCGCGTTGCCGCCCCGCCCCGCCCCGCCCCGCCCCGCCCCGCCCCGCCCCGCCCCGCCCCGCTCCGCCCCGCCCCGGCCCGGCCCGCCCCGCCACGCCACGCCACGCCCCGCCGTGCCGTGCCTCGCCCTCTAGGCCCTTGCCTGCGTGTTTGCCTACCCCCAGCCGGATTGCCTGCAGCGGCGCCCCCACCAGCTCTCCGACCAGCAGTGATCGATATTGTTTGGCCGTGACCCGCCGCCCCGCCGCCACCCCACTGGGCCCTCACCTCCCGCGCTCCACGGCTCTCCCTCTCGCTCTCTCCCTCTCTGCCTCCTGCTCTCTCTCTCTCTCTTCTCCCCTTCCACTGCCTCTCGGTTAGTATGTGTGGTTTGTACAATACCCGTTTAAAAATAAAAGTTCCGAGACTAGTACCTTTTTTGTTCCGAAAGAGCCCGAAGGCTCGCGGGCTGTTCCGCAAGTAGCCCGTGAGCCTCTCGGGCTAGTCCGGATTCAGCCCTTCATCGGGCTGCCAGGCGGCGGGCTTGTCCGAAACGAGCCCCTGAGTTAGGAGCCTTGCCCGATTGTAGCCCGATGCTATCGGGCGTGTTCCGTAAACTGCCCAGCCCGGTCAACGTATCAGAGCTGCCAGATAGGTCCGAGCCCGAGGGGTCTGCACTGTAAAAAAAAATCACGGTCACCCATACGGAAATATACCGTTAATTTAGATTACGGTGTCTCCGTACATTCGGTTCCGTACCCTCTTTCCATAAGAGCCCATGTAAAAAAAATGTGGGTACGGTGCCAAGGTACGGAAAAGTTCCCGCTAATTTTATGTCCGGCGGTTTCCGTTTTGGGTACGGACTGATAACGGCGTTCCGTACCCCTTTCCCTATGCTAGCCCATGTAAAAATGGTAGGTACGGTGGCCAGGTACGGTAAATTTCCGTTATCCCTTTCCGAAAAATGGGGTACGGAACGCCGTGACAAGCTCCGTATCCAAGACTGATTTTTTACAGTGTGCAAGTACGGTCTGCCGGTGTACACATGCTGTGGGCTTCCTGGTTTTCCTAGGTTTTCCTTATGGTTTTCCCGGTCTTCCCAACTTTTTCTTGGTTTTCCTAACATCTGTTTTTCTAGGATCTTCTGAAGGCTTCCTACCGTTTTCTGTGGTTTTCTCTCACCTTCAATGGTCTTCCCCAACATTTTACGGTCTTCCTTAGAATTTCTCGGTCTTCCCTCAAGTTTTCCGGTCTTCCCAAAAAAATTTCGGTTTTCACTCACCATTTGTGGCCTTCTATTTTATTGGTCTTCTTTGGTTTTCTTTGGTCTTCCTGGTGGTCTTCCCGGTCTTCCCAGTTTTCCGGGCGGCCGGTGTACGCGCTTAAACCTAGTTGCAGACCCCTCGTCCGAGCCCGAGTCGCCCGAGTCGGGCGCCGGAATCGCCCGAGTGCGCCCGAGCCCTCCCGAAGCCTCTCAGCCAATGATATCGCCCGGAATCGCCCGCGCTCTTTCAAAATCGCCCGGAATCGCCCGTGTTTTCTCAAAATAATCGCCCGAAATCGCCTTTGTTTTTTCCTAGAATACGCAAAGATCACCCGCCAAATCTCAAAACTGACCGAAAACGCCCAAAAACGCCCGAAAAATGGGAATTTTCATCAAAATCGCCCGAAAATCGCCCGACGGATAAAAAATCGCCCGAAAATCGCCCGGGCGCATTTTGCCAAAAAAAATCGCCCTGAGAAACCGAAAATCGCCCGGCGGGCGCAAAATCGCCCGATCTGGCAGCTCTGCAACGTATAGGTACAAACCCGAATTCTATACCGAACTCCGGACGCCAGATCGACGGAAAGTCCTTCCCCGCTGTTAATCCCCTCTGGGTGAGCTCAGGTATCCCGGGGTGAGGGGAGGGGGAGGGGTGCGCTGCACAGGGCACGGGGATTAACCCAGCGGCGGTGTCATCGGCTACCTGCTATTAGCTGTTGGTCGGTTAGTCACTGGTCAAGAGCTCCTCGCTCGCCCGCCGCCCGCCTCCTCACCTCACTGAGGGAGGAGTCCGGACCGGAGTCCTCACCTCAGTCCGACAGCAGCTGTCGTTGTGTGAGGATGTGTCGCTGACGCTGAGCGCATGTCTTTGGAGCAGACATGCACTGGTTGTACTTTTTCGTGTCTTTGTTTTTTTCAGTAATTACTCGTGCGGACCGTATGGAGAGATGTATATGTATAGTTGTGTATGGCAGGACAAGTTAGCACAGCTCGGGTAGCAGCAGTCACCACGGAGCACACGGAAAGTGCAGGCTTCTCGCGCACGGCAACGGGCGGGTTGGACTAGAGCAGCGCGCTGCCGTGGAGGACGCGGAGGGACTTCTTGTGCACGGCAGCGGGTTCGAGCTGGCGCAGAGCGCTCCTTGGTGTGCTCCGGGACGGGCAGCGCGCCGTGCGGACGAGCCGGACCAGCTCAAGCTATGCTTGGCGTGCTCCGGGACGGGCAGCGCGCCACGCAGAACCGTGTCCAGCAGCCCAGCGCTCATCCGTATAGAATAGTTACGCATCACACATAAGTGGAACATTCGCCAAATTATGCATCCTACAGAGGCCATCGAAGTATATCTACACGCTAAATGTTTCAGCACTCTGGAAATCCATGTTTACGAATGTCGCACACTTGCAGGTGTGCGAGGATTCATTTGTGGGGGTGGGATGGGAGGGGAGGTTTGTGGGGGGTGGGGGTGGGAGGGGAGGGGGAAGAGGTGGGGGGGGGGAAGAGGTGGGGGGGGGGGGGTCATGAAGGGGAGAGGTGAGCCAGCAAGATTTACGGACTGATACCGGGCTTACCCGTCCAGGTACAAGTCCGAATCAAGCCCGAAGAGGCGGCCGCTCGGGACTACGGGCTTGTTCCGAAAACCTGGCTGATTTTCCGGTTTTTCGGGCTTCTCCGGGCTTGTTCCTTCGGGCTGATTCTGGACTAGCCCGTCTTCGGACGCATTCCGGAACTTTTTATTTTTAAACGGGTAATCCTCTTAATACCCCAGTATGAGGATATGTAGACACATTAAAATTTCCCCTTTAAGTTGTCATGTTGTTACATTATGAAAATATGTTCTTTATGTTACATTTGATAACACCAGCATTCTTTGCTGTATAGTCTCGTTAATGGCTCAAACATTCCGCTTTCGCACCCAAGTCTAATATTTTTAATTTTTATTTTTATTTTTAAATAGTCTGTTACGGGGCAGATGCAACACGGGTAGGAACATTTCCAACTCTGTAAATTTTAGCTGTCAAATTCGTTTGGTTTGGCGGTGGAGCGTCTCTCTCCCTCCCCGTGTGCGTGCGCTCGTGTTTGTGTGTGTGTGTGTGTGTGTGTGTGTGACGTAGACTGAGCAGGGGACCCCCTCCCCCCCCCCTCCCCTTCCCCTTTACCGCTCGCTCAGCGCAGCGCACATCCCTCCCCTAACCCCGCTCAACGCTGCCCCCCCGGCTAGCGCGAGATTTATCTCTGGCTGGCGGCGAGCTGGCCGCTGGCCGCTGGCCGCTGGCCTCGGGGTGCCCGGCCCGTTGCTGGCCATTTGCTGG
This sequence comes from Frankliniella fusca, assembly GCA_029379305.1. Classification (NCBI taxonomy): domain Eukaryota; kingdom Metazoa; phylum Arthropoda; class Insecta; order Thysanoptera; family Thripidae; genus Frankliniella; species Frankliniella fusca. The sequence goes on from JAHWGI010001424.1 coordinate 8,134, forward strand.
CAGCGGTTGAAGAAGGGGAAGACTAACTTGAGCCTGGCTAACGGCCCACTCGCGTCAATGAAACCTGCGTGAGTTTATCGGTGCAGTGGGCCCACTTCCTGCTCTCCAGAACACCACCGCGATTACAATTTCCTCGGTAATCCCCAGGAAGCTCTGGCGTACCGGAGTCTCGCGGTGTTACCGCGCCTGGAGCCTATGGGGCCGCGCGCTTCCCTTCTCATGTGCTGCTGGGCCTGAGGCTGTCGCTTCCTCTCACGGTCACGCTGGGCCGTCCGGGCCGGGCCGGGCCGCGGCGCACTAATGGCGGCAACGTTTGAACCGCTGGGACGACTAATTACTTTAACAGCGTCTGCCGGAGACGAGGAAATTGAGGAGGAAGGGGAGGGGGGAGGGGGGGCTCTATACGGGGATTAAAAACAAGCCCCTTGTTAGAATCAACTAGGGAGTGAGAGATCAGGCGCGTGTAGTTGCTGCGCTAACTTCTATGGTCTCTGTAACTTGCCAGGACCTTCTTACTCCTTGCCTAATGCATTGTTGAGACAGTTTTTTTAACACAAATTTTTCTCTACTGCTACTGCCACTACTACTACACTGCAAAGTGGTTGGTGTCAATAGAAAAGGCCAAATGTTGGTGTACTACGTATTTTTCTGTTAAGACGGAAAGTAAGCAATATACTTTTCATCATCCATTAAAACCGGAAGAAACTGTCTAAAGTCGCAGGTACACTGTAAATTGGTTGGCGTCTTTAGACGCCAAAATTTTGGCGTCCTCTGAGAACGCCAAATTTTGGCGTTGAAAGATGCCAATATTTGGCGTTCTTCTTCTCAGAACGCCAAATATTGGCGTCTTTGAACGCCAAGATTTGGCGTTCTCAGAGGACGCCAATATTTTGGCGTCTAAAGACGCCAACCAGTTTACAGTGTAACATGGATCATAATGTTTCAGCAGTTCTGACGTATGAACATGATTACGAAACGTCAGAAGGAAATGGAAAAATTGTTGGGGTGGAATAAGAACAAATTCTCTCTGCAGATGCATGCATCGCTCACTTTGGAAAATATTTCCGTAGATGTACAAGATTTTGTAATTCACTGTGTACAACATACACCCTCAGTCCTCTATGAATAAATTTATATCGGTCTGTTGACGAATTTCTACTCGGCTTACTAAGCGGTTTGAGCAACTATAATGCCAACCTTTTTATTGTTTGATTACCCACATTTTTCTCTGTAACCTCTACAAGCTAATTCTTCATGACAATAACTAGAGAGAAAATGGTTTGTATATTATAGATATTTGCAAATGTCTTAACGCCTGTTGTGAAAAAGGTCTAGTAAGAATCTGAGAGTGTATCTCGTACATGTGCGACTTAATTAACGCTTTTCGACTTTGCTGCTCGCCAATCGATTCTGAGTTGATACGTATAGTTATAAAAAAATTACAATATGAATCGTAATTGTACAAGACCTCTCATGGAAAATTTTCCCGTACCCGGTACAAGAATTTCTCACAGTGCTTGGGAACGAAAACTTGATTTTAAGCACACGCTTCTCACCCCTGCCCATTCCAACTCTGCTTTCCGCACGAGTCACGTGCTGTGTTCATCGTTTATTACCGCACCTTTATGCGATGCATACGCGCTCCACGACCCACCCCGCCACCTCACGCCCCGCTACGCCCCGCTACGCCCCGCTACGCCCCAATACGCCCCGCTACGCCCCACTACGCCCCGCTACGCCCCGCTACGCCCTGCCTTGCCCCGTCCCGCCGCGTCCCCCCACGCCTCGCCATAATCTGGATCCCCTATAGTGCTCGACTAGAGGGCGACGACGAGTAATGAGAGACAGAGAAATGCTGCGTTCTATTTCGCAACAAATATTTCACTCATGGGTTTCTTATCTACAGCTTGTCAGGTGTCATAAATGGGTTTAACACATTGGAGCACAGTGCATGTAGCTCGATATAGGTACGGTGCGAAGATGCTTTGATCGAGGGGGACACCACTCCCGTGATCCTGCGTGCACTGGTGAAACAAAATGTTTAGTTCTAAACATCAAATGATGTTTAACTGCTAATGTTTAATATTTAAACACTATATCATGTTTAGTTCAAACTATACACCAGCAGATGTTTCATTTTTAAACACTCTGCAAGTGTGCAGTTGGCTAAACACTTGGCGCAGTGTGGTATCCCTATGCTTCTCTATGTGAAGCCTCGCCCAAGTGTTTACTTCTACACTGTTAAAAAAAATGTTGGAAATTCACAGCACCTCTATTGTGAAAAAAGTTGCCAGAACTCTTCGTTAAACTACAACAGTCCTCTGTATTTTTACCAGAACTCTTCGGGAAATTACAACTAACCTCTGTATTTAAACCAAAACTCTTCGGGAAATTACCACTGTCCTCTGTATTTTTACCAGAACTCTTCGGGAAATTCCAACTGTCCTCTGTATTTAAAATAGACTGGATTCAAAAATATGGTCGACTGTCCGATAAAATATTTCACTTTGAGGCAGCGAAAGGGTCCCTTTCTGATTACAGAGAAGTGTTGGGATTTCACAATCGTTCCGTATCGAGGAAGTGCTGGGAAATCACAATGAATTTTTAACAGTGTATGCATCACAAGATGTTTAATCTCTAAACATTTGCGAAGTGTTTAGTTGTTAAACATCTTGTCATGTTTAGTTCCTGCTATATACCACGTCATGTATGGAATTGCCAACTAAACACCATGATGTTTAGAAACTAAACATTTGTTTTACCAGTGTGGAGTTTTAAGTGTAATCCCCGAGTGTCACTTCGAAAAATCATTGTACAGCCCCCAAAGAATCATTTAAAAAAAAATAATAATAAAAAAAAATCAAGTAGAAAGTTGCGTAAAAATATGAAGCCAAAACTGAGAAAAATGGGAACAAAACAAGAAAAAACACGATTTTTTTAAAAAGTAACGTATCATTTCTTTTTTATCTCGGGAAAAATCAAAAGAAGAATCAAAATAAAAAAATAAAAAATAAAATAAAAATAAAATAAAAAAAAATCAAAAATCAAAAAAATCATTGTACAAGTTTTATATGTGTCGGTAATCCCTGTGTGATCTGTGTAATACTCAATTTTGAAGAATTATCACCAAATTCCACCTATGTTGTTATTTTTTTAATGATTTTAGCCCCAGAAATTCATGTGTGATCCCACGAACTTCTTATGTAATCCATGTAATCACGTAATCCTGCGTGTGTATATCGAAGTGGTGACCCTCTCCACGCTAACTGGCAATGTTCTTTTTCGTACATGTGAAATGTACGCATATAAACGTGCGGATTTATGTAAAAAGTCGTGCAGAATTATGTAAAATATTGTGCATGGATCTGCAGTATTTATTACATCTCGAAAAAATGCACAATAATAAACAGATTCATGTACAATATTCTACATAATTCTGCACGATTTTTTACATAAATCCGCACGTTTATATGCGTACATTTTACATGTACGAAAAAGTACATTGCCAGTTAGCGTGTCGGCTTTGATCTTCCGTATGATTTGGACTGGAGAGTAGACGTGGCCGTGGGCTGAGCTAGGCGGAGGCGTGGGGCGTTGACGAATGCCCGCTTGGCTCGGGTTCGAAACTTGGCACCCGCGACCCGACCGCACATCTCTCTCCCCTTTTCTCTCTGGCCGCTCCATCGAGCAGCTGGCGGCCGCGCGTGTAGCGAAGTTCACTGCGCTGTAGTTTTAACGCGTTAGCAGCTCTGGTGCGGCGCGGCGAGCGGGTGTCGGGGCCGCCCGGTCGCGGCTGGAAGCGGCAGCAGCGTGAGAGTTGCCTGTTGGGGCGCGGGCCTTACAGCAGGAGAACACCGGCTCTTCACCGTCGATTGAGCCTGGCCCGCTCCTTACTTTGTTGCATGCATGCATGCTGCGCGCTCTCTCACTCCACGTGTCTTTGGGAGTGTAGGAGACCGCGACCTTGAAACCCACGCTGTTCGCTTCGTAGGGGAAGAAACCGTTCATTAGTTATCGTTATTGATGAAATGTGGATACACTGGTATAAAACCAGGTTAAAACCAAGGCGTAACTGTACGCTTGAATGAAGCATACTGTCACGCTTGAAGACGTTACGCTTGAAATCAAGCGTACGAACGAATTTCTCCCATACATTTAGATAGGACGAATAGGAGCGGATGGACCTGTTACGCTTGATTTCAAGCGTAATCTCAGTACGCTTGAAAACGGGGAGGCCTTAGTTACGTCTTAGTTTTACTATAGTGCACCCAGACTTGTACGCTGATGATCGCACTCAAAAGGCTGCGCAAGTACCGAACCCAACCAGATCAGCCCCGTTCTCTTCAGCTGGCGCATGCGCAGGGCGCAGGGCAGCATCACTGACACTTAGGCTGTCCGTCCCGCGGTGAGCGCCTGCGGGCTCGTGGCGAGCACGCCCGCCGGGCTGAGGTGTGCGGCGGGCGGCCTAGCCTCTGCATGGCAGGGGCTCCCGGCCTCTGCAGGCGGACTGCGCTGCGCTGCGCCCTTATCTGCCTGCCCGCGCATCTCTCCTCAAACACAAAACAAGAACGAAAGGGTGTGGCTTGTCATGTATACCCCAGTTGTTACGGAGGAACTTGTGTACCACTCCGCTTGGGCTAAACTAATTTGTCTTGCCGTGCCTGCACTATTGGTTAGCTGGGCTCCTTGTCTTGCTTCGCAGCGCAGTACCTCGCGCCAGCCAGAGGCCTGGGTCGTAACAAGCCCCCACTGCCTGCCAAGTCAGAGGCTAGGCCGACCCGCCGCAAGCATCGGGCACAACAGGCTGCGTAGAATGCCGCTGGCGTGGGCCAGGGAGTCTCGCCACGAGCCCGCAGGCGCTCACCGCGGGACGGACAGCCTAAGTGTCAGTGATGCTGCCCTGCGCCCTGCGCATGCGCCAGCTGAAGAGAACGGGGCTGATCTGGTTGGGTTCGGTACTTGCGCAGCCTTTTGAGTGCGATCATCAGCGTACAAGTCTGGGTGCACTATAGTAAAACTAAGACGTAACTAAGGCCTCCCCGTTTTCAAGCGTACTGAGATTACGCTTGAAATCAAGCGTAACAGGTCCATCCGCTCCTATTCGTCCTATCTAAATGTATGGGAGAAATTCGTTCGTACGCTTGATTTCAAGCGTAACGTCTTCAAGCGTGACAGTATGCTTCATTCAAGCGTACAGTTACGCCTTGGTTTTAACCTGGTTTTATACCAGTGTATCCACATTTCATCAATAACGATAACTAATGAACGGTTTCTTCCCCTACGAAGCGAACAGCGTGGGTTTCAAGGTCGCGGTCTCCTACACTCCCAAAGACACGTGGAGTGAGAGAGCGCGCAGCATGCATGCATGCAACAAAGTAAGGAGCGGGCCAGGCTCAATCGACGGTGAAGAGCCGGTGTTCTCCTGCTGTAAGGCCCGCGCCCCAACAGGCAACTCTCACGCTGCTGCCGCTTCCAGCCGCGACCGGGCGGCCCCGACACCCGCTCGCCGCGCCGCACCAGAGCTGCTAACGCGTTAAAACTACAGCGCAGTGAACTTCGCTACACGCGCGGCCGCCAGCTGCTCGATGGAGCGGCCAGAGAGAAAAGGGGAGAGATGTGCGGTCGGGTCGCGGGTGCCAAGTTTCGAACCCGAGCCAAGCGGGCATTCGTCAACGCCCCACGCCTCCGCCTAGCTCAGCCCACGGCCACGTCTACTCTCCAGTCCAAATCATACGGAAGATCAAAGCCGACACGCTAACTGGCAATGTACTTTTTCGTACATGTAAAATGTACGCATATAAACGTGCGGATTTATGTAAAAAATCGTGCAGAATTATGTAGAATATTGTACATGAATCTGTTTATTATTGTGCATTTTTTCGAGATGTAATAAATACTGCAGATCCATGCACAATATTTTACATAATTCTGCACGACTTTTTACATAAATCCGCACGTTTATATGCGTACATTTCACATGTACGAAAAAGAACATTGCCAGTTAGCGTGGAGAGGGTCACCACTTCGATATACACACGCAGGATTACGTGATTACATGGATTACATAAGAAGTTCGTGGGATCACACATGAATTTCTGGGGCTAAAATCATTAAAAAAATAACAACATAGGTGGAATTTGGTGATAATTCTTCAAAATTGAGTATTACACAGATCACACAGGGATTACCGACACATATAAAACTTGTACAATGATTTTTTTGATTTTTGATTTTTTTTTATTTTATTTTTATTTTATTTTTTATTTTTTTATTTTGATTCTTCTTTTGATTTTTCCCGAGATAAAAAAGAAATGATACGTTACTTTTTAAAAAAATCGTGTTTTTTCTTGTTTTGTTCCCATTTTTCTCAGTTTTGGCTTCATATTTTTACGCAACTTTCTACTTGATTTTTTTTTATTATTATTTTTTTTTAAATGATTCTTTGGGGGCTGTACAATGATTTTTCGAAGTGACACTCGGGGATTACACTTAAAACTCCACACTGGTAAAACAAATGTTTAGTTTCTAAACATCATGGTGTTTAGTTGGCAATTCCATACATGACGTGGTATATAGCAGGAACTAAACATGACAAGATGTTTAACAACTAAACACTTCGCAAATGTTTAGAGATTAAACATCTTGTGATGCATACACTGTTAAAAATTCATTGTGATTTCCCAGCACTTCCTCGATACGGAACGATTGTGAAATCCCAACACTTCTCTGTAATCAGAAAGGGACCCTTTCGCTGCCTCAAAGTGAAATATTTTATCGGACAGTCGACCATATTTTTGAATCCAGTCTATTTTAAATACAGAGGACAGTTGGAATTTCCCGAAGAGTTCTGGTAAAAATACAGAGGACAGTGGTAATTTCCCGAAGAGTTTTGGTTTAAATACAGAGGTTAGTTGTAATTTCCCGAAGAGTTCTGGTAAAAATACAGAGGACTGTTGTAGTTTAACGAAGAGTTCTGGCAACTTTTTTCACAATAGAGGTGCTGTGAATTTCCAACATTTTTTTTAACAGTGTAGAAGTAAACACTTGGGCGAGGCTTCACATAGAGAAGCATAGGGATACCACACTGCGCCAAGTGTTTAGCCAACTGCACACTTGCAGAGTGTTTAAAAATGAAACATCTGCTGGTGTATAGTTTGAACTAAACATGATATAGTGTTTAAATATTAAACATTAGCAGTTAAACATCATTTGATGTTTAGAACTAAACATTTTGTTTCACCAGTGCACGCAGGATCACGGGAGTGGTGTCCCCCTCGATCAAAGCATCTTCGCACCGTACCTATATCGAGCTACATGCACTGTGCTCCAATGTGTTAAACCCATTTATGACACCTGACAAGCTGTAGATAAGAAACCCATGAGTGAAATATTTGTTGCGAAATAGAACGCAGCATTTCTCTGTCTCTCATTACTCGTCGTCGCCCTCTAGTCGAGCACTATAGGGGATCCAGATTATGGCGAGGCGTGGGGGGACGCGGCGGGACGGGGCAAGGCAGGGCGTAGCGGGGCGTAGCGGGGCGTAGTGGGGCGTAGCGGGGCGTATTGGGGCGTAGCGGGGCGTAGCGGGGCGTAGCGGGGCGTGAGGTGGCGGGGTGGGTCGTGGAGCGCGTATGCATCGCATAAAGGTGCGGTAATAAACGATGAACACAGCACGTGACTCGTGCGGAAAGCAGAGTTGGAATGGGCAGGGGTGAGAAGCGTGTGCTTAAAATCAAGTTTTCGTTCCCAAGCACTGTGAGAAATTCTTGTACCGGGTACGGGAAAATTTTCCATGAGAGGTCTTGTACAATTACGATTCATATTGTAATTTTTTTATAACTATACGTATCAACTCAGAATCGATTGGCGAGCAGCAAAGTCGAAAAGCGTTAATTAAGTCGCACATGTACGAGATACACTCTCAGATTCTTACTAGACCTTTTTCACAACAGGCGTTAAGACATTTGCAAATATCTATAATATACAAACCATTTTCTCTCTAGTTATTGTCATGAAGAATTAGCTTGTAGAGGTTACAGAGAAAAATGTGGGTAATCAAACAATAAAAAGGTTGGCATTATAGTTGCTCAAACCGCTTAGTAAGCCGAGTAGAAATTCGTCAACAGACCGATATAAATTTATTCATAGAGGACTGAGGGTGTATGTTGTACACAGTGAATTACAAAATCTTGTACATCTACGGAAATATTTTCCAAAGTGAGCGATGCATGCATCTGCAGAGAGAATTTGTTCTTATTCCACCCCAACAATTTTTCCATTTCCTTCTGACGTTTCGTAATCATGTTCATACGTCAGAACTGCTGAAACATTATGATCCATGTTACACTGTAAACTGGTTGGCGTCTTTAGACGCCAAAATATTGGCGTCCTCTGAGAACGCCAAATCTTGGCGTTCAAAGACGCCAATATTTGGCGTTCTGAGAAGAAGAACGCCAAATATTGGCATCTTTCAACGCCAAAATTTGGCGTTCTCAGAGGACGCCAAAATTTTGGCGTCTAAAGACGCCAACCAATTTACAGTGTACCTGCGACTTTAGACAGTTTCTTCCGGTTTTAATGGATGATGAAAAGTATATTGCTTACTTTCCGTCTTAACAGAAAAATACGTAGTACACCAACATTTGGCCTTTTCTATTGACACCAACCACTTTGCAGTGTAGTAGTAGTGGCAGTAGCAGTAGAGAAAAATTTGTGTTAAAAAAACTGTCTCAACAATGCATTAGGCAAGGAGTAAGAAGGTCCTGGCAAGTTACAGAGACCATAGAAGTTAGCGCAGCAACTACACGCGCCTGATCTCTCACTCCCTAGTTGATTCTAACAAGGGGCTTGTTTTTAATCCCCGTATAGAGCCCCCCCTCCCCCCTCCCCTTCCTCCTCAATTTCCTCGTCTCCGGCAGACGCTGTTAAAGTAATTAGTCGTCCCAGCGGTTCAAACGTTGCCGCCATTAGTGCGCCGCGGCCCGGCCCGGCCCGGACGGCCCAGCGTGACCGTGAGAGGAAGCGACAGCCTCAGGCCCAGCAGCACATGAGAAGGGAAGCGCGCGGCCCCATAGGCTCCAGGCGCGGTAACACCGCGAGACTCCGGTACGCCAGAGCTTCCTGGGGATTACCGAGGAAATTGTAATCGCGGTGGTGTTCTGGAGAGCAGGAAGTGGGCCCACTGCACCGATAAACTCACGCAGGTTTCATTGACGCGAGTGGGCCGTTAGCCAGGCTCAAGTTAGTCTTCCCCTTCTTCAACCGCTGCCAGCAAATGGCCAGCAACGGGCCGGGCACCCCGAGGCCAGCGGCCAGCGGCCAGCGGCCAGCTCGCCGCCAGCCAGAGATAAATCTCGCGCTAGCCGGGGGGCAGCGTTGAGCGGGGTTAGGGGAGGGATGTGCGCTGCGCTGAGCGAGCGGTAAAGGGGAAGGGGAGGGGGGGGGGAGGGGGTCCCCTGCTCAGTCTACGTCACACACACACACACACACACACACACAAACACGAGCGCACGCACACGGGGAGGGAGAGAGACGCTCCACCGCCAAACCAAACGAATTTGACAGCTAAAATTTACAGAGTTGGAAATGTTCCTACCCGTGTTGCATCTGCCCCGTAACAGACTATTTAAAAATAAAAATAAAAATTAAAAATATTAGACTTGGGTGCGAAAGCGGAATGTTTGAGCCATTAACGAGACTATACAGCAAAGAATGCTGGTGTTATCAAATGTAACATAAAGAACATATTTTCATAATGTAACAACATGACAACTTAAAGGGGAAATTTTAATGTGTCTACATATCCTCATACTGGGGTATTAAGAGGATTACCCGTTTAAAAATAAAAAGTTCCGGAATGCGTCCGAAGACGGGCTAGTCCAGAATCAGCCCGAAGGAACAAGCCCGGAGAAGCCCGAAAAACCGGAAAATCAGCCAGGTTTTCGGAACAAGCCCGTAGTCCCGAGCGGCCGCCTCTTCGGGCTTGATTCGGACTTGTACCTGGACGGGTAAGCCCGGTATCAGTCCGTAAATCTTGCTGGCTCACCTCTCCCCTTCATGACCCCCCCCCCCCACCTCTTCCCCACCTCTTCTCCCTCCCCTCCCACCTCCACCCCCCACAAACCTCCCCTCCCATCCCACCCCCACAAATGAATCCTCGCACACCTGCAAGTGTGCGACATTCGTAAACATGGATTTCCAGAGTGCTGAAACATTTAGCGTGTAGATATACTTCGATGGCCTCTGTAGGATGCATAATTTGGCGAATGTTCCACTTATGTGTGATGCGTAACTATTCTATACGGATGAGCGCTGGGCTGCTGGACACGGTTCTGCGTGGCGCGCTGCCCGTCCCGGAGCACGCCAAGCATAGCTTGAGCTGGTCCGGCTCGTCCGCACGGCGCGCTGCCCGTCCCGGAGCACACCAAGGAGCGCTCTGCGCCAGCTCGAACCCGCTGCCGTGCACAAGAAGTCCCTCCGCGTCCTCCACGGCAGCGCGCTGCTCTAGTCCAACCCGCCCGTTGCCGTGCGCGAGAAGCCTGCACTTTCCGTGTGCTCCGTGGTGACTGCTGCTACCCGAGCTGTGCTAACTTGTCCTGCCATACACAACTATACATATTCATCTCTCCATACGGTCCGCACGAGTAATTACTGAAAAAAACAAAGACACGAAAAAGTACAACCAGTGTATGTCTGCTCCAAAGACATGCGCTCAGCGTCAGCGACACATCCTCACACAACGACAGCTGCTGTCGGACTGAGGCTGAGGACTCCGGTCCGGACTCCTCCCTCAGTGAGGTGAGGAGGCGGGCGGCGGGCGAGCGAGGAGCTCTTGACCAGTGACTAACCGACCAACAGCTAATAGCAGGTAGCCGATGACACCGCCGCTGGGTTAATCCCCGTGCCCTGTGCAGCGCACCCCTCCCCCTCCCCTCACCCCGGGATACCTGAGCTCACCCAGAGGGGATTAACAGCGGGGAAGGACTTTCCGTCGATCTGGCGTCCGGAGTTCGGTATAGAATTCGGGTTTGTACCTATACGTTGCAGAGCTGCCAGATCGGGCGATTTTGCGCCCGCCGGGCGATTTTCGGTTTCTCAGGGCGATTTTTTTTGGCAAAATGCGCCCGGGCGATTTTCGGGCGATTTTTTATCCGTCGGGCGATTTTCGGGCGATTTTGATGAAAATTCCCATTTTTCGGGCGTTTTTGGGCGTTTTCGGTCAGTTTTGAGATTTGGCGGGTGATCTTTGCGTATTCTAGGAAAAAACAAAGGCGATTTCGGGCGATTATTTTGAGAAAACACGGGCGATTCCGGGCGATTTTGAAAGAGCGCGGGCGATTCCGGGCGATATCATTGGCTGAGAGGCTTCGGGAGGGCTCGGGCGCACTCGGGCGATTCCGGCGCCCGACTCGGGCGACTCGGGCTCGGACGAGGGGTCTGCAACTAGGTTTAAGCGCGTACACCGGCCGCCCGGAAAACTGGGAAGACCGGGAAGACCACCAGGAAGACCAAAGAAAACCAAAGAAGACCAATAAAATAGAAGGCCACAAATGGTGAGTGAAAACCGAAATTTTTTTGGGAAGACCGGAAAACTTGAGGGAAGACCGAGAAATTCTAAGGAAGACCGTAAAATGTTGGGGAAGACCATTGAAGGTGAGAGAAAACCACAGAAAACGGTAGGAAGCCTTCAGAAGATCCTAGAAAAACAGATGTTAGGAAAACCAAGAAAAAGTTGGGAAGACCGGGAAAACCATAAGGAAAACCTAGGAAAACCAGGAAGCCCACAGCATGTGTACACCGGCAGACCGTACTTGCACACTGTAAAAAATCAGTCTTGGATACGGAGCTTGTCACGGCGTTCCGTACCCCATTTTTCGGAAAGGGATAACGGAAATTTACCGTACCTGGCCACCGTACCTACCATTTTTACATGGGCTAGCATAGGGAAAGGGGTACGGAACGCCGTTATCAGTCCGTACCCAAAACGGAAACCGCCGGACATAAAATTAGCGGGAACTTTTCCGTACCTTGGCACCGTACCCACATTTTTTTTACATGGGCTCTTATGGAAAGAGGGTACGGAACCGAATGTACGGAGACACCGTAATCTAAATTAACGGTATATTTCCGTATGGGTGACCGTGATTTTTTTTTACAGTGCAGACCCCTCGGGCTCGGACCTATCTGGCAGCTCTGATACGTTGACCGGGCTGGGCAGTTTACGGAACACGCCCGATAGCATCGGGCTACAATCGGGCAAGGCTCCTAACTCAGGGGCTCGTTTCGGACAAGCCCGCCGCCTGGCAGCCCGATGAAGGGCTGAATCCGGACTAGCCCGAGAGGCTCACGGGCTACTTGCGGAACAGCCCGCGAGCCTTCGGGCTCTTTCGGAACAAAAAAGGTACTAGTCTCGGAACTTTTATTTTTAAACGGGTATTGTACAAACCACACATACTAACCGAGAGGCAGTGGAAGGGGAGAAGAGAGAGAGAGAGAGCAGGAGGCAGAGAGGGAGAGAGCGAGAGGGAGAGCCGTGGAGCGCGGGAGGTGAGGGCCCAGTGGGGTGGCGGCGGGGCGGCGGGTCACGGCCAAACAATATCGATCACTGCTGGTCGGAGAGCTGGTGGGGGCGCCGCTGCAGGCAATCCGGCTGGGGGTAGGCAAACACGCAGGCAAGGGCCTAGAGGGCGAGGCACGGCACGGCGGGGCGTGGCGTGGCGTGGCGGGGCGGGCCGGGCCGGGGCGGGGCGGAGCGGGGCGGGGCGGGGCGGGGCGGGGCGGGGCGGGGCGGGGCGGGGCGGGGCGGCAACGCGACCGCACCGGCCGGGCCGTCCTAACTGAGATTCAATGGGCAGCCGCCCCTGTCCTCCACGCTGCCCTGCAGGGGGTGGGGGGCGAACGAGGGGGCGAGCCACACCACTATGGGACCAATATCGCCAAAACCACGATACGGCCTTATCGATATGTATCATTAATTGTATTAATTACTGTACCTAATTCAGATGCATGCACGCTTGCTCTGCAAATCCAAGTGACAAACTGATTGACACACTGTTAAAAGCTTACGGTGAATTTGACTGTAAGTTACAGTGAAACCTGCACCACTGTAAGTAACGGTGCATATTCGCCGTAACTTACAGTGAATATGCAACGTAAGCTACGGTGAGCAGCCTGCACCACTGTAAGTTACGGTGCATTTTCACCGTAAGCTACAGCGAATAGCCTGCACCACTGTAAGTTACGGTGTATATTCACTGTAAGTTACGGTGAATATGCACCGTAACTTACAGTGGTGCAGGTTTCACCGTAAGCTTTTAACAGTACAGTTAAAAGTGTAGAACTAAAAAGTTCTGCAGTTGCAAGTGCACCTTTCTGACTAAGATAGAAAATTATTTTTCCGAGGACACCATCATCTTCGTCTTGAAATTCTTTTTCAAACGAGTATATGGTTGATAGGGTTGCGGCTTGAATTGAAAAGGCTACGAGTCCTTAAATGAAATTTTGGGAATTCGTATTATTTTGCGCACTCTTCCCTTATCGTGCCTTGATATCATTTTAAAAGCTTCGTATTGTGAAAACGGACCCCCCCCCCCCCCTCCCGGACACACGCACACGTATTCTTCCACATGCATAATTGTACATTAACATAAGTGCCCTCTTCCTTGGGGCCTCCTCAGTGGTTAGCCAGAATATATATTAAATATGGCCGATTAGAGACCAATAATCGCTTTCCCATTGACGGGAGGTAATTGACTATATCTAGCTTAATGAGCGTGTAGCGCGAGCAGACGGCGCGTGAGGCTGCGGCGGGCGTGGAGACAGGCACAGGCCTACAGCCCGCGAGCTTCACCACACCATCGAGCCCATAGCCGCGCCGCGCGCCTCATCCCCGGCCCAGCCCGCCAGCGCGCCCGCCAGAAATAACAAAAGATGTATTTTCTGCAGGGCCAGATGAGTCGTAGCGAGGAGAGCAAATTAAATATTGTCCCGCGAAAGCTAGAGGTGGGACTGGTGTGTATGCCTAGGTGGGGAGGGGAAGGAGAAGCAAAGAGAGCAAAAGAAATGAAAAGAGAAAGAAAGAAAGAAAGAAAGAAAGAAAGAAAGAAAGAAAGAAAGAAAGAAAGAAAGAAAGAAACAAAGAAACAAAGAAAAAGAAAGAAAGAAAGAAAGAAAGAAAGAAAGAAAGAAACAAAGAAACAAAGAAACAAAGAAACAAAGAAAAAAAAGAAAGAAAGAAAGAAAGAAAGAAAGAAAGAAAGAAAGAAAGAAAGAAAGAAAGAAAGAAAGAAAAGGAAAGGTGCAACAAGGGGTTAAGGCAGTAAACATGCGAAAATTGAGTCAGTGTGAGAAAACAAATGATATAAATGGAGAGCTCAATGTTTAAAAAAATAATAAAAAATAATAAAACAAAAAGAATTTAAAAAAAAAAAGTTGATGAAACGTAGCTATACAAATTTACACGATCTATCTTTTCGAATACGTTTTTCACAGAGCACATCGTCAACTGACGTAACGCTATCGATGACAAGAGACAGGCTTAACGGCCTTAAGCTCCTGGCCTGGCGCGCCGCTCATTGAGGGCCGCCCGGGGCGGGGCGGGGCATCTCCAGGACAATGGGGCAGGGCCAGAGGGCGGGGCGCGCCGTAGGCAGGCCTTGCAGCGTTAGGTGCATTACTCAACGCCCTAAATTACTGACAACAGCTGGCGGGCGGGGCGGGGCGGGGCGGGGCGGGGGAGCTGTCACACACACACAAGCACACACGCACGCGCGCACGCAACTTTAGGCGGCCCTGCCTGAATATTTCAGAGCGGAGCGGTTTGAAGGAATTTCGTTATGGCGCGGCGCACAGCCGGTAAGGGGCGGGGATAGGGGTGGCAGCCCGAGGCTACCTCGCTGTGGGCTGAAATGCAATTACGACTGGCTGATGTGCTTCAAATTCTCTACATTCTTTGCTCAGTTCCGCCGGGAGCGATCCTATTTGACCATAGCGCCAGGGCCGGCAGGCCGGCGGCTAGGGACCCACGTCGAGGACCTGTCGATGACCCGCCCGAACGCCGTCCACTTTAGCATCCGAGTCTCTTCTTTACAGCGAGAGAGGGGGGGGGGGATGAAGAGGGAAGAGCGCAAAGCGCTTCTTTGGATAATTTTGATCTCCCGACGGAAACGCAAGAAAGTCGGCTTTCGCTCATCTGTATTAGGAATACTAAACCTCTTAGAGGAGATTAATAAAGAAATTGTGCATTAAAGTATGAGGCAGAGAGAACACGTCAAAGGCAGGCGCCGCCGAAGGCATTCCTGCCACGCCAAAAGAGTCTTGAGGTAGAGCAGTGGCGGGTGCGGTACGGAATGGCTGGGTGGGTAGGGGGGAGGTGCGGTAAGGTGGGGTGGGGTAGGGTGGGGTGGGGTCGGGTGGGGTGGGGTGGGGCGGGGTGGGGTGGGGCGGGGTGGGGCGGGCGGGGCGGGGCGGGGTGGGGCGGGGTGGGGCGGGGTGGGGCGGGGTGGAGCGGGGCGTAGCGTGGCGCAGCGACGCGGCACCGTCAGGACTGTACTGTGCCTTTCACACAGAGTCTACGCGGTGGAGGCATTCATCAACTTTTACGGGGCGACTACATCAAAGCGTTCTGACGGAGCGCTACTCCCCTGCCCCCGCCTCACACTACACATTCCGTCTGGCCTTCCCCCACACTCTCTCGTTCCGGAAATGTGTTCCGCGCCTTTCACAGTACAATTTCATTTTGGGAAAAAAAAAGGGAGGAAAAGCAAGAATATATTTCGGTGAAAATAAAACAAGTTCGTTTCATTGAGCGCGTCCCGCTCTTTGGGCGGAGAGGAATCTTTTAGCCTAAGGCGGTTGGGATAGGGACTGAAGAGCGAAGCCCTGCCGGGCTCTGAGGCGCCACGGGCGCCACTGACACCACGGGGCCCCGCGCCCTGCGCCCCGCACCCTGCGCCCCGCACCCAGGAGGCGCCCTCCGTCCCCGAGACCATCCGTGCGCTTTTACTTTATCATGAAGCCCAAACGTCGGAAAGCACTCAGGTCTGGATGCCGAGGGGGCAGGGCGCCCCCCACACTCGCACAGGCTTCCCTCTGTCTCCATCTTCCTCACAAATCAGTGCTACCCTCCTGTCAGCGCTCCTTATAAACCGTACACTGTAATTTTGGGGGTGTTCCGAATGTATAAGGCGTTTGCAACAGGATCCAGAGCGACATTTGGCGTCTACTTTTGGGACACCTTTTGGCGTATAGATTCTAGACACCTTTCCCCATACCACTCGCTCATCACAGCATGGACCAGTGGCGGCCCTGGTGCGCATAATACGTACATCCTGAAAGATGCTCACATCCTATACACCCTTTCAGCGTGTGCTGTGATGTGGGAGTGGTATGGGCAAAGGTGACTAGAATCTATACGCCAAAAGGTGTCCTAAAAGTAGACGCCAAATGTCGCTCTGGATCCTGCAGCAAACGCCTTAAGGCGTATACATTTGGAACACCCCCAAATTACAGTGTAGGTATCAGAATCATTGCTGGAGAAAATTTCGCGGGCACAATTTACTTTCTAGTGATTACAATTGCGGTTTGGAATTGTCACAAATACATAGCTGTTAGTGAGTCATTTAAAAAAGGGTGCTAATCATACTTAAAACAAAAGTTTTTGCTCTATGAGGACACGTGATCGACGTGAAGGATTACGCGGCATAACAGCACGTCAGCCCCCCGGGCGGAGTTTCGTACGACGCTTTGTAGCGCGCAATCTATTTTCGAGCCAGTTCTGGCGGAATTTAATCCGAAACGGGAAAGAGAGGCGGGCCTGACAGATATACGCACGTTCGCCATCACTAATTACATTTCCGAATTATTTTTCCTTTTTTGCAGTCAGTACGCGAAGCCCACTGATACATCAACGGGGCTTATATTCATCCCTTTGCAGAGTCAATACACACATATAGAGACTTCTAAAATGATTAATCATATTTAAATTGAACAATTTTTTTTTCAATTTTAAGGCTCTTGGAAAAAAAGTACATGTACACTGCAAACCCTGGAATCCAATTTCTCACTCAAAATGGGAGAGGACACTTTTCCATACTAAATTAGAGTGAGAATTTTTAACCTCACTCTTTTCGAGCGAGAAATTTTTGAGCCTCGCTCTATTTGAGTGAGGATTTTTTAACCTCACTTAATTTGAGCACGAATTCTCACTTTATTTAGGCGAGATCTCAAAATTCTTTCTCAAAAAGGGCGAGGAAAAAAATTCTTACTCTCCAGAGAGTAATAAAATTGCCCTCAAATTCTCACTCGTATGGGGCGAGAAATTAAGACTCGTAGATTTTCAGTGTAAGTGCTCCAAAACACTTATTCCTGGTTAACGAAGAACGAGGTTGTTTAAATGTGAGTGATGAGACGAGACCTTCCGGTACAACATACCTTGTGGGATAAGCCCCGGGTGATGCATGGGCCCTGCCGTCTCTCTCGCACACTAGCCCCACACGGACGCCATGTGGACTGACGACAGTTTGACGTACAACTTGGCCCCTAGTACCTGTCACTCCGCCACTTATGGCGGCAACTGAGGGTCAGAGGGGGAGAGTGGGGAGAGTGGGAGAGTCGGGAGAGAAGGGGAAGAGGGGTGAGGGAGAGGAGAGGGCAAGAGCAAAGAGAGAGGGGAAAGACGTCGCAAGCGTTGAGAAATGCGAGACGAGAAAGCGGCTGGAAGAGCAGAGCAGAAAGGACAGAGAAAAGAGGAAAGTGAATACGGAGCTCGGTACGGAGGGAGGAAGGGAGAGGCGGTACAGACAAGAAGCATGGTCAGGCCAGGGGTGAGGGCGCGAGGGACTTGAAGGCCGTTAGGAGGGAAGCACCATGCTGACCCAATTTAGGGGCGGGAGGGGCGAAGAGGGGCGGGGGAGAGGGTTGCATTTAGTCCGAGCCGCGCATGCGCAGGGCGCGCGGGGCGCCCGGGGCGGCGGTTGGTCCCGAGTGGTCATTCCACCTCGATTGGTCCGAGGCGCCGCCGTCACACCCACCTGAAAGCAGCGAGGGAAATTTAATTAGCCACCGTCCGCGCGCACTGCCCATGTGTGCACAGCGTCAGAACCAGACAAAGGCATATGCGGTCAGCCCGCTACAAAAACCTCGCGAAAGATTATTATCATATTGCGAAGAAAATCCCCCACACTCGCTGTACTCTGTTTACTTTCAAATCAGCCAGCTCATTTACCGCACTGCTCTGAGTTGTTCTTGGGCGTCATTGAAGAGTGATCCAGCTCCCCACTCACAGATCAACATGAAAGAAGAGACGAGACTAAACAGTTTGAACTTTAAGTGTTCATTGGCAGAAAATTTTAAAGACAGTTTACCTCATATTTTAAAATATATATCCAAATCACATTTAATCTGATCGCTTTTATCACGCATCAGTGGAGGCAAACCAAATGCCGAAGAGCGAACCTCTTCGCTATTCAGCTGCTGAGGGGACGGCGTTATCAGACGGGAACAGGACACATGATGGGGGCGGCCGGGGCGCAGCCCGATCAACATGTGGCCCGGCCGGGCCCGGCGCCGCTCTAACAGGCAGCTATCTGGCGTCTCGCATCTTCAGCATTCTTATGAATGAGGTTGTAACAACGGTAATTGCATTGCCAGACCTGTACTTTGCGGAAATGCGTCATCACGGAGCGTATACACTGGAGGTAGTAGTTTGGCAAACACGGTGCCGACAATTCCGTATCGGAAACAAATTTCCGAGGTTTAAAGCTAAGGCGGCTCGACATGTGGCTGTAGGTAGAGCCGGTGGGGCTTAAGGGTCCCGGCGGGCGCCGGGTCCGTCCAGCGCCCGCGCAAGGCCCCCCCAAAGTCTCGAAAAGCTCCCGCGCAAGCACGAGACAAGACCTCGACAAGCCGAAGGTAAGCCCCGATTTATACTAGTCGGCAAGTGCGACGACAGAAGAGCTGCTGGCCGCAAAGTGGCTGTTTGGAGTCCACGTTACACCAAACGAAGAAAGGGGATTGTCCTTGCCCAGCTGAATAACGTCATTTTATGGTTTTGGAACGGATCTGCCTGAACGGCATTAGCTTGCCCAAACTGACACGCCGCTAGAGGTGCCGGAAAGTCGGGTCGAAGTTGCAGGCGCGTATTGGACCCCGCTTGGACCGTGAAACATGCATCTATTATTGCGCCTGACCCACCGACCCTTGCCAGTCCCAAGTGGACCCGCGCTCCAAGCAATGGGTGTAGCAGACCATCGCTGGTTTCTGCGACCCACGGCTCGAAGCATAGACCTCTCCCAGCCCGTTGTAGATTTAGCGGGCCCAGATGGCCCGAGCCCGACCCAACCGACCCAAGGCGGCCCGTATCGGGTCCGCTCGACCCAAGCTCGTCACAGAATGGTATAGCTTCTCTCTCGCACCTAATGGAGATCTCTCGAGAGCAACAAGGAGAGGTGTATCATTCTTTGGCTGGGAAGACTGGCCTGGGCGAGGCTGACCCAACGCGAACCGGGACGGGCCGGGCCAGCCCAGGCCGGCCCAACCGACCCATGCCTGCTGTCGCCTGGCCAGTAGACCTGCTACTGACCCAACAGGCCTTCCCAGTAACACTTTGGGTTGGATAGGACGCATCAAATTAATACAGGTCGTGCAGGTCTCACAGTATTATTTCTGGGTTGGGCGGGCGGGTCCGCGCGCTAAAAATGCATGGGTCTGATTTTGGCCCGTGACCCGACTTTCCGGTGTGAGGTGATGAATGTACCCCCGTGACAAAAGCACCGCCTGAGAGGGGGGGTGCTTTTGTCACGTGATGGTTACACCCCCATGATTCTTCGCGGTGCAAGTATCACGTGATAGTTGCACCCCCTTCAAGGGGGGTGCATTCGTCACATGATACTTGCAACCTCCTTCAAGGGGGGTGCAATTTACACGTGATGCTTGCACCCCCCTGAAGGAGGTGCATTCATCACGTGATAAACGCACCCCCTTCAAAGGGGTGGGTGCAAGTATCATGTGATGAATGCACCCCCTTCAAGGAGGTGCAACTATCACGTGATACTTGCAACCCCATGGTCGGGGGGTGTATTCATCACGGGATGGTTGCACCCCCACCACAGTCGGGGTTGTATTCATCACGTGATACTTGCACCCCCACCACGGTCGGGGGTTGCATTCATCACGGGATACTTGCACCCCCACCACGGTCGGGGGTTATATTCATCACGGGATGGTTGCACCCCCCATGGTCGGGGGTTGCATTCATCACGGGATGGTTGCACCCCCCATGGTCGGGGGTTGTATTTATCACGGGATGGTTGCACCCCCACCATGGTCGGGGGTTGTATTTATCACGTGATACTTGCACCCCCACCATGGTCGGGGGTTGTATTCATCACGGGATGGTTGCACTTCTAATGAAAATAATGTCACACAAGCTGTGTGATTGTTGTCTCTACTTTTGTACTGCCTGAGAGAAGCTCCAGCTAAGAAAAGCCACTTGAGCGGCGACATTTTTGGAGCGGGTGTCCATGCTGTTTAAACCATCCCCTGCACCCATACGGACTGCCAAAATACCATACCGACGAAATCCGACTGTTGGTTTGGTAGCGGTCACAACACCCCAAAAAGAGCTGTTTTTGAGGGTTTGGGACTGGATGGGCAAATTCAATCCGGAAGCCAAAAAAGTACCCAAATGGGTGTTCTCGAACCAGAAAGTTGCACTCTTTCGATCCCCCTTACCGAAAATTTTTTAGCTGGCTTCGTTTGGACGGTACGGGCAGTCAAAGTTGGTCAATTTCACTTTTTTTGATAAAAATTCTGATTTTTCACCAATATGACCCTGAGGGGCTAGCTAAAGATACCTTTTGATTAAAAAAGACTAAAACAACATTTGCAGTGCCTCTATGCGCCTTGGGGGCTATGCTGGAGGTGTCAAAATCGTGAAAATCGTATTTTCCCCCACACCTTTATGGTTCATACCTCATTAGGGAACATTTTCAGGCTCTACGCTCTTTTTCTTCGTACTAGTTTACACCGAGCACCTCTCCACTATTTCGGCTCGATACCTGCTGGCAAAAGCTAATTTTACACATATTTTCTATTTTTACAAATGTTTTTATTATTTTGTTTTTATGTTGTTTGGTGGTTTTCAACTCAGGAGTACTGCAGGCAGGTTTACGTTTCTTTAACCTCCCGCACGCAACGCACGCTTTTCAGCAACGCTCGCCCCTTGTTGTAAGGCAGCCAGGTCACGATAACGTAGAGGCGGGCCTGCCTATGTGGCAGGCGCTCCGCAGCTCAGGGGCAAAACGTCAAAGGACAGCTTTCAGCAACGGGGCACTACGCACTGCGCGTCTTCACGTGAATCCCCCCCTAAGCCCCTAGTTAGCTCTCGCCTTCACGTGGGCAACACAATTTAACGCTGTATTGCTGAGGTACAAATTACTCAACGCTGACGCAGACGACTCGCGGGCCGGTCACCGATCGCTTAGCACTTCCCCACCCCTCCCCCTCCTCCGGCTTCCGGTTTTAATTTGCCCATCCAGTCCCAAACCCTCTAAAACAACCCTTTTTGGAGTGTTGTGACCGTTACCAAACCAACAGGGGGGGGTCGGATTTCGTCGGTATGGTATTTTGGCAGTCCGTATGGGTGCAGGGGATGGTTTAAACAGCATGGACACCCGCTCCAAAAATGTCGCCGCTCAAGTGGCTTTTCTTAGCTGGAGCTTCTCTAACTCAATGTATTGTACGCCCATAACTATTAGCAATATACTAGAAAATTACGTGAGGAGAATTATACCATAACACCTGAAATTATTATTTTCAGTGACAAGTCACACTGTAAAAAATAGTTGTTGAAAAACAAACATTGTCATGATGACAGAGTTGTCGAATGACAACACAAGTTTGTTTTGGCCAGAAACAATCAATTCGTTTTAATACGACAATTTTATTGTAATGTTACAATTAATTTGTTGCTGAACAACAAATGTTGTTTTATAACAACGCTAGAGTCATTTCTGAACAGTATTGGTTGTTACAAAACAATCGTTTTGTTAGAAAACAACACGTGTTGCTATCAAACTTAGCAAAACTAGTGTTGCTAAGTATCAACAAAATTTTTAGGCCCCCGTTAGGGGTGCCTATTGCTCACGCCCGTGAGTTTTTTATTTTTATTATTATTCTTGACGATGGCCCCTTATGGCCGCACCCGATCTTGCCCAAGCGATTCGTGCAAGATTATAATGAAAAATACTACGAAAAATTAGAAATTTTTTGAGATAGGTATGATGTCAAGCTGTCAATACGTTTTTGCAGAAAATTAGTTTGCATCGTCAGTTTCTATGGTAATTGCGAGCCGAGCACCCTGTGCCGAGCCAAAATTGACACCCTCCAAAATAGAAATGTTTCGCGCGAAAATACAACCAATAAAAACGTCCGCCTGTTGCTTTGTACCTCGATATCCAAAAGTTTCGCCGCACGAAGTGGTCACGTCAGAATCGTTGCAGATTCACGCCATGTTAAAGGGTTCGCCACCAGGAGACTTTCAAACGTGACCACTAGCTAGCCGCCGCGGCTCCTGATTGTTGGCTGGGACTGTAATTTCGCCGTGGGCGGGGCTTGTGACAATACCGCCAACCTCAGAGTAAATCCTCAATTCATGTTTTCGCTGATAGATACAAATAAGACAACCCGTGAGTTCCGTGTTAATGCGTGGAGGCTTGCACCGTTGTTTACTAAAGGCCTGCAACATCATTTTACGTAGTTACTTAATCTAAGACTAGCAAAATATATTTTGGGTTGGTTTGAGTGGACACCAAGCCGGCGTTGTTTAGAGCTGGCCTGCTCGGCGCCATGTTTGTGTCTTAAATATGAGGCGGATAAAATTCACGATTTGGGCTCTCACAGAGAGTTTTGACCTAATATTTTTAATTTCTATTTCATTTAATGGTAAGTGTGTGGCAAATTTGAAACTAGAACCCTTTAATTCTTGCCTGGTGGTTGAATTTAGTGGTTGCCAAGCGCGTTGTTTACAGCTGGCCCGCTCGGCGCCATGTTTGAGTTGGAAATGTGAGACGGATAAAATTCACGATTTGCCTCTGTGTCTGCCTCTGTGTTCCTTGTGAATGTGTAGTGGCTTCCATAGCTGTGTGCTAAAGGCCTGCAACATAACTTAACGTCGTCACTAAATTAAAAACTTGCCAAATATATTCTAGGTTGGTTTGAGGTGGACGCGTGAGGCGCCGTGTCGCCGGCCCCGCGCCGGCCTTCCCCACCCATAGCCGCCACGGCCGGGGGCTGAGGCTCCCACCTCGCGACTTTAAATTATTGTATAAAGTTATCAAAACGTTGACAAGTCGAACTGAATGCGTAAATATTATTTCTGCACCAGCAGAAAACGTTTTGGTAAGTTTGAGTTCAATCTGGTGAACAGAACTCTTGAAATGGTGTGTATTTACGTAAATAATTTTACGAATCCTATTTTTTACCTACTGATTGAACCTCGTTGAAACTTTGGGAAACGATTTCCGCATGTCTAAAACTGCATGCTTAAATTTATTTCGCCTGTCGTTCACCTGAAATAAAAACCCGCTGGTGCGCTAGTGGAGGTCCCAGCCTAGAACCATAAAAGCGACAGGAGTGGGCACTCACACCTCAAACGTGCTCCGTTCTATCGAAGGCGGTGGCGCCTCCCCCAGCTGGCTGCGGATTGTCTAGCCTACGTTATTTGCCCTGCGGCCAGGAGTGCCGGCGAGCCAAGCCGAATCGGCATTGTCGTCGCAGCAGGCTCGGGTGCTCGGGCACTCGGCCCCTCTGCGATGGCGCGCAGGGGAGGAAGGAGGACCGTGGTATATTCAGTTACTTCACCAAAAATTGTTGTTTGCATCTTTGTTTTTTTATGGTGATTGTTTGCGGCAGCGTTTGATAGCTGTCACGCCGGGCAACATTATGAATGGCAAATGTGGGGCGGAGGAAATTTATGGTTTAGTTGTCAGACAGCGTTCTTAATTAATATTATCAAAGTCTTTATCAATCTTAAATAACTGTTAAAACCTAGGGGGCCGTTTAACGCGTTAGCGTTAGAATTTTTGAGAGTGCATGTACCGGCTGTTTATTTGAATGCGTAACAGTGCTGCGGGTTTGCCTACCTCATTCCCCTGTTAGGCGCCATGGCCCCTGCAGCGCTGGCGAGTATGCAATCCCGCAACACTGTTACGCATTCAAAGAAACACCCGGTATACTGTGTCCAATGACCGACAGGACAGAGAGTGGGGTGGACTACGCTGCGCGGTGCTGTGCGCAGAGGTAGCGGCGCACAGTGCGACTAGCGCACTTAGGGGGGAGTATCGACACAGCACGGACGGAGTGGGCTGGAGTGGGAGGGGAGGGGCCCCACAGAGCGTTCCAGCAGGGCGTTCCGCCTGTCGTTGGACACTGAACCAGGAAAACACCACTTCACCCCTCCCCTCGTGCAACAGCAAAAACTGTATGAATTTCGGGACCCAAGGCCAGCAGCCAAATCAGCTACGGGTTATTTTATTTAAAATCACCTCAAGGTTCAAAATGAAGGTTTTTGTCTTGGGTTGGGGATGTTATTCTATCATTAAGGGCCACCCCAAGGACTCAAATATCAATGGTGTAAAAAATAAAAAAATAAAAAAAATAAAATAAAATAAAGGTTCAGGAGACATGAGAGCTCCAAATTTGGTTTCTGAAAAGCTGGAGAAAAAATGTTTCTTTTTTTTTTTTTTTTACACCCTTCAAGAAATATTTCACATGGCTTGGGCAATGTGTTTCAAACTCAGTTCTTAATGGTGATTCAAAGGCAGGTGCGGTTTTAAGTCGAGCTGACGGGAGGGGCGGATTGGCTGACGGGGGGGGGGGGGGGAATTGCCTACATACAGGGGTTTTGCATATCAAATTGCCTACATACAGGCGGATTTGGGGGCTGACGATCGCCCCTTCGCCTTAAAACCGCGCCTGTTCAAAGAAGTTATGGAAGGATGGTATCTTAATTTTTTTTTGAGAAAGTTATTAGGCCTAAGTAAACTTCCGTTAAAGTTAAATAATTGTAACTTTTGCAAATTTAAGCCCATGTCAAAAAATTCCAGGTCATGGCTTCTTTTAAAGCTAATGATTGTTAGAATAGCAAAGACAATGTTTGGTTTTCAGCCTGAGGGTTTCAGTCTCTTTGCTTTGATACTTAAGGTTTTAAGCTCCTATAATTAGGCTGTTATGAGTTAGGTGAACTCCACTTGGTGAATATGTTATTAAAATCACTACAATAATACATCCCTATATGAATACATGACATTTAAAAGGCAATTGATATTGGATAACATACTGAGTAATATTCAATACAGAACACTTTACATTTTTATGTTGTTTTTTCCCCGCGTGCGTTGCGTGCGGGAGGTTAAAGAAACGTAAACCTGCCTGCAGTACTCCTGAGTTAAAAACCACCAAACAACATAAAAACAAAATAATAAAAGCATTTGTAAAAATAGAAAATATGTGTAAAATTAGCTTTTGCCAGCAGGTATCGAGCCGAAATAGTGGAGAGGTGCTCGGTGTAAACTAGTACGAAGAAAAAGAGCGTAGAGCCTGAAAATGTTCCCTAATGAGGTATGAACCATAAAGGTGTGGGGGAAAATACGATTTTCACGATTTTGACACCTCCAGCATAGCCCCCAAGGCGCATAGAGGCACTGCAAATGTTGTTTTAGTCTTTTTTAATCAAAAGGTATCTTTAGCTAGCCCCTCAGGGTCATATTGGTGAAAAATCAGAATTTTTATCAAAAAAAGTGAAATTGACCAACTTTGACTGCCCGTACCGTCCAAACGAAGCCAGCTAAAAAATTTTCGGTAAGGGGGATCGAAAGAGTGCAACTTTCTGGTTCGAGAACACCCATTTGGGTACTTTTTTGGCTTCCGGATTGAATTTGCCCATCCAGTCCCAAACCCTCAAAAACAGCTCTTTTTGGGGTGTTGTGACCGCTACCAAACCAACAGGGGTCGGATTTCGTCGGTATGGTATTTTGGCAGTCCGTATGGGTGCAGGGGATGGTTTAAACAGCATGGACACCCGCTCCAAAAGTGTCGCCGCTCAAGTGGCTTTTCTTATCTAGGCCTGTGCGATTATTCGAAAACTCGATTCGATTATTTTAATAATCGTCGATTAATTTGAAGTCTCGATTACGATAATCGTGATCGATAGTCGAAATTTGGAGAGCGATTTTTGACGATTGTCGATTATCGATTGTTGACGATCACCGATTATTGACGGTTATCGATTATATATCCGAAAATTGACCTAAAAATTACCGATTTTCCACGATTTTTCACTTACGTGATGAAAAATATTCGCGGGAGAAACGTCATCGGCGACACGTGCTTGGGGAATGAGCTGTTAGAAATCTAATATTTTTAGCATCAAACAAATCTTTTATGAAGAAGCCTTGATTTTTTTTTTCACACTATTGTTTTAATTGCTTTGTATTTGTTCATATATAAAAGATTTTCATTGTTTGTTGCTATGCTATGATACTGCTAAGTGCTATAATGCAATATTAAATACATTTTTCCAAGTGCGAGATTGTTGGCTCTTTAAAAGGGGAGAAGTAATCGGTAATCAGTCGTCTCCACACACACACACACACACACACACACACACACACACACACACACACACACACACACACACACACACACACACACAACTGAAATTACTATGTAAACTAATCGAATATCGCCGCACGATAAAATTAAGTATAAATGATGGCCGAAAAGCACTGAATAATCGATAATCGAAAAACTTTGAGTAATCGGTAATCGTAAAACAGTAAATAATCGATAATCGAAACACTAATCGAATAATAAACGATTATTGCGATTATTGATCACGATTAATCGAATCGAAGCCAATCGCGATTATTTTATTAATCGTCGATTACGATTAATTTTAATAATCGCACAGGCCTATTCTTGGCTGGAGCTTCTCTCAGGCAGTACAAAAGGAGAGACAACAATCACACAGCTTGTGTGACATTATTTTCATTAGAAGTGCAACCATCCCGTGATGAATACAACCCCCGACCATGGTGGGGGTGCAAGTATCACGTGATAAATACAACCCCCGACCATGGTGGGGGTGCAACCATCCCGTGATAAATGCAACCCCCGACCATGGGGGGTGCAACCATCCCGTGATGAATGCAACCCCCGACCATGGGGGGTGCAACCATCCCGTGATGAATATAACCCCCGACCGTGGTGGGGGTGCAAGTATCCCGTGATGAATGCAACCCCCGACCGTGGTGGGGGTGCAAGTATCACGTGATGAATACAACCCCGACTGTGGTGGGGGTGCAACCATCCCGTGATGAATACACCCCCCGACCATGGGGTTGCAAGTATCACGTGATAGTTGCACCTCCTTGAAGGGGGTGCATTCATCACATGATACTTGCACCCACCCCTTTGAAGGGGGTGCGTTTATCACGTGATGAATGCACCTCCTTCAGGGGGGTGCAAGCATCACGTGTAAATTGCACCCCCCTTGAAGGGGGTGCAACTATCACGTGATACTTGCACCCCGATCGGTGGGGGGGTACATGTATCACGTGATAGTTGCACCCTCGTAACCTTAGGGAGGTACATGCATCACAGAGTACATTCGTCACCCCACACCTGCACCTCTACACGCCGCTAGATGCAGCAGCTGGCGCCTGCGGACCTCCGGGTAGGCCAGCCCGCCGGACGCGCCAGTGCTGCAGTTTGCCTACCTACAAGTTCCAGGGCGCCGTGGCACGCTCCGCTTTGTGTAGACCTGCCTCTCTCCTGTCAGCCGCCAGAGCCATGAGCCCTGCCCTGCCTAGAGCAGGGAAACGAGCGGGCGCAGAGGCTCGTATGCGTCCGAAAACGAGAGGTGAGAGGGAGCTCTGCTCTAGTTCGAGCGGCTCACTCGCGCCAGTCGTTTCCGGACACAAACGAGCCTCTGCGCCCGCTCGTTTCCCTGCTCTAGCCCTGCTGTAGCCCTGCTGTAGCCCTGCCCTGCCCTGCCCTGCACTGTCAAAAATCCTGTACCAAAGTACAGGACTGGGTACGGAAGACTGTGGTGGGCAAGGTACAGGATGACTGTGCCTCATTTACTGTGGCGCCCATAAGACTCTATGTTAAAAATAACCGTGGTCCGTACTTAAAAGACCGTACTCGATCAGGTACAGGCTGACCAGGTAAATTGTCTACCAGACTTCACCGTACCAAACACCGTGGTTTTTTCTGACAGTGTGCCCCGCCCCGCCCCGCCCCGCCCCGCTCCGCCCTGCCCTGCCCTGCCCTGCCCTGCCCTGCCATGCCCTGCCCTGCCCTGCCCTGCCCTGCCCACCCAGGAGGTTAGGTTCACAGGCGTCGCTGTCAAACTTTTGCGGCTCACCGCAACACCACGAAACTACATACATGATAGGACTAAAACGCATCGAACAGCTTGATGGATACTTTGGTCGATATAAGATGAGCACGGCCAGCTTCACGAATCTATGCAGTAGGAACTAATGGTAGACATGCACGTGTGACACCAGCACTGTAAAACTTTGTTGTAAAAAAAAAAAAAAAAACGAGAAAAAATTACAGGTTTCGCTGTTAAATCGGTATAAACACGTTTTTCCTGTAGTTTGATGAAATATTTTGTGGATAAACAAGAAAAATCGCAAAACAACAGATAAAGTTTGTAAAGTTACGGAATTCTTTTGGAAAGTTAAGGAATATTTTTGTCTTGCTAGAGTTCATTTGTAAATGAACACGAATAAAAAGTGAATTCACAGTCAGTTCGTTTAACAAAATTCACAGACATTTCCTGTAAATTTACGAAATGGTTTTTTTACAGTGGGGAGAGGTCGCGTGACGTGGTGTGAACGGAGTGGGTCAACCCGATTGACGTGGCGCAGTCACTGAAAGTCAAGGGGTGAGACTTCTCACCAAATTTCGGTGATACAAAACGTCTAACAGAGAAGGTAATACACAAGTGTAGGACTAAAAAGGGTGATACTCTGATGTACGACCTAAAAAAGGTCGCACTGGAGCTGGCCCTTGTTTTCCTTATAAAAGCATCATCCTTCACCGGTGATGAAAAAATGTATCACCCTTTTTTCGGTCACACATCGAAGTAACATCCTGTTTTCGGTCACACATTGGAGTATCACCTTTTTCGGCCAGACAGTTTTCAGACGCCTGACCTTTCATTTTTTAGTGGTCACACTAGTTTTTCCAGTGTTTTCACATTCCCCCCTCCAGCGTCCCTGCCAGCAGGGCCGAGCAGGGCCGCCGCCAGGCACAGCCAATGGGGGGAATATTTACTCCCGTCGACATCCGATTTGATTTGGGGAGAGGGTAGGGTGGGGCGCGGGGAGTCTTCAGAAATTGGTCACGTCGTGGGAGCCGCTTTTGCAGCGGAGCCCAGAATATGAGTCCCAAGTTACCACATCAACTCGGCGCGGCCATCAACTCGGCGCTGGGGGGGTCTGGTGGGAGCTCCCCCTTCGCTCCCCCGACCGACACTTTTCACTTCCGGGAGGACGCGCCACGCTTCCGCAAAGCCACAAACTGGGCCCCAGCCCCACCCACCCCCTCCCCTCCACTCCCCCCCCCCCCCCTCAAAGCCCCACGTACACAGGGGTGGACGGAGAGAATCAACGAGGTACACGATAAATTTCCAGCGTCAGTGAAATAAAGAGCGGGCTCAGGCCTCGCGCTCGCACCACGCGGCACCTTCTCCGCAGTCATTGCTCGCGCAAAGTTTAGCAGTATTTATTTTTCTCCCAGAACAGCACTATGGTGCTCAAGAACACGACAAATATAAAGCCAATCGGGTCCATACGCCCCGCGCCTGTTTCTGAGCGCTAGGCTACTGTTTGCTGCGCCGCCGGCTGCCGGCCTGGCCGTGTTCCAGGACCCAGACCCTTGCGATCCAAGCCCGGGGGAAATTTAACAATCATTACGCGAAAGAAACGCGGTTCACAAACGCTTCGCAAATTGCGAGGAATTTGCATCCTTCGTAGACTGCGAAAGATTCTCTTTTCAACTGCGAATAAATACTTTGCGGGCTGTGAAGAGCGCGTAGCAATTGCAAAAGCAAATGACGCTTTACGCAATTTGCAAAGGATGCGAATTCTTTGGAGGGAGTTAACAGTGGGGGTGCGCGTATCAGGGGACGTGGCTGGGGTCGTTTTGGCCCCAAAGTTAGGCCTCCATTGTGGTGCTCGTCCCGGCAGACCGGTGGGCCGGTGGGCAGGCAGCTGCGAGGACCGGCCGCAGCACTCTCGCACACCTCCACCACTGATTGTTCTACTCGTGATAATGTGTCCCGCATTAATACTTGAGAGTAATGTCATTAATTACTTTGAAAACTTGTGAAGACAAGCTAGTTTTAAAAGAATTGTCAATGCAGAGAATAAAGGTATAAGATAGAGGAAAAGAGGCAAGTGGAGTGAAACGAGAGAGAGGGGTAGGGCTGGGCGGTTTTTTCATTTCAATATCAATACTCAATATTTTAAAATATTGAAATATCCTCAATATCAATATCGGTTA
Source organism: Frankliniella fusca (assembly GCA_029379305.1). NCBI lineage: Eukaryota > Metazoa > Arthropoda > Insecta > Thysanoptera > Thripidae > Frankliniella > Frankliniella fusca. The sequence goes on from JAHWGI010001424.1 coordinate 38,710, forward strand.
TTGAATATTGAAATATTGAAAGTATTGAAATATTTGAAAAAAAAATGAAAAATTTATGCAAATTTTAAAAAAATTTCACAGAGCTAAAATTTTATTTCTTATTTGGTTTTGATACAATCGGAACCGTTCTAATTAATTAAAAACAGGCATGTACTTTTGGTTTTTCTGCAGAATATGAGAATTTCTGCATTATGCCCAGCCTGTGCTCCAGCTTTTCCAGCCAGTCCGTTACCGTGCATAGTAGTGTCAATATTTCATTTTTTCAATATCGGTCAATATTGAAAATTGGCTGATATTGAATATTGACTTCCAAATATTGCAACCACCAATACTTGAAAATATTGATTTCAATATCTTAAAATATTAAAATTGAAGTCAATATATTGAAAAACCGCCCAGCCCTAGGGGGGGGGGGGGAGAAAACCACAAGTCGCTGACATTCTGCCTAGGGGAGGGAAGATAGAGGGGGACAACAGGTGAAACCAGACAATGGCAGATGTCAAGTTCACCACGCCTTACACCGCACCCTGTCAGGAGAGTGGCCCGGGGCCCTGCCGGGGCCCTGCCGGGGCCCTGCCGGGGCCCTGCCGGGGTAGTGGCGGGGCTGTCCTGGGGCCCCGGCCCGGCCCCGGCCCCGGCCCCGGCCCCGGCCCCGGCCCCGGCCCCGCGCCGGGCAGCGTGAAGGGTGACCCGTAGGGACAGAGGGGAGGACGAGGCGAAAGGCAAGAAGGCGACGTCGACGCCAGGCTGTCCGTTTCCTTCTCTCTCTCTCTCTCTCTCTCTCTCTCTCTCTCTCTCTCTCTCTCTCTCTCTCTCTCTCTCTCTGTGTCTGTCTCTCACTCTCTTTCAAGATAACACTAAGAAGTCCTTTGTCGAGTTCACAACACGGCACTTGCTTGCTATAAAGATACTGAGCCGAACTTGTTTTAATAACAGCACCCATGAACATAGAGCACTAGATATGCATAACTTTTGTATATTTAGGTGGACTGTATTTTCAGCCCTAGGTTATCCGAATGGTACTCTTCGACTTCTCAGTCCTTTTGTGTACCTCAAACAACAACAATGAATCAAATCAAATCACAAGCCTCTCTCTTGCTCGCTACATCACTGTAAATGGAGTCGACTTTCTCGCTCTTGGGAGAGCGACTTTTCAGAACCAAATTTTCATGCACCTGGGAGAGCGAGACCGATTAACATCGCTCTATTGGAGTCATCTCAATTACGTTTACGGTGATGTGCTTGACTCTTTTTTTAGTCAAAGAGTCAAAACGTCCCTGCATTAAAGCTATTTCAAAATATCAATATATATCAATATATATATATATATCAATATATATATATATCAATATATATATATATATATACATATATACATATATATATATATATATATATATATATATATATATATATATATATATATATATATATATATATATATATATTATATATATATATATATATATATATATATATATATATATACATATACATATATATATATATATAAACAAAAAAACACTAGTTTTGAGTCGTTTAAGCGAACGTCACTTTTATCACGCGATATGAAGAAATGCTTTGCTCAATACGAGCGAGAAATGTTACTTCAATATTGTCAGTGGTGAGTTTTGCATCCTCCTCCACTCGTCGGCAACATTATTGCAATGCTTATAGGATCGCAGCCGAAGTGGAAAAATCATAAATTAGTTAGAGAGAGATACAGACAATATACTCGGAGAGCGTCCTTCCCCCGGCCCCGCCCCGCCCCACCCCGCCCGGTTCGTCCTCGCCTTGCTTTGAGAAAGGCGATATCTTGGAGCCGGTCGCAGCCGCTCCACTCTGCGGTGGGGCGGGGGGGGGGAGGGGGGGGGGCAGGCGTGGCCCTGACAGATGCGAAGGCCGCCCCCTCCATCCTTGGGGACGGCGGCCGTACACAGCCACAAGTATTTCCAACGTAACAACACACAATAAAATCCATCACAACATTATGTCACCTCTTCCGAAAGAGCAACAGCAACGGCCAAAGGATCATTTTCTTTGGTTTCTGAAGAGCATACGATAGTGTGAGGCTAATGTCAAGAAAACTCCAAAAAAAGAAAAAGAAATTTCAGGAGAAAAACCTTGAACGCCTCTTTGAAGGGTACGCCGAAGGGTGCCCTGTCGGGACTGCCATGGCTCACGGGTCCATGTTTCATGCTCTACACAGCTGCTCCCACCACAACACACTGTCAAAAATACGTCCCGTTATTTACAACCGCTCTACACAATGCGCCGGCCTGTTCGCCATTCCTCTCTGTCAGCCCACTCCCCACGCAGCCCCTATACTGCTATACCTGTGCATGCAGGTCGGCCCATCTTCACCATAATCCCCCCTCACAATTTCTTTCACCCACACAAAACTAATGCATCAAAACGCACGGGTTCTTCAAGCAGAATAGATTTACGAAGACTCGCCAATATTGTGTTGAATCTCTTTGTTGGCACTCAAGAAACTGTGGTTGCAATGCTTGCGGCTTGCCAGAAAAAGCACGACCTATTCGTTCTGCCCGTTTTTTGTATTCGGGCGGGGTGAGGCAGGGCTTTTCTGTCCTATTAAGCACTCATTCACTGAGATGCTTAAACTTTATTTTTCACATGAAAATTACATTGGCACATGCTGAGATAACATTCCAAATCAGCGCTCAGTTGCGTGGTGATAGTGTTGACGTGACAAGAAAAAAGGAGAAACAAAATTCATGAGAACAACCTCGAGGGCAGGGCTTTGCTGAGAAAAAGAATCCTCCTCAAGCGAGTCTTGTCTGGTCTTAGATTAAGTTCATGTAATATGAAGAGAGCGGGCTGCAGGGGTTTGAGCGCTACCTCATTGTGGTGGATCAGGAGGCAGCCGCGGCCACTGTGCCGCACAGCGCCGCGCCACGCCACGCCCTGCTACAGCCCACCCCAGCCCACCACGCCACGCCACGCCCTGCTACAGCCCACCCCAGCCCACCACGCCACGCCCTGCTGCTACAGCCCACCCCAGCCCACCACGCCACACCCTGCTACAGCCCACCCCAGCCCACCACGCCACACCCTGCTACAGCCCACCCCAGCCCACCACGCCACGCCACGCCCTGCTACAGCCCACCCCAGCCCACCACGCCACGCCACGCCCTGCTACAGCCCACCCCAGCCCACCACGCCACGCCACGCCCCTGCTACAGCCTACCCCTGCCCACCACGCCACGCCCCGTTACAGTCTACCCCAGCCCACCACGCCACGCCCTGCTACAGCCCACCCCAGCCCACCACGCCACGCCACGCCACGCCCTGCTACAGCCCACCCCTGCCCACCACGCCACGCCCCGTTACAGCCTACCCCAGCCCACCACGCCTCGCCCTGCTTCAGCCCACCCCAGCCCACCACGCCACGCCACGCCACGCCCTGCTACAGCCCACCCCTGCCCACCACGCCACGCCCCGTTACAGTCTACCCCAGCCCACCACGCCACGCCCTGCTACAGCCCACCCCAGCCCACCACGCCACGCCACGCCCTGCTACAGCCCACCCCAGCCCACCACGCCACGCCCCGTTACAGTCTACCCCAGCCCACCACGCCTCGCCCTGCTTCAGCCCACCCCAGCCCACCACGCCACGCCACGCCCTGCTACAGCCCACCCCAGCCCACCACGCCACGCCCCGTTACAGTCTACCCCAGCCCACCACGCCTCGCCCTGCTTCAGCCCACCCCAGCCAACCTGGTTACGCCACGCCCGACACGAGACCCTGTGGATCCGCGTATTGTCGGATTTTCTTCTGCCACCTCTGCCCGAGAGCCAATTAAATCCCTTTACTCAAACAAAAACAAACAAAAAAAAAATGAATGAATTTTAAAAAAAATTATTCTCATTCCCAAGCATACACATCCATCGTTCAGAAAAGAGAAGGAAAAAGAAGAGGGAAACAGGCACCCCTTAGGAATGCTACAGTTAACGCTCCTCGGAAACAATAGCACTATTAGTATCTCTTTCAGGGTAAGATCTAGACAAAAACATTCACTGTGAACGGACTGCTGGGAACAAAGAACATACTTCGATTTCTGTTCGGAATTCTTCTTTTACCCTGAGACCCCCAAAGCGCACAGTTGGCTGCCATTTCTCCCGCGCGAGCCGCAGCCCTCGCATGGCGCGGGGCGGGGCGGGGCGGGGCGGGGCGGGGCTGGGCGGAGCGGGGGCGCACCTGGCGCGCTATGCGGTGCGCTGACTCGCACATGAGTGGGCTCCGGGCGGCATCAGCGGTTTAACCTCGGCAGCGCGCCTCGCGCACGCACACTCGCACCCCTGACCCCCTCCTCCCACCTCCTCACTCACTCTCACCGACGTCGACGTCTTCCCAGATCCCCTCCCTTTCTGGTGAACAAGAGAGCAAAAAATGTAACCGCTCCTACCCCCACACACATTGCAGTCTTGTGTTACATTTCGCAGAAAAAGACTAACTGCCTGCACACTTAAGGCAAACCTTCAAGATGAAAGTTCTTAGAAAGCAAACGCTTCACTAATTGCGAGGGATTTGAAAGCTTATCGATATTGCAATAGTTTTGCTTTACACGAGCAAAAATCTCGCAACCTGCAAAGCTTTCAAAACTTTGGAATTTGCAAAGCAAATGCTTTGCAATCTGCGTTTCATGTTTTAAAGGGAATTGACAGTGTTGCGTGAAAATCACGCACGCACAAAAAAGCTGCTTAAACTTCCCTTCTCTTAGCTTTGCCTCCTCACCAGATACCGTCAACTAGTCCTTACTACACATCGACTCGGCACAGATTCGCTTTTCTTTCTTGTCTCCGTGATTACTCCCTGATTTTTTTCCTCTCTGCCCTCCCATCCTTCCCCGCTACGAGAGAGGCTTTGGCCAGCGGAGGGGGATGACCCTCCAGAGGTCATTTATGGTCCACTTGAGTACCGCAGCAGAGCTCTGGCGGCCGGCCGGGCCCGCTCAAGACACCACCCAGCGCCACCCCGCCCAGCCCGGCGCCAGGCAGCCCCCGCCACCCCCCGGCGCAGGGGACATTTAACATTTATCACCCCGTCCACAATATTCCAATTTACTGTAGCCTGGTGCGGAGGAGTAGGGAGGGGAGGGACAGGCGGTGATTAAGGGGTAATCTCATCATCGCATTGTCTGGTGAGAGGAGATTTTTCACTTTTATCCGCGTCCCTGTCTTTGACGCTCTCTCTCTCTCTCTCTCTCTCTCTCTCTCTCTCTCTCTCTCTCTCTCTCTCTCTCTCTCGTTTCAACCCACAACCGGTGCTCTTACCCTCTTTATCTACATTGATGAAGCAGTGGTGCATGACGTTCCACACTCTGCTATGCACAGACGCCCAATAAATTGCCTCACTTTATCGGGTGAGAGGCTGCGTCGCACGTCAGCGTCGTGACGTATCGATTACAAATGTGATTCCACAGCCTGCTGCGCACACGTCCAGGCCAGGACGCTCGAGAAGCCTTGTACAAGCCTCTCGATAGCTGTCGCCCGGGGCGCAGAGGTGCGAGGCCACGGTGAAGGTTTCCCGCCCCGCAAACATTCCCGAGGAGGAGCTCGACCGTCTCCGCCGGAGCTCCAGACTCAGAGAGAGAGAGAGATGAGAGAGAGAGAATATCCTCGACGCGGATCCCAAAGACTGCCTCGCTGCCCCGAATCACAGAGAGTTCTCTGACGCAAAAGAGGTAGCTGCTTCAATTAAACTTGCAGTTCTCTATACAGGCGGGGATACGGCAGCCCCCCCCTGACCCGGACGCGCCCGCTCCCCGGCCCGGCCCGGCCCCCGCCGCCCGTTACGGTCCCCACAGGATGAGGACGGACGCCCAGTTATTATACATGAAAGACCGTAAAAATGCGTAATGAGACTAGCAGCGAGAAAAAAGGACCCAGCTGGGAAGAGAGACGAATTATTTACTGCCTCGTTTCTTTTCTTTTATTTCGCCCTGCCAAATGAAACGGAACCCCCGAAAGCACTGACTGCGTGTTTTGCGGTTCTGCGGCCAAACTGACGGAGCGATACTCGCTGCACCGGATCGGGCCGCCGCCGGGCGCAGACGGACAGACAGCGTGGCCTCCTCTGGGTGGGTGGCACAGAGAGCCCTCGCCAATTAGCACTGGGACCCACCCGTAGACCCCTCCTTGTTGCACTCGACCGTCGGGAAGGCGAGGGGGCTGGGGAGGGGGCACATCCACACACTGGCAAAAATAATATCCGATTATTCAAGGAAAAGGGGAACACTTTGAACAACTCTGCAGGAATATGAGAAAAACTCAGATTTCGATCGAATCTCTCTTAAAAATGTAAAAACATCCCTCAATGTTTAAGAGATTTCCTCGAATTCTTGCGAGTTTTCTTCAAATTAAGGATGCGTCTTTCACGACATTGCTTTTACCGTGCTGTGGACAATTCCAACGAATATATGTGCCGTCTTTGCCCGGGTTCAAGGCTGCTTTAAAAGGATTGCGGCTAAAGGTATTTACATTAAAACACTCAGAAAAGCTACAGTGAATTTTCCTAAATTTTACAGAGAATCCTCCTACACTGCAGCTTACGGTCAACTTTCACCGACACCAACAGTGAATCAGAGTGCATAACCATGGATAACAGTGACATTCACCTGACGGTGAAAATTTACCGTTAGTTGTAGTGCTGTAGGGTCCACCGTGCCTTACACTGAAAATAGCTAAGCTTCATTACTGCACAAGCCACCCCTGTGAGAGGTGAGCCTGCACTCCAGGCGTGGTGAGCAGCTAGCGCGCGCGCGCGCGCGCACAGACACACAGACACACACACACACACACGCACACGCACACACGCGCGCGCACAGACACACACACACACACACACACACACCGGCCAGGGCCAGGCGCCGAGCGGACAAGTATGTATTGGATCCGACATTTCAATATCAGAGGCGGCGCTTTGTTTTCCCTCTCTCTCTTCCTTGGCGCGCGGCTCGGCCCGCGGCACAAAGAGGATAACGTATCATCGCGCCCTGCGATAAATACAAACAGTCAATGTTGCCTTTGTGTCGAGCGATATATCCACTTTCCCGACGAATTATTTCTCTGATGAAAACGCTAACTGGCATTAGGCATGGCGTTCCGTGGTTATTAACGGTCATACGCCACTCTAATGATAGGCAGGAAATCGTTTCCCTTGTGATATGTACGTTACCCACTCTGACGCGGACAGTTCTCATTCCAAAGTCAACGTTATAACACTTTTTGCCAGTGGCCACGCGTTGAAGGCGCGGCTGGCGCGGTCTAGGCCAAGCTCACCTACACAGCTGCGGCAGAGCACACTGCCAGCGAAACTTGGTGGGCAGGAAACACTTTAGGGTGAGGTAGATGAAGAAGGGAGGGGAAAAGGAAGAAGAAGTAGTACGGTGACGAAGGAGGAAGAGAAAAAGACAGGAAAATAAGTTGTGATTCCAAATTAAATCGAATGAAACTTCGGCGCCAACAGTTTAATTAAAAGGGAGGAGCAAAACCTGAGCGAGAAAGGTAAGGGACGGAATTGGAGGGGGAGGGGGGGGGCGGATCCAATACCATCGTTTACTGTGCTGGTACAACGCTCCCACCAGCAAGCATTCGTGACCAACCAAAAATAAGCACTTCACATAAATGGAATGGTTCCACAATATTGAATTTCGACCCCGAGAGTTTACTTTACCCAAGCCGTACCGTGGAGGAAACACGAGTGAACGAACTTATTGGGACACCTGCTGCGCGGCGGAATACATTTCTTCAGTGTGTTGCAGACAGAATGGGCATTGCCCGCAGCTGCGGCTGAGACATGCGGCCACTTCCAGCTCGTGTTGTCGATGGCGCCACGGCTCGAAAACGCATTGAAACATGAAACTTTTATGTGAGTCCTGCCAGGAAGAGGAGGGAGCGGCATCCTGACGGCGACCTTGGCCTTGGCCTAGCGACAAGAGCTGCTATAAGGGAGGAGGTAAGAACCAGGGCGGGGTCTTACGGATTTCACTTTGTTTAAATATGTAAATAACCGTAGCTGGCACTTTGCAATCACAAAATAATTCACGTTTTGCTATTGTAAAAGGGAACTGTTTCTCTCCAATACTATTTTCCACCACAACATTTGACACTCCTTTCGCCTACTGAGAGAACTTGTCTTCAAGTAATTTTTAAAATTTATTTATGAGGAATAAAAGCAGCGCAGGCTGAGTGAGGTAAAGGCGAGCTGGTTCCGGGGCCTGCATGTCTGGCAACACTTTGTGCTGCATCGGGACGGGGAATCGATCTACGGACACGAACAACGGCACTCTAGCCCAACCCAGAACTTATCAAGTCGCAAAAAGAGTCTTGAGCAAAAACTGAGACAACAATATTATGACTCTGACCATCGAAATTGGGTCGCCACAATACCGTGATATTGCTGGACCTCTAAAGACAGCATTTTTGCGCTTGCAGTTCACAAGCACCTACGAAGTTTACACTCTCAGACTTGAAATGGACTATTTTCACTATAGAGTGGAATATGCATAGGTTTGTGATAAAATTTGTCTTCGAATGAAATTTTTTTGTTGACAGAGCTTATTTTAGTGAGAAAAAAGTCGGAGTTGTTCAGAAAAATGCCATCTAAATGGACAAAAATGTTTCTTCTAGGGTAGTACAGTTTTCTTTATTTTAAAACAAGAAAACTGTACTACCCTAGAGTAAACAATTTAGTCCATACATTACGTCATTTTAATTTCTAGATCTTGACGTTTTTGTCTTTAGCTAAAAATGTCTGTAAACGAATATCTATCATATGTAGACAAATTTCATTGTCCTTACACATTACATTGAAAAAAGCCAGTTAAAGATCTGAGCATGTATAGAAAGTTCCTAAATTTCTGTGGCGCGGGGCTGTGGCTGTGAATGGGCCTAGGCTGTGCCTGATCTAGCCCCGGACCCTGCACAAGGGCCAACGGGCAAACAAGGCAAGCAGCAACGGCGGCATTGATATTCACATTTGTCGCTGGCTTCATATATTGCTTCTTTGATCGGAAAAGATCAAGGTCAGAATGAGCGCCACGCTAGTGTTTGCAGAGGTGGTGCAGAAAACGATTTGCATTTGGAAAGACGAGGGAACATGCTGCGCGTTACTCCCCACCCCGCACCGCCGAGCCTCGGCTCTACCCACGCTGCCAAATATTTGCCTATGGTGTGAGAGGAAATGACTCTCACACGAAATGAAACTGAACTGAATCCCCTCGCGATACCCGCCGCCAGCTCTTCGCTCCAGAGAGCGAGAAATTGAAATAACCGTCGGCACTGAAAAACTAAAACGAGCGTAGATAAAGCGCGGCAAAATGACGACACAAATATAAGCGGTTTAGAGAAAGAAAACTCGCTCTGCAGAGGGAGAAAGTTTTACCCAGCTGCGTCCGACTGTTCAACTGGATAACTCTCTGGACTCGCCGAGTTAACTACCGTTAATCGTCTGGAAAAACTTTTCCGCGGGGAATCGAGGAAGCGGCCATGACGCCGCGCAAAAAGTTAAATAGATGAAGGAATTTAATTTCACTCTAAATTCACTTTGGCTTCCGCCGCACGGCTTTGTGATGAGCTGTCGGTTCGACCGACGCCGTGCAGTGCGGCTCATCTCCACTCCACCAATCCATCTTGTAAACAAAAATAAAGCAATTACCGAGGCCTCGAGTCCTTCGGGCGGTTTCAGAACGCACGGCTACCCTCCCAGGCGGCCAGGAGCCAGGAGCCCTATTCCCTATCCCCGCTACCGTTCGGTTCGGTAGGATTTCCTCGGTAGTGACGTCACATTCGGTTCGGTAGCCGAAGTTGCTATTCCGTAAGCTTCCGAAGGCAGTTACCGATCGGTTTGTCCACCGAATCGTCGACAATCCTACCGAGAGGGTCTGAGATGTCGGTAAGGACTTACCGAAGATCAGAGTACCTTTAAATGTTGGAGTTTTGAGGGCAAAATTGCAGTGTTAAATGGAGGTATAGGTATTACTCTATGAATATGTTCCAGTGAGGTAAAATATGACTACACCATTTGAAAGAGGATAAAAAACTGATTCAAAAACACTAATTTTAAAAAGTAGGATTTTTGTTTTCTACTCTCCGATCAAAGACACCAACAAAATTTAGCAGTTTAGCGTAACTCTTTTAGCAAAAATAGATGGTCTCCTATTGTCACCAAATTTGGTTTACAGCTTCTTATAAGTTCCCTTAACATTCTCTCATTTTTTGGGAGGGTAATATTCACCATTTATTGTATTTATTTTTTTAAGTTTTATGTGTGTGTTTGCGCTAATGTCACCAGAGATGTTATTCTGGAAAGGTGTAAGAAATCAAATTCAGTCTGACAGCAGTTGTGTTTTTTCATTCTTTTACTTCATATTTATTGTATAAATTTATTGATTCTGAAACAAAACATTGTTTTTTTCCCTTTTTTTCTCCAGAATAACATCTTTGGTGATATTTGCGCAAACATGTAGATAAAACTTTTAAAAATCAGTTCAAAAAATTATGAATATTACCCTCTCCAAAAAATGAGAGAATGTTAAGGGAACTTATAAGAAACTGTAAACTTAATTTGGTGACAATAGGAGACCATCTATTTTTGCTATGAGAGTTACGCTAAACTGCTAAATTTTGTTGATATCTTTGATCGGAGGGTAAAAAACAAAAATCCAACTGACATTTGTTTTTTCAAATCAGTTTTTTATCATCTTTCAAATGGTGAAGTCATATTTTACCTCACTAGGACATATTCATAGAGTAATACCTATACCACCATTTAAAGCCCCAATTTTGGCCTTATAATTTTAAGAATTCATGTCTCCTAAACCGTTTTGCAGAGTTCTGCAATGGGCGGGCGGCCTCCGCCCGGCAGCCACCGAGACTCGTAGCCAGAGCGCCCGGCCCGGCCCGTCTGCTTCGTCAACGGGCCGGGTGAGCGCCCGGACCGAGTGCGGAGGCGGGTGGAAGCTCCGCCCGCTGCGTTCGGCACTTTTTGGCGTGGCGTAGAGTAGCTTAGCAGAGGCATCGGCCAGCGCCGACCCGCCCGGACCTCCGCACAGGTGACTTCGGCACTGTTCGGATGTCCGGCCGGTGACTGCTGCCGCCACTCCATGCCACAGCAAAGCAGCACCGCCCATTACTGTCGCTCTCTCTCGCACACCTCAGGTGGCGGGCGGAGACCGCCCGCCCATTGCAGAACTCTGCCGTTTTGGCTACAGAGCCCGGATTGGGAGTGAGTTCATATCGGTTCATATTTCATGAATACATTCAATTTTTGAGAGTAAAAATAAATCCAAAACCAGACCCGAAATCTTGGGTCAATGAGGTAATAGAATTAATCCTGGTAACATTCACTCCTCTCGTAATTCCCGGCACTTTATGGCAGCCTAGACATCAACATTTATAGATTACGTGCTGGAAGTCAGTGTCAGAGAAGTGGTATCTTCGTTCTGATTGGCTGGGCTGCGCGAGCATCGGCAACGTTGCCCGAAGTCACCCGACGTCGCCTCGGTGACAACCGTGCTGAACCGAATCGTTACCGAACGACATACGGAATCACTTCTTCGCTCGGTTTCGGTAACTCTACCGCGCGGCAGCTCGGCTAACCGAACCGAGCGGTAACTTGGTCTCAAGATAGGGAATAGGGCTCCAGGCCTCGTTCGGACCAGTCGCTGAGGGGGAGAGGAGGGGAGGGGAGGAGAAAGGGAGGAGGAGAAGGAGGAGAGAGGGAGGAGGACGAGAGAGGGAGGAGGACGAGAGAGGGAGGAGGACGAGAGAGGGAGGAGGAGAGAGGGAGGAGGACGAGAGAGGGAGGAGGAGAGAGGGAGGAGGAGAGAGGGAGGAGGAGGAGAGAGGGAGGAGAGAGGGAGGAGGAGAGAGGGAGGAGGAGAGAGGGAGGAGGAGAGAGGGAGGAGGAGGAGAGAGGGAGGAGAGAGGGAGGAGGAGGAGAGAGGGAGGAGGAGGAGGAGAGAGGGAGGAGGAGGAGGAGAGAGGGAGGAGGAGGAGAGAGGGAGAAGGAGAGAGGGAGGAGGAGGAGAGAGGGAGGAGGAGGAGAGAGGGAGGAGGAGAGGAAGGAAGGGGAGGAGGAGAGAGGGAGGAGAGAGGGAGAGAGGGAGGAGAGAGGGAGGAGAGAGGGAGGAGAAAGGGAGGAGAGAGGAAGGAGAGAGGGAGGAGAAAGGGAGGAGAGAGGAAGGAGAGAGGGAGGAGAGAGGGAGGAGAAAGGGAGGAGAGAGGGAGGAGAGAGGGAGGAGAGAGGGAGGAGAAAGGGAGGAGAGAGGGAGGAGAGAGGGAGGAGAGAGGGAGGAGAGAGGGAGGAGGGAGGAGAGAGGGAGGAGGAGAGAGGAAGGAGGAGGTGGGAGGAGGAGGAGAGAAGGAGGAGGCAGAGTTCGAGGCGCGTAGGCGGCGCGGGGCGCGCGGGGCCAGAGCCCGGCCCAACCCGGCCGTCTGATGTCACCGATGCATACACTCACGGCGGCACTGGACTGGACCAGCCGAGAGCCTTAATAGGAGGTACACAGTACCAAACACGGCTCCAAGCGTAAAATAAACGGCAGGGATTAGAAACACTATGTGAAAAATACGTTCGTAGATTTACGATTTAGTAAGTAAATTACGACTTACGAAAATGTTGTAAATTTCTGACAGCCCATTCTTGCTTTAATTGAATTTCAAGTCGATAGGTACTGCATGTAATTTTACGAAACGTGATCGTAATTCTACAACTCCACTTCGTGGAAAATTTCCCCGTAAACCTACGACAATTTTTGACAGTGAATTCTTTTGATTTTTTTTTCCCCTTAGTAGTTCGAAAGTTATTCTGTAATATCCTCGGCCACGCTCGGCCAAAGCGCATTTACAGACGTCGGCAGAGGTCTACGTGGATGTGTGCCAGTTGAATGCTGTTGGCGTGGCTTGGATCAATATCGCGACATAGAGTACGTCTGTACAGTGTAGATCTTACTCCTTTGATCGTACAGTTACGACACAAATTGTAAATAAACGAATAAAATTGAAACGTTTTACAAGCTTTTTAAGCCTTTAGTGTTAGAAAAGTTTAAGACCATGTTGTAGAGGAATGACTTTTTTAAAGTACGGTTACGACCAAATCGTTCCAGAGTGACTCCAGTCGCAAAAAAAAATAAGCGACTTTGTCGTCGTCAATTGACGACAAAATTTCTAACGGTGCACTAGCCGATGATTTTAACGTTTTCGTCGTTTCTAAGTAGTGGAAAGTCCCAATTTTACTATGATATAAACGAAGCAAAACCGCCAAACTAACTTCTAACGCATTTGTCGTAGTTTTGAAGTTTCATACTCGTCACAGTGACGTGTTTTTAGCATTGTTTGGTCGCATGTTTGTGTTGGCCTCAAGGCAAAATCATGCTTTCTCAGGCCATACCAGGTGTCGCACCCGCACCTCGCGTTACCCAGACCCAGTTCGATTCGACATCCAACGCTTCGCTGAGCTCTCAACTCCACCCGGGTTCCACTGGTTCCACTGGCTCCACGGGGCTGGCGGCGCGTGGGGCGCAGCCGCACAGTTGGCAGTGCACCGCAGCGCGGAGGGAATGCCCGCGGGGCCCGAGCCAGTAATTATGGAGATTCGCGACATTCCCCGCAATTTGCCGTGAGAGTGCGAGGGACGCGACCGAGGACGCGACGCTGCTCAGCCTCCTTTCTCCTCCTCCCTTCCTTCTCTCTCTCTCTCTCTCTCTCTCTCTCTCTCTCTCTCTCTCTCTCTCTCTCTCTCTCTCTCCCCTGTACTCTACTCTCTTTGCACGCTCCCCATCTTTTCCGACGAGCAAGCAGCATCTTTGTAGTTTAGCCTCAGTGCGGGATCCGTCTAAAGAAGTGCTGCAAGGCTTTGCAGGATGATAGTTAAGCGGGCCACGGCAGCACTAGCACTAGCCTTCAAAGACGCTGAAAGTAATGCTTACTCCTGTTTTTCGTTCTTGTTTTTTCCAACCGTCTGGCGCTCACTTCAGTTTGACCATTACCAATCTTACCCATTCAGTCTCCAGCCCTGCAGCCGGAGGTTATTCCGAGGCACCACAACTCACCTGAAACAAGACAGAGTGGAGATTAGGTGAGGATTGTCTCTGAGCACTTGAGAATATTTCCTAAGCCCTTTTTTACGACCCCGTTTGGGTGCCGATTGCTCAAGACCGCGAGGTTTTTAGTATATATAACTTTTTTTCCTGGTAGGAGAATAGATGAGGGGCGGCGGGTTGGGTGGGTGGGTGGCCCGGCGGAGGCAGTTGGCGGTTTGTTATCAAGGCTAACATCTGATTGCTAACCCGGCTGCCGCTGGCGGAGCGTTGAAATCGAGTCCCAAGGGGAAACAGAAATGCTGATGATGCAACACCGGGCAGGGTGCGGGTGAAAATCTCTCTCTCTCTCTCTCTCTCTCTCTCTCTCTCTCTCTCTCTCTCTCTCTCTCTCTCTCTCTCTCTCTCTCCCTCGTGTGTGTGTGTTTGTGTGCGACGGGGCCCCTGAGAGAAGCGGGGTGTTACGCCGCGCGCTCTGCGGGAGGATGCGCGAGCCATTAACCACCGTCGCCCCGCTGCGCTACGCTACGCCACTCCATAGTTCTGCAACTTTACTTACAAACCTTCTCATATTACAATGAGCCTGCGTCCAGTAATGCACGGTATAGTAGGAGGGTGCACAGAGAATGTAGGAGTGCAGATAACAGTGGTATGAACGGTGTGCACTTCACCACGGAGAAAACGACGTCTTGGTTTCCAAGCAATTTTGGAAAACCCAAGCAGTTCTCATGGAGAAAATACACAGGGTTTCCGGAGCTGCTTGAAAATCAGGACGAAGTTTTTTCCCTGTTATTAATGTCAGTAATTTCACTATAAAAGGTGTCTTGGTACACACATTATTCACCACACTTAAGTCACGATCGGTAACGCAAATAAACGAAAGCCTACTCCAGAAACCTTCGAGTGAGACTTTTCGATGCAGGGCCAAAGCATCCTACACCTATTGGTATTGGTGTGAGGTACAGTGTATCCAACAATTTTTGGAGTGACGCAAACAGTGTCTCACATGCCCAAACGCAGAACTCTCCGACACATGGTGTCGGACACATTTTGCCTTACACCAAAAAGTGTAAGACACTTCATGGCTTACGCCAAAAGGTGCAAGAACATTTGACCCTGCACCAAAACAGTGCAGGACTATTTGTTCCTGCACCAAAACGAGTAGAACTGTCTCACACTTACGCTTTCAGCCTTTTTACGGATACCAAACACCGCAAAATACCCACACTGCAATTAAGAACGTTCTGTACAGGAAATTGAAAAGCTGAGTACCTAGTTTGGATCACGGTGCCACCGTCCTGTATGTCACGTACGGATCGAGCAGGTACGGTGATTCCGTACCGTTTCCGCACCCTGTGTGTCGCGCACGCTGGCGCCGTACTCGGCAGCTTGTCTCATGATCACTGTGAAAAATATCCTCGTAAATTTACGACATTTTTTGTAATTTTGATTTACAAAATATGTCGTAAATTTACGACATCCCATTGTTGCTCGTCGGTCAATTCCAAGTTGATAGGGAGTGCTTGTAAATTTACAATTTCAAATTGTAATTTTACGACTTTTATCATGGAAAATTTTCCCGTAACCCTTACGAGTATTTTTCACAGTGATTCTGAAAATTCCAGGTATAGTGTCGAACACGGTGGAGGGAGAGAAGGTGCCGCCACTTTTGGCCCTTCTGCATGCATGGGAGAGACCGTGCGACACAAACCCGGACAACTTAAGGGACTAGCGGTGGCGTCGAGGCAAGCTGGAGCGCCGCGTCAGCGTGGCGTCGAACTACGGAATCGCCGGTAATGAAACTAGCGGTGATTTCCGTGGTTTCACACCGTGTTTTTTGTAGTCCAGGAGTCGATACCAAATGATATTGAAACTATTTTATTTTACAACTTGATATCGTAACTTTAAGACACTTCTCATATGGAAAAATTCCCCGTAACCTATAGTCATTTCTCACTCTGTTCACACGATAGGAAACTTCTCTTAACACTTGCTGCTTGTGCCTTGTACCCTGAACGTACGTCCGGATGCTCGCAGCGTACTCTTGCACTTGCAAATTCGACCAGTCGACCCCTACACGAGGAAGCTCGGGGACGGGCGCAGACGGACCAGTTGTCCTCCTCGAGGACGCTGCCTTCTCGTGCCCCACAGTTAACAGGGTAAGGGCAAAAGTTAGCCGAGCACGGCTCTGCTAGCACTGCCATAGGCGGCGCAGGCCCGCACCCACCTGCTGAGGCAGGCCGAGGCGAGCGGGCTAAATTACTGGGACGGGTTCGATCGGCTCGCAAAGTGAAAAGCCTGGGCGGCTAGGGGTGTTGAGGCAGGGTGGGCAAGGCTCGGCTCAGGTTGAAAAATAAAATTAAAAAGATAAAAAAAACTATATTTAGTACGGTATGTTCATCACTACTTACAGGCTCATGCTTCGGGAACTTCAATGATGGCTTGAACGGGATTTTTAAAGGCTCCAGCGAATACTTCAAAGAATCATAAAAGAGAGGGAGAAGAAGAGGGGGCGAGAGAGAGAAATAGACAGATTGAGGAAGTCTAAAATTGACTGTACAGGAACAAGGCAGATTGGAAGAGTTATGTAAACAAAGAAACTACGGGTGAAATGTTGTTTTTGAGAAAGGAAATGGGGGTTGATGAAATACAATCAATAAACGGAATCCAAAATCAAAGGCCCGCAAAATTTCCATCGGATACAATCCAGTAGCGAGTAGGGGTGGCGTGGGGCGGCACAAGGCGAGGCTGACAAGAGGGCTGGGTCAAGGGCTCGGAGCCGGTGCACCCGGGCCCGGCCCGGGCCCCTCTCAGCACCAGGCCACTGCAAAAGCTGCAGTTTAAACATTTGATCCTCAAGGTCGAGGCGGGCCGGCGTCTCAAACGGTCTCAACGCTCTCCCCACTCGCGCCTGTTTATTTTACATCCCTTTCACCACTTCTCCCTTATACCCCCCCTCCCCCCTCCCTCCCTCTGACTCTCTCTCTCTCTTTTCTCTCGTGAGCCAATGATGGCTCGGTCCACACGGGGAGAGACGTCTTGCCTTTCCAAAAGGCTTCGCGGTGGCACTCGAGAAGAGTACGTGGTGGAGGGGGGAGGGGGGAGGAGGGGGAGGAGGGGGGAGGAGGGGGAGGAGGGGGGAGGAGGGGGAGGAGGGGGAGGAGGTTTAGCCACCCGCGGTGGAAAGGGGCGTCAGCCCGACTCACGTGTCTTACTTGAGCCCCGCCTTGGGCCGGAAGATAAGCTTCATTTAAGGGGCGGCGGAAGGCTGAAGAAAGAGACAGGCAGGCAGGCAGGCAGGCAGGCAGGCAGGCAGGCAGGCGGCTGGGTTGGACAGTCTCCGCTGTTTTGCTGTAGCCTGCTCCCCAGACAGAGTGAGAGACCCATATGCCTCCTCACCGCCATTCACTGTTTTCCTCTCATACTGCCTCTTACGACGTGCCGGCGGCTGTCCCCCCAACAGCTAGTTTAACTTTAGGTTCCTTGAATGAATTCCCTCCTCTTATTACCACATTGAAAATAGTCGCAGGTTTACGAAAAAAATTCTTAGAAGAGTAGTCGTAAAGTGACGATTATAAATCATAAAATTACCAGCACTTACTGTAGGCTTGGATGAAATTCAGTAACGAGCAAAAAATGGATTGTCGCAAAATTTACAACATTTTTGGTAAGACATTATTTTATAGTTATAATCTACAAAAGATATTTTTCACAGAGATGAGGATGTGCGCCAAAAAACCGCCTATAGGGCCGAAAAACGGTCGTTTCTAGTGCGTGCCACACGTTACACGTCGGGTATATTTTCGAGTCGCGCCCCGCTACTCCACTCCACGCCGCCCCCCGCACGCTATCACCGTGAGACGCGGCGGGCCGCGCTCTGATAGCGCCCGGGCCCCGCCGGCCCCGCCGGCCCCGGCCCCCTGCCTGACAGGTGAATGACGGCGCGTACAGAAACAAAAATCCTCAATCACAGAGGCATTCGTCCCCAGGAAAATTAAACGCGCTGAAAAGAGAATATATACCGGAACTGAGGACAGGCCTCGACAGCGTGACTCAACGACATTGGCTGAACACCCTGCTGCAATTACAATTCAAGATCGTAAAAATGCACAAGCACTGCGCATCGTCTTAGAATCGACTGGCGAGCAAGAGTGGGAGTTTGTACATGTCCGATACATTTTGGTAATGGTAAATTACAAAAGATACATATACCAATCTTTTTCTTTTTGTTTACTGTGTGACCCCAGAACATTAAGCTATCGGGTCATGAACAGAGTTTTGTACAGTTGGCAGCGGTGTGTCCTTGGGGCAGCAACATTCAGGTCATTGAGGTATGTTGTTGAGGCCTGTCCTTAGTCCTTGATATTTTTTTTATTTTTTTTTTTGGTGCGTGCACTGAAAAAATCTTACGAACGCGCCTTTCGTAACTTACAGTGAATTTTACACCCACGTTTTACAAACATGGTTTTATTCGTAATATACAAACAGTTCCGTCCGAATGTATTTAAAAATATAAAAAAAAAAAATACAATATATACAAAATAAGAAAACGGGCTTCGTATTACGAACAAATCTTATGTTTGTACGTACAAACGTTTTGTTTTTTGTTTTTTGTTTGTTTGTTTGTTTGTTTGTTTGTATAACTACGACGCTGCAATTTGTTTGCAATTCGAACAAGATATGTCTTTGTAATCCGAAGAGCTTTGTTTGTATTACGAATAAAATCAAGTTTGTAATGCATGGATGCAAAATTAACCGTAGAAGAGTGTTTGTAAGATTTTTACAGTGCGGTTCTTTTTTCGTAAACTTAAAATTTCTCTTTTCTCCGCTGCTAATGTTGATAAAAAATTATCAACCTAACCTCGTCGCTCACATCAGAATTTGAGTCCAGCCAGTCCAGAAGAAAACACTTTTCTCGCGGAGCAGAAATTGAAATTTAATTTGAACTTCCAATGCTCAAACCTGTCAGAAAAGGCGTACAGAGGGGAAACTCACGGAAAGACGGCGTGTAGTGACGGACGTGAAACAGATGAGTGATTTGGACAGGCTAGCCAACGACCGATGCAGAAACGGAACAAATAATCGCAAATTATTAAACTCGGCATGATAAAAACAAAGGAAAAAGAGAGACAAATTTAACATTCAAGATTTTTGGAATTTAACTTTCACCTCCGACGCGCCTGAAGGCCATGAAAGACGTACTTTTAGCTCTTTTAAGGTATGCGTCTACCCTGAAAGATAACATTTCGATCGGGCCCTATATTGCAAGTTAAACAGCACTGAACGGCTCTTTAGTGAGGGGAGCGCTTGAGAGGTAGGCTGCACCAGCACACCCGTGTCTCGCGGTCCAAAGGGGCCGGCCCACCAGGCGCTCGGCAGCAGCCAGTCCTGAGTGGTGACGTAGTGTGTGTGCGTGTGTGTGTGTGCGTGTGTGTGCGTGCGTGTGTGTGTGTGCGCGTGTGTGTGTGTGAGTGTGTGTGTGTCCCACATATCGCAGGGCAGGGCAAGTCCACGCCACGCTCCGTCACGGAGTTATCGCGCTCGAGGGAGACGGATAGCACATCGTAAGCAAGCATGTGTGTGTGTATGCGTGTGTGGAGGACACAGCGTGAGGGAAGGGAAGAAGGGAAGAGAGAGAGAGAGAGAGAGAGAGAGAGAGAGAGAGAGAGAGGGAGAGGGAGAGGGAGAGGGAGAGGGAGAGGGAGAGGGAGAGGGAGAGGGAGAGAGAGAGAGAGAGGGAGAGAGAGAGAGAGAGAATTTGAATTTGAATTTGAATTTATTTATTTGGGGTCTATGTAAAAGGACTAAAGAGTCCCACTGGTACATAGGCCCGCACTCTATAACAATATAAGTAGAGGCGAGTAAGTAAAGCAGTTCAGCACATGTACAACGTATGCGAACAATCACAGAGTTTTCAGAAGAGAGTTAAAAATATAATTACTAACAGAGGCATACGAAGAGTTAAGGAAGTTATATAACTTAAATTGATTCCACAATTGCGAGGATCTAACATGAAAAGAGTTGTTGTACTTGACAAGCCTGTGGTTAGGTATCAGAAGCATATTTTTGCTTGAGCGTGTAGCTCTGCTATTGGATGAAGAAGTAAAGGTATAAGATTTATACAAATAGGGAGGGTTTTGGGTGGTAATAATACGCCATACCAATTTGGCCACGGCCATAGAACGCCGCTCTTCCACTTTAAGAATTTTGAGTTGTTTGTACACCGGAGTAACATGTTCGAATTTGCTTGTCCCAGATATAAATCTGATACATGCATTTTGCACTTTTTGAAGTTTAGTGGTATTATAAGCTGACATGTCCGTGAATACAACAGAGGCGTAGTCTATATGCGGAAAAGCTAATGATGAGACAAGCATCTTTCTTACTTTTGGTGGAATAAAAGAGAAACTTCTTCTCAATTGTGACAGAATACCAAAAACCTTCCCAACAACAGCAGTACAATGCTCATTCCAAGAGAGAGTAGCATCAAACAATACACCAAGGTTGGATACAGTACTTGAATATGGTATAATACAGTTATTGATAGTAAGCTGTGGAACAGACATTTTTTCAAGTTGGGATAAGTATCTTTGTGTTCCCAGAATAATAACCTGGGTCTTAGCAACATTAAGAATTAGATTGTGGTCAGAACAAAACTCAATTATATTTTGAACATCAGCAGAAGTGCGTTCTAGATGGAAATCAAGATCACTCACAGGGAAGTGAGAGTATAATTGCAAATCATCAGCATACATGTGATGGCTGGAGGAACATATTACCTTCGGCAAATCAAAAATATAGAGTAAAAATAGTAGTGGTCCCAGCACACTGCCTTGAGGGACCCCAGTGGATATTACAGTCCAATCAGAAGCTTCTCCACTTGGCATTAAGACCCTGTGAAAGCGCTTGGTGAGATATGAAGCAAACCAGTTTACAACAGCATCAGAAAAACCAAGATATTTAAGCTTAGTTAAAAGTAACTCATGGTGCACGCAGTCAAAGGCCTTACTTAGATCTAGAAGAACAAGGAGTGACATACATTTTTTGTCCATTGCGGACCTTATATCGTCAGTGACTTTTAAAAGTGCTGTTCCAGTACTGTGGTTTTTCCTAAAACCTGATTGAAACTCAGAAAACAATTTATTGCTATCAAGGTATTCACATACCTGGTAGTGAACTAATTTTTCTAGCGCTTTACTTAGGGTACACAAATTGCTAACTGGACGATAGTCTTTAGGCTCAGAGGGGTTCTTGACCTTAGGAAGTGGAAGGATAGAGAGAGAGAGAGAGAGAGAGAGCGGGGGAGGAGGGGGGAGAGTGCGAGTAAGGGGCCCTTGCTGCGGCAAAGCTGACTGCTGCCGCTTTTCGCGTGAAACAAAAACAAATGGCTACTTCCGCTTTGGCTGGGAGCTGCAAAAGTCTTGAGCCCCTGCCGCCGCGCCGCCGCCGCGCCGCCCACACGCCAAGGTGCTGAATGGGAAAAGTTTTCTTTTTTTCCTCCCTTTGTCAGCGGCAGGTTGGTGCAACAATGTCAGAAGAATGTCAGAGCGGTGAGGTCTGCTGTGGAAGTTGGGTCCTGCCAGGTCCTGCCAGGTCCTGCCAGGTCCCGCCCTGCCGCTGCGGGGGTGGGGCAAGTCTCCTCCTCGGGGAGGCTGAGGGCGGGGGGTGCGGGGCGGCAGGGGGGCGCCACCAGGGATGGAATCTTGAGGTTTCAGTTCCTTTTTGTGTGTGCTTAACCAGTGTCAAATTGTGTTAAGTTCCCAGGCGGTCCGCGCCCCCCCCCCTCCCCGCCCCTCTTCACGCCGCGAGGCGGAGGCAGGGAGAGGCGGGCAGGCGCGGGCCCGGGATGCACGGCTGATTGGCACAATATTCGCCGCCCCGCCCCGCCCCGCCCCGCCCCGCCCCGCCCCTCCTGCTGTCGAGGGCCCGGGGCCCGGGGCGCCCCTGATCGCTCACGGCCGGCGCCCCCCGCGCTCCCCAGGCAGTTAGCAGCACTTCCAAACTTTTATCGAGGCAGGCTGGCCGGCTCCACCCCGCCCCGCCCCGCCAAATCCCTGGACGCAGCGTCGTCAAGGGGAGAAGTGGAGCACAGGTGAGCCGAAGGAGCGAGAGAGGAGGGAGGGGGAGGGGAGGGGGTGACAGGAGGGGGAGGGTGGTGTGGGCCCCCGCCCCGCCCCGCCCCGCCCCGCCCCGCCCGCCAGCCTGGAGGGGTGCTGGAGCACAGGTGCGCGGGGCTGAGTGAGCTAACGTGCAGCGCCTGGAGAGCGGGACCAGCCGGGGCAAAGGCTCATCTCATTGGGGCGTCGTGTGTCGCACAGCCAGGGCCGGGCCGCGCGCGCGCGCGCGCGCGCGTGTGTGTGTGTGTGTGTGTGTGTGTGTGTGTGTGTGTGTGTGTGTGTGTGTGTGCGCGCGCGCGCGTGTGCGTGTGCCCCACCCCGCGGCTCTTGCTCGCCACAATCAGGTGCTCAACTGACACCGACTTCTGAGAGGTCTGTTCTCAGCCCAGAGTTGAACATGTTGTTGGTGAGATCGGAATGCCAAGTTTTCGAAGTGGCTGCCCTGAAGTCTGCAGCACTGCGGTGAGCACCTGCAGGAGGCGAACGAGCGCCGTCGAGCCGTTCGATATCGGGCGATGAGACCACTCCATGTTCCTGAGGTAGAGAATAGAACCATCGCCCCGGGAACATCATCGTGTGATGACTTCACCCCCACCCCCACCCCGTGGCGCCAGCATCGTGTGATACCCCCAATAGAGGAGGGTGGCATCATCGCACGATGATCGTATGAGCGATGATTCTTCCACCTGCAGAATTAAACAAGGGATGTGAGTAGGGTAAATGTACCATACGGTGAATACCGGAGTGAGGATTCTCGCCCCCAGGAAAGCGAGAAATTCTCTCACTCTTTGAGAGCGATGTTTGGTTTCCTCGCTCGATTAGAGCAACAGTCTAAAAAAAAATCTCACCCTGGTTGAGTGAAGGTTGTGAAACTTCGGCCCTTTTTGAGTGAGAATTTATATCGTTTATCTCACATAATTTGAGTGATGTTTTGGATTCTTTCTCAATAAGAGCGAGATTTCCGAACTCTCACTTAAAAAGGAAAAGAGGAAAAATATCTCTCTTTTTAGATGAGACATCTCAATCTCGTATCTGCAGTGCAAACATTTCGTGAAAGCCCCTTTTCAGGGCTTATAAAAGTGCAATGAGCATTTTTTTCCCCTCAGCCGTGTGGTTTGAGGCTTCAGGTAAGGCACCCCAGCAAGACATTTGTAACTTGAATAATTTGGAAGCTACGAGGAATTCCATAAATCTCTAATTCTGGTCCATGTTTGGAAGGGGGTACCCAAACGTGGATCACAGGTGTAGCGTATTGTTTTTCACATATGTAAAATGTGCATACTTAAAAAAGTGACCGCGAGTCCTCCAACATCTAATGCATGGGCAAAATTCACAATGAAGCATTGTTTTAAATGTAGACATACGCGAGGAATACCTTCGGAAACGCAGGAAACCAGCGGGCGGGCGGGTAAGTTCAGGGTGGGGTAAGCGAGCGGGTCGCAGCGAGGGGTGAGGTGAGGCCAGCGAGGTCGAGCGCGGGCCGGGCGTACAGAGTAGAGTCACGCTGCACGGGGCGAGGCCGGGCGAGGCCGGGCGAGGCCGGACCCCCCGGTAAATCCGTCACGGGGGTAAAACTATCACCTCACACCGGCCCGAGCTGGCTGTGGGGATGAGCAGCCCTCAGCCCACTGGACCAGCACCGCACTGGAAAAACAAAGGTGCTATATAGCACTCTTTTTGGGGTGCTATTGAATTTTTTGGGGTGCGTTACTGCACTAATGCCTTTGTAAAGGCACGATTAGGGCCAAAAATAGCACCTTTGGGAGGCAATAACGCCTTTCTAAAGGCACTATTTCACTAACGCCTTTAAAAGGCATTAGATAGCACCTTTGTTTTTCCAGTGCGCTCTCCATAACACCACTACCTGGCGAGAAGCGATACACAAAACTGATGCATCCCGACAAACACCCAACACCTGCCTAAATAAATAAACCGGCATGAATCGCAATCGCAATGCAAGGGCGCTCCAGCGGGGTGGGGCGGGGTGGGGCGGTCGGAACGCCCAGCGGAGCGAGTATCGAGCGAGTCCATTCACACAGGGGTCTGGTCTAAGTCGCAGCGGTGAGGCGGATCGTTACCCCCACTCCTTTTTACACCGCCTTGCACGAAAACCACCGCGCCCAGCAACGCCCCGCCCCGCCCCGCCCCGCCCCGCCCCGCCCCCACGATGCCCTAGCCGAGCAGGCGAACCAGGAAACGCTGTCGAACACGACAACTCTCTTACAAGCCGCACATCCAGAAACATTTCGCATTTCACCATGAGCACAGCAAAAAGCGACAGCACCTGCGTGTTATTATTTAAATAAGGCTACAAAAAGAAAGAAAGAAAGAAAGAAAGAAAGAAAGAAAGAAAGAAAGAAAGAAAGAAAGAAAGAAAGAAAGAACTTTTGTTTGAAAAGCAAAACGTCGTTTTCGCCGCGAGCTGATACATACACTCTCGCAACTACACTGGTAAGAATAATCGTAAATTTACGACATTTTTGAGAACAATAACGTCGTTTTTAAGCGACATTTTCAAGTTACGACATGTGTCGTTCGTGAACGACGAAGTGATCGCTAATTTTTACAGCGAAACAGTTCGTCTTCAAACGAATGAAGTCGTAAATTTACGACTTTGATCCTTAATGTACGATTGATCGTAAATTCCTTGCGCAGCGATGTCACACAGATACCACTTCATTTGGAAATTTACAACTTCGGTCGTAAATGTGCGACTTCAGTCGTAATTGAACGATTGTAAACGTACAGTTACGACACAAATCATAAGTTAGCGACTAAAATCGTCACATTTTACGAACTTTTTAGGCCTTTAATGCTAGAAAAGTTTCCGACAATGTCGTAGAGGCATGATATTTAAGTCGTTAGGTTACGACCAAATCGTTCCAAAACGATTGCAGTCGCTATAAAAATTAGCGACTTATTTGTCGTTAATTTACGACAAAATTTCTAACAGTGTATACTAATTTTTTTTAGTCAACATCTACGTTAATACGAAGCAGGATTAGTGATTGATTCGTCAGACATTATGGAATTTGTGAAAAGTTGACTGAAAAAAGAATACCTTGTCAGTAACGTAAAAATGAGTTGTTGCACACTACTATTAGAGAATACCGACAAAGGAGTCTGAGTCAGAGGATGTCCAAGAGTGGATCAAGTGCGTTGATGCTTAGCTTCAGTTAACAGGAAATAAACAGCAGAAACAGTTTGCAGGCTTGCCAACACGCTCATGTCCCCAAGAGTAGGCAGACCCGGTACTCGGTGCTAGAGTCGAAAACAGATGTACTTTTGCTCACTTCCACTTTCCCAGGGGATTTCTGACATAACGAGTAGCTGACGGCAGGCGCTCGAAAAGCCGTAAGAGTAGGCGGGGGCTGAAAAGCGTCCAGGGCACGACACGGTGGTATCAATCATAACTAAGCTCGCCCGAAGCCACCACGCCCAGACCTACACCGGTCATCCTGCGGCCGCTCAGAAACAAAAAGAAAGCAAAAACGAAGTAAAATTACGACAATCAGGTTGGCGTGCCGACCTTGATGCTGATTTACCGGAGCAATCAACATCGAAGTCACTTCTCCTCGCTCAGAAACACCTTTCCCCGCCCTCGTGCATTTTTTTTCCCCCTTTCCTCTCTCTCTCTCCCTCTCTCTCTCTCCCTCTCTCTCTCTCCCTCTCTCTCTCTCCCTCTCTCTCTCTCCCTCTCTCTCTCTCTCCCTCTCTCTCTCTCTCCCTCTCTCTCTCTCCCTCTCTCTCTCTCCCTCTCTCTCTCTCTCCCTCTCTCTCTCTCCCTCTCTCTCTCCCTCTCTCTCTCTCCCTCTCTCTCTCTCCCCTCTCTCTCTCCCTCTCTCTCTCTCCCTCTCTCTCTCTCCCTCTCTCTCTCTCCCTCCCTCTCCCTCCCTCCCTCTCTTTCTCATTGTTCCCGCCGCCACCTCTTCCCCCTCCCAGCCGCTCTCTCTTTACTATGAGCAGTGCGGGTCACAGAGAGGGGGTTGCCGCGCTGTGACGTCACGGCCCGCCCCCACCACCCGGCAGGGCTGCCATGGGCTGCCCCGCGCCACGCGGCGCCACGCCCTGTATCGTCGCTATCATTAGCTCCAGCTGCGGCCCCGCACGGCCTGCCCCGGCCTGCCCCGGCCTGCCCCGGCCTGCCCCGGCCTGCCCCGGCCTGCCCCGGCCTGCCCCGGCCTGCCCCGGCCTCGCCACCCTTTTTTGCACCCATCCTATTTTAGTACGCATGCTTTACCCAGGCTCACCGGTCCCAACCTGAGCGACAACCCAAATTAGCCCCACCATGCCTCCTGACACACGTACGGGCGAGACAAACGCTCTCACTCTGCCATGCCTGGAACATGAGCGCGGCTCTTAGTTCCGGAGTAACGTTGCAAACATTCTTCCCTTCTTGCGCCGCGTCACACAGCATGCAGAACCCCAGCGGCACGCCAGGCGTCTGTTCACATCGAGCCACGCGGGCCGCCGCCGTGGCGCCGCTACGCTGCAGGGAGACAACAACCTACCCAGTCTCAGTGGCCAAAAAAAAAAAAAGAAAAAAAAAGAAAAAAAAAGGTCACACGAGATCTCTTTTGGCGTCAACACATCACTGTTAAAAATACTGTAAGGAGTTACGGTATGCCTACAGTCCGTCGTACCGTAGTTTTCGTGTACGGTCAGACTGAACGCATTCTTACGGTATGGACTGTACTTGTAGGTGCAATGTGCTCCATTGAACTTCCCCAACATATTTGCAGGGTACGGTGTGTACCGTAGGATTCAGACCGTAGTCAAAAATTACGGTCCGGTACCAGGTTACAAATCGACGGTGCGTACCGTAGGCATTACCGTAGTATTTTTTTAATAATGATTGTTCGTCCTGTGGATTTATCCTGGTTGGTGCAATAGAAATACCCGCCGTTTCCCACCCCAGCTGCAGCATGGCGACCAGCCCTTGGATGGCATAGGACAGAGGCGATACCAGCAACAGCGAGAGGCGCTTGATCAGCCCAGAGATTGCAGGGTCAGGAGAGAGGAGACTCCGTTCTGAGCTGAGGAACAAGAGTCCAAGGGACAACGGCCTGCTGGTGTCCCTCCGACCCCACGGCCCCGCCCCGCCCCGCCCCGCCCCGCCAGCTCTAAACATGACGACATACAGAGAGATTGATCGTCCTGTGTCGCTCTCTAAGCCCCTACTTCGCGCGGCAAGAAGCCATCCACCCCGCAAGGCTCGATATTTCTCCTTTAGCCCCGTCCGCATCCTCCCCCCATACATCCCGCCTGCCAGCCCAGGCAGACGCCTGTCGACTCAACGGTAGGCAACCGGCTCATCGGAGCAGAGCCGCACATCAAGCTTTGCCTACCCAGCACCCCACAGGCGTCTGCTTTGAGAATCCACATCTTCCAATTTCTTCAAATCTAAACCGCACGTCTGCATACATTTGCGTTGGCAACTTCAGGCAAAACTTCAATGGAGTAAATTTGTCATCATTCCTCCTCCACTACACTGAAAACCCAACAATGAGCATTGCACACTGTGTGTAAAGCGTGCATGGCATGCACGCTGTGTATAATGTGTGCTTGATATTCTCACTGTATAAAAAGTGTGCATGATATTTTCACTGTAGTTAATGTGAGCATGGCCATGCTCACTGTAGTTAATTTGTGCATGGCCATGCTCACTGTAGTTAATGTGTGCATGGCCATGCTCACTGTAGTTAATGTGTGCATGGCCATGCTCAATGTTGGGTACGCAGGAAGCATCTCCATACACACGTTGGGTTCAAAAATGTGTGCAATAGCTCACTGTTGAAGTTTTAGTGAGCATCTCCATGCACACATTACATACAGTGAGCATGTCCATGCACGTTTTCTACAGTGAGCATATCATGCACACTTAATACACAGCGTGCATGCCATGCACGCTTTACATACAGCGACATACAGTGTGCAATGCTCACTGTTAGTTTTTCAGTGTAAATTACTAAACTCTCGCTGTTTCGCTCCCTTTCCCGCTGAGAGACGAGGCTGCTTGGCAAAGGCATCGGTGTCGGTAGGAGGGTGGATTACTTTGGTCGGATATAGTCAAGTTCGAGACGAGACAGTGCTCGGCTCGGAGAAGCTGTTCCCGGCGCTCTTTGTCTGCAGAGAGGTTCAGTCGGGTCTCGGCTCGCCCTCGGGGAGGTGCAGCAGCTCACGCTCAACAACAACCGATACCGTCTCGCGCACAACACACACCCTGTTGAATCCTTATCAACTTACAAATCATAATCGCAAACGCTTTGCTAACTGCATTTGAAACCTTTGCCAATAGCGAAGCATGCCTTGGCAAGAGATCTCTCCCTCGCGAGTAGCTGACTCCAGTCGGTGAACAGAACAGCCTTGTGGCTGATTATTTTGGCCTGGTTTTCTCAAGTCAAGACACATCTGAACTGGAACCCAGACTCGTCGGGAAGGTCCATTACCAGTCGATGCTTTGCAAGTAGCGAACGAGAGCTTTCTGATTGAAAAGCGAATACTTCACGAAGGTTACTTCTTTCAAATTCGTAATAAGAGAACTGATAGCGCACGAAACAAGTAAACGAGTCACTCGCGAAAAGGATAGCAGAGCGATGCATGAACGAATAGCAAAAGCCTGTCCGTGGGCCAATAGGTAAAGAGGGAACGAGCAGGTCTAGAAATAACAAGTCGAACATTACCATAGCAACTGAAATTGCTATTCAAATTTTCAGAAAATCTGTAGTTTAAATTTCAATGAAACTTTTACGGTGAATTTACATGCATTAACACTACAACTATAGGTAATATTATCAAAATACCTTGGGCAGTTAAGGGCCTATATACGTTTACCAGCGATTTTAGGAGGCAACTTCGTTGCCTAAAAACTAGAGCACTAACTTTGGGACTTAAAGGGAATAATTAACTTTCCCGCGACTTACCGTCTTCGGAAAAAATCGTATTCCTAGGGAAACATTTCGCGTACTAAAGCACACCTACATGGATGCACTTTGTTCTAATGATGTTTTAGTTAGGACTAACAAGCGTATTAAAAAGCAAAAAACTCGTGTGCACAATCATCTAGAGTGACTTCCGTCACTGTTAAAAATACCGTGGGGAGTTACGGCACGCCTACGGTCTGTACCGTAGTTTTCGTGTACGGTCCGACCGTAGCTTATTATTACGGTACGGACTGTATTTCATTGTGGGTAGAATGTGCCCCATTGAACTTCCCCAACATATTTGCAGGTTACGGTGAGTACCGTAAAATTCAGACCGTAGTCAAAAATTACGGTCCGGGACCAGGTAACAAATTAACGGCGCGTACCGTAGGTATTTACCGTAGCATTTTCTCTCAGTGGTGTTCGATGCCAAAAATACCTTAGTAGGAGACGCCTTGAGCATGACTTGAGCTCCCCCCCCCTCTTTTCCCCGAGGGATTAGGGAGGCCATGTGTGCACAGCGCATCACCAAAACGCTGCAGAGGAACAGCTTCCTAACAAAGACGGGACGGGGAGGTGGCTTCACGTGGCGAAACGATGCGAGAAAAGAACGAAGAGACGAGCAAGTGAAGGGAAAAGAGGGGGGAGGGGGGGGACAGGCTAGGAGGACTGGGGCGGACGACGAATGGTTGTGAGAACGCGGCAGCTTGTCCTTTTCGGCTTTCTTCATTCCGGCCCGCCGGGCAAATCACACCAAAAGGAAGAAGAGGGGGAGGGTCTGGGTAAAAAAATACCATCAACTTTTGGCACTATACATACCAGAGCGAGGATTCTCGCCGTCAGGATAGCGAGATATTTTCCATCACTCTTTGAGAGCGAGGTTTGGTTTCCTCGCTCGATTAGAGCAGCAGTCTCAACAATTTCACCCTAGTTGAGTGCGGGTTGGAAAACCTAGGCTTTCAAATTAAGAAACGGACGGACGGACACAGACGGATGGATGGATGGATGGATGGATGGATGGATGGATGGATGGATGGATGGATGGATGGATGGATGGATGGATTCATTCATTCATTGTTGAATTGCTGCAAGAAGCCGTTCAAACATCAAATCATCATTTAAGAAATCAAAATAAACTAATATTTACATTTGTGCGCTACAGTGCACGGCTTCTTCCGACCTCAACCTCCGTGTTTCACGATTGACTAAATGTAAAATAATATGTTAATTTTGATATTTTTAGTCACTATGTGATTTTTGAACGGCTCCTTGCAGCAATTCAACAGTGAATCCATTTATCCGTCCGTCCGTTTCTTAATTTGAAAGCCTCCCTCGCCCTTTTTGAGTGAGGATTAATATCGTTTATCTCACTTCATTTTAGTCATTTTATGGATTCTTTCTCAATAAGAGCGAGGTTCCTAAATAACTCTCACTCAAATGGGGAAAGAGGGAAAGTCTCTCCTCTCTAGAAACTCAAGTGTGTGCAAGACACGCTTCTTTTAGAGTCAACCACGAAGCACCCTCTAAAATGGAGTGCGCTTGCCATGCATGCTTTTATTTTAGAGCATGCCTGGCAAGCACACTCCATTTTAGATTAAGTGCTTTGTGGTTGACTCAAGAATAAGCGTGCCATGCACACACTTGAGTTTATAGTTACTCGTTCTTTACCTCTCTCCTCCCAATCTGTAATGCGTGAGGTAAAAAGAACGAGTATTGTGTTTGGTCACACCTGATTTAGAAACATGGATTCATCTCTATAAATATAGTACACACATACATGATTCTGCATTCTCAGGAGAGCGAGATTGGTGACCCAAATTTTATCGCTCCTGGGAGAGTGATATTATTAATATCGCTCCTTTTGAGTCGTTTCGATGACTCAAAACGAGCGACATCAAGTCATCTCGCTTGATTTGAGTGACGCTTATCACTCCAAATGAGCGATATAGAATTTCCTCACTCCTGTAGGGCGACGTTATATGCCTCGCTAAATTTCAGTCAGAAACATGACTCTCAGATTTACAGTGCCCTTGGAATTGAGTGTGGCCAGACAAAATACTCATGATTTTCACCTCCTACTTCTGGTGAAGTTCGATTCCTTATATACCAAAACATTTTGGTTTATACTTGGTTGGTTGTTTTTGGATGAGGCATCACACTCTTGCATTTTCAGTGCTTTTTAGCAGATGATACGAAGCTATCAGCCTGCTTGTACTGTCATACAGCGAGCAGCATGCATAGAGCAACGCAGCCAGCAGAGAACAACCGGCAGAGCGACCAGCTAGTGTGGCATAATATTATACAGGGGGAAAAATTTCGCGCGGCGCGCGCCCCGCCACTCCACGCCACCTCTCGGGACGCTGGGCCGCCGCCGCCGGGCCGGTGCCCCCTCCCGCCCCGCACCTCCCCGCTCCTAGCCCAGCGCGACAGCGCTCCGCTTCCCTGCAGCCTGCAACGCGTAGGGACATCTACCATACGTATCATCTGTTTTCAAGTTCCGGCCCTCCGGAACTTTTGGTCACGGTCGCGTGGTCTGTTTTTAGCAGATGATACGAATGTATCAGCCAGCTTGTACTGTCATACAGCTAGCAGCATGCAGAGAGCAACGCAGCCAGCAGAGAGCAACCGGGAGAGCGAGCAGCCAGTGTGGCATAATATTATAGAGGGGGGGGGGGGGAATTTCGCGCGGCGCGCGCCCCGCCACTCCACGCCACCTCTCGGGACGCTGGGTTTGTAATCTTTTTTAAAAAAAAATATTTATATTTTTTTCTATTCTACGGATAAGGGAACTGAGTGTCTTTTTTCTCCAATCAGAATGAGCTAATTATGTTTCTATTCACGCCGTGAGTTCAGCCTAGAGTCCATAGCGAACGAGATTTAGCGATTAAGCGTATGTGCTGACAGAGTTTGTAAACTAAAAACGTCCTTATAACGACTTGCAAGGAGTTACGACTTGGCACAGAATGCCTGCATGTTACATAAGAGGGCGAGGAGGTAAACATTGTAGGAAAAAGAAAATCACGGACAAATTAAAAAGAGGTTATAACTTAAAAGAACGTTTCCGAGATTACGAGCATTATCATACAGAAAGGCGGATGAGCAGCCAGCAAGAGAATATACAAGAAGAGCGAGCAAGAGAAAGAATACATGAGCGAGCAGGCGCGAGAGGAGAAGTAAACAGCAAAGGCGACTCCACAACGCCGTCATACTTCGGGTCCTTTTTCTTTTTTGCTGGAGGGAGGGAAAGAGCAAAGGAGGG
Organism: Frankliniella fusca; assembly: GCA_029379305.1. Classification (NCBI taxonomy): domain Eukaryota; kingdom Metazoa; phylum Arthropoda; class Insecta; order Thysanoptera; family Thripidae; genus Frankliniella; species Frankliniella fusca. The sequence continues at coordinate 71,075 of JAHWGI010001424.1, forward strand.
GGTCAGGGGTTTGTTTAATCACTGCACGCGGAGCCACGCAGAGAGCGCTATCAGCCCAGGGCCCCGGGGGGAGGGGGGGGGGCTGGCAGCAGCGCCAGCACCGCCACAGAACGAGTTCTACTCAGCATCCTGAGCGACTATGCTCCCTGTGGGAGATTCATGTACCCACTCTGTTCTCCCTATCCTTTGAAAAGAGCTGCGCAGCCTTTGACACAGCCCCACACAAAACAGCAGAAAAATCAACCAGAAATGGTCACGGGGGAAAACATGACGCATGTAAATTTTGACCCAGATCGACGTTGGATGGCAAAATTAACTTGCACGGCTGAGCTTTTTTTCTCATTTTTTTATAAAAAAGAAGACAGAAGAATATGTGGCGTGACGCAGCTCACCGAGGAAAATGAAAAGCTGTAGCAGCCATCGAGTGGTTCGCTCAGGGGCTCCCATAAAATTGTAGAGTAAGCAATATTTCGTTTGGAATAACCATTTTAGAATCCTCAACCATGTTATTACTGACTCAGTCATGATTTGATGGCTGTCCCTGAGGTTGCCAAGCTGTAAGTTCGTACCAAGGGGCGGCCAACTCGAAAAGATCGTGTACACAGACAAAGAAGTGTATTTCTATAAGAAATACACGAAAAATACAAGGAAATGCATGAAAATACAAAGTGATGCTACAAAGTGCTATGGAATTTTGCTATCGTTATCGTAAATTCACAGAAGCCTCTTTGAGCTCGCCTCATAATGACTAGTTGGACACCAAGTGTCATTACAATTTAGTAAGTTTACAATTTGAATTCGTATCGTAGCTTTCCAACAAGTTTTTTTTTTTTCGCGTAACCCCGAGTAACCCTAACAAACACTTCTCGTAGATAAATTAAGAATCAAAAGGAGACCACTCAGATCCCCAATTCTCCTAGCTTTTGTACTATGGCTTATGGCTATGGCCTTTGTGAGAGCGATGTTGGAAGCGGGCTAAATCTGTAAGGCCAAGAGCTCTAGTAGGATTTACACCAGCAGCAGCGCGCAGCAGCAGCCGGGCGATCAGCATGCAGAGCGCGCAGGCCCCGCCCCGCCCCGCCCCTGCTCTTATCCTTACCTGCCCCGCCCCGCCCTGTGCCGCACCCTACTCAAATCCAGCTGAGTGAGCTGACCGTCCTCCCCCCCCCCCCCGACACCTCCACACGGAGGGCCCTCCGCACGGGTGGCTCCCCTCCGGTACCCACTGGACCGGAAACGACCAAGAAATACGTCTGCCTGACTGCAGGTTCCAGCGGCACCCCTTCCCCTCCCTCGTCATGCAAAATGCCCGCTGCCCCCGCCGTCTCATTAGGACATGCGGTGAGCCCGGGGCCCGGAGCCCCGAGCCCGGGGCCGGCCGCTCCGGAAGCGACTCTTCAGCTCCGGAGCCCTTTTCACACGTGTCATTTCGCCCCCACGTGCGTTCTCGCACACTGTCAAAATTTACCACGGGAATTTTGACGGGATGCGGCCCGGAAATTTGTTAGCCGCGGTTTTAACCGCTTTTTAATTTACGGGACGACCGTACCAGAAAAATAAGGACCTTACCGTACTTTGAAATTACGGACCGTCCCGTACACCAAGATCCCTTATTTTGTGTTTAAGAACCCCCGGAGCACCTTTGACCCTTTGCATTTAAGTATAGGTACGGGAAATGCCTGTAACTTTCCACTACGGATTTCTTCCGTATTTCAGAAATACAGGCGGCCGTAAAAAAAGAAAAAAATCACGGTACGTCCCGAAGCACTTCCGTAATATGTTACGGGATTTTTACCAGTGCAATGCCCTGCCCCTCTCCCCAGTGACATCACTGGAATTTCTATCTGGCCTCGTGGCAAATCTGGTCTCATATCTATAAACAACATTTTGATCTTTTCTTTTTTTTACGTAGAATATGCATACTGCATTCTAGCTTCTTTGTTGGAAAAGCAAAGATGACATCTTTCCTGGCAGGGCTTTTATTATTTATTTATTTGTTAATTTATTAACACTTTACGTCAAAGAGCTGTGGCTGTGAGCTCGACTTGACAAAATTCTGGTCGTCCGTTATACGAAGTCCAAATCAAGATATTCTTTTCTAGAATCACGCGCTTTAACCTCTTTGCGGGCCATATTTCAAAGTTACTTGAAGGAATACCGATTTTTGGCCTACTTGTGTAAGCCGCATCTTCTGGTTCTGGTGCGCAAAGAGCATTATTAAAAATAAAAATAAAAAAATAAAAAATAAAACAAAACTAGGACATTGCCCATTTTAAATACATTAAAGCGTTAAATTGTACAGACAACCATGAAACTCTCCGAGGGCAAAGAAAGTTGTCCACGTTGCAATCGCGAGCATATTTGTTTTCAAGTTTTCTTTTCACGACGGCACTCAGGCGAGCGGAGCCCGGGGGAGTGGGCCGCGGCCCGGCTGGACATCGCCTCCTCCAGCGCGCGACCGGAGGGCCCGGAGGGCCCGGAGGACCCGGAGGACCCGCGCCCTTTATTAGAGCTCCCCGTTGTTCAGCCAATGAATACTAATTTTTCATTAAGTCGTGATGGCGCATTCATTTACGGTGCGTTAATTAATGTTCGCATTCATCCCCCACCATCGTATCTTGCTCGCGGAACTCGTTCAGAGGCGAGTGCGACCCCAGCAGCCACGTGGGGGTGGGCTCCAGAGTACGTCCAGGCGGCGCGCAGCATCCAGCTCTGCTGCTCTGTTTGGAGAGCCGCGGCTCATCAGGGCCAGGCTCGGCGGCGCTCTCAGATTGCAGTGTACATGTTTCATGTCCCCTGGAGGGCGCTGCACTGATGGCCTCCTCAGAGCAGCCCTCTGGACAGAGACCGCAATGTGCCATACTCCTAGGACGTGAGGCGCGCGACGGGGCCGAGTGCCAGCCAAAACTACCCAAGTCGATTCAGGCGCGTATTAAGTGGGGGCGGGGGGAGGGCGATCACTCCCGTGGTCTCTAGACAGCCGCCTGAATGGTAGGCAAATTGTGTAACAAAACCCCAGTATGTAAGCAACCTGAAGCCCCCCCCCCCCTTTTCCACTGTCGGTCGGACCTTAATACGCCCCTTAGTCAACTGCTTTTGATTTCTTTTTTTTTACGCAGAAATAGAACTCTTACGACAACGTGAGGAAAAACAGGCGAGTTGACGGGAGAGTAATCGCCACTGACTGATAGTGAGGGAGGCCCGAGGGACCAGGGCTAGTGGCGGTATCGGTCGAGTGCGGTCAACAAAGCGAACCGGGCCGGGCCGCACCCCTCACCCCAGAGTTCTCAAACGGGTGGGTTCGGCTACGCGTCTGAAACCGAAGGTGCGAGTGAGATGCTGTAACCGAATCGCATCTTCCTCTCGCTCTCACGCGCTCCGGATAACCTTACCCACCCGTTGGTGAACTCAGCCGTGACCTTAACCTGGCTTGCGGACGCGTGCGACAGTGCTGTGTCCACAGTGCTCAGCAGCACGAGCATCTGTGCAGGCTGGAAAACGGGGGAGGGGGAGCAAATATAGGGAAAATTTCATTCCAACGCACTATTTTAATGAACATCCCTACGTGCCCCTTGTACCGGACTCTAATATCATAGCTCAGCAAATCAGTCAATCAGCAAGCCCGTCAAATCAGCAAGTCAGTCAGCAAGTAGGGCAAGTCGATTTGACAGTCACTAAGGTAGGCAATCTGATAAGAAAGCTAATCACAAGGAAGTTTGAGATGAAATATATAAAAATACTCCCCACTCAATCACATTGATATTTCCTTCTTTTTCATTAAATTGTGAGATCCCCTGTGAGTCAATTACTGTTGACATAATGTCATTGAGTTCTTTAACATTGTTACGGCTTTTAACATTAATAAGATGCGACAATAACACTACAACAATAACTGGCTGTTAATTCTGGATTTTGTGCCAACAAAACTGCTTAAACAATATAATTGAGCACACATGTGTGTGGTGGCAAATCTTTGAACGTTACTACCTTTGACAAATTTAACAAACACAATGTGTCAACTGGGGTTACTCGACACGACGGCTCTCGTCGGCTAAATCCGTCCCACTATCCTCGTAAATGGGAGTCATGACAGCCTCCCTGCTGACCTGGGAATGCACGTCCGCAGCCAGCACTTGGCCAGTCTATTTTTTCACTCAGGCATGCAGTCACTTGAGCCAGTGTCAGTGTCAGCAAGCGGTCCGGGCCCGGGCCGGGCCGGGGTCAGCAGGCAGGCACCAGGCGCCGCGGCCGGGCCTCTCGGGGCGTAGGCGAGGCGAGGCGAGGCGAGGCTACCACAACAACAGATGACAGTTCTGACCTCCGCTCCGCCCCGCCCCGCCCCGCCACAACACGGGGCCGTATGCCGACCAGCCCAGCTGATTCATAACAGAAACCCGCCGCCGCGGTGCGCCCGACCAGCCCCGCTGGACACACGGAGGCGTCTGAACACTCCCGACCTGCCGCTCGGACAGCGGGGACACGGGCTGTCATGAGCTTTTTCTCCGCCTCTCTCTCTCTCTCTCTCTCTCTCTCTCTCTCTCTCTCCTGGCCTACCTTGGCGACTTGGAAGTTATCCGGGCGAAGCGTTTCCACGATCTCCTGGTCGGCGCGCGCCTGCTGGCTCACCGAGGACCGAAATCCATCCAACACTCCTTTAAACGTGAACTTCTTCATGTCGGTGGCGGGTGGCGGGTGTCGCGATATCCATTTATTTGTCGGCCGCGGTGGTGCCTGCCCCTGCCCTGCCCCGTCACCACATCGCCTGCACAGCGCACAGCACAGCGCCCAGCACACGTCTCGTCTGCTAGCAGCAGCAGAGTACTGCAGCAGAGGGTTCTGGGTAAAACGCGGTGACTTCGGCGCTGCCAACCTCTGCGCAGAGTCCCGCTGGTGGGCTCCGGTGCGCACCTGCAGTGGCCCGCCCCCCACGGCGCATGCGCGCCCAGCTCCAGCTAGGCCAGGACTGATTATCGGCAGACACTGCGGCAGCGGCAATTCTGGTCCTGGCGGACCTGGCCTGGCCAACCTGGCTGTCAAGTCGGGCAGGGCGGGAAGTCCAAGTCCTCGGAAGGCCTCTATCACGCAGAGGCGGAAAAAAAAAGAAAAAAGAAAGGAATATATGCCTAGCCAAAGCTAGCCAGCTGTAATCGCTGTTATTGCATTTTTGAGGCCCCCAGCCAGTTGATAGCTGCTCAAGTTTGTTGAAACAGGTAGCAGAAATGATATGGCAAGTTCTCGTGAATAAATAAAAAAGTTCATTTCATGGCATTGCACTGTACAAGGAAATTACGTACCGAATTGAAATCAAAGATTTATAATAAAATTCCAACAGTAGTTATGTTTGTGAGTCTTGTCACCACAAGACCTAATCAACAAGAAATGATCATTAAGAATGTATGATTTAACAAAAAAACAATTCACTTCTGCCACTAGCGCAAAAGAGTCACTTCCATAACGAAGTTCCACTTCGATTTGAGGGATCACAGAGACAAATTAACTCCATTTGCTGGGATATAGTGTCCACTCTAACTGCAAACCAGCCCTGTGAGGGAAAGACAGTTATTTTATTATTATTTGAGCAGGAGGAAGAAGACGTGTCTTAATAGGACAATTATCAGCAAAATGATTGTGAAGTCAATGTTAATTTTGTCTTACCAAGGTAATCGTCCATCAATGTTCCTATGGCAAACTGGAGACAAATAATACAAGAAATAAGGAATGTAGAAATAGGAAGAAAATACATAATCAATATAAAAAGAAACACTCACAATTCCTGCAGCATCCACACGAGTACCAACAATTTTTAATCTGATTTCATCATCCTGCTGTATGACAACATCCTAGAGCAAACAACAGAATGTATTGGGATTTTATTCCATTGTAAACAACACACATAAAACAAATTCATTGGTACAGAGACTACAAGCACTTACTTCGTCTTTTGATTTATAGCAGGGAGGATTTGAGTTCGGGCTATACTGCATGTCAGCTGGGATTGACTACATAAAAGAAGGTCAAAATTAACAACATGGGACAAAAACATTTTACCAGTAACTACATCAAGCCCTCAACTTACATGGTGAGAGATAAAGCAAGTTAGAGGACCAATCTCAGCAAACATGCCAACCTGACAAAACACAATCGACAATTAATCTTAAAATCATTTTCAAGATGACTGGAAAAACTCTTTAGGCTTTGACAAACTATTACCTTGTTCACTTGAGTTACAACAGCATCCAATACTTCTCCTTTGAATGGTCTGAATACAATGGCTTTGTATTTCACAGGATAGACAACAAATCCTTGACCTGGTTGGATAATACCAGCACCAATATTATCTATGGTTGTCACAGCTATGACAAAACCATACCTGTCAAACAAACAATGCGTTTCACAGTGCCCAAAACACAATACATAAGAAACACAGGGAAAAAAAACGCGTAAGGAAAAATGAACAATGAAAAACATCATTCAAAAGAAATGTTTCCGAACAGATCTAAATAAATTAAGAAATGTACAGTAAAATTGGTGATGGAGATACCTACTTGCCAGTGCACGTTCCTTCCACCTCGGTGTATAGCTTCTGCTTCACAGTGTCAAGGAGCTGGGGTCCAAAATATCGAGGATGGAGAAGAATTTCATGTTCTAGTGATATCTGAAATATAGTTTGAACACAATCATTTCATGTGCATATAACCTCACTTTGTGAAATATGAAGAAGGGGCATAAGCGGACCCTTCACATCATCAAAATACGCAGTAAACAGCTCACATGGTAGAACATCTTGAAGACGCCCTGTGTGCGCCTACAGTAGAAGAAACAAATGATTTATTCCAACGCGGTTTCCTGTCTACAACCCGACCGAGACCAAAACATTCATCAGCCGAACAGCCGGCCCTACACACACAAACAACAAACAACCGCCTTCTTCAAGCTGCCCGCCGTGGCCAGAAAATCGTTAAGTTACTTGCCACCTGCGAATACAGTAGTTTACGGTATTTCTACTTTCCCAGGGTAGCCATCAAGCCGCCGATTGGAGGGCAATTTAAAGAAGATCATGGTCGAGATGGATTATGAAATAAAGTTCCTCTGATTGTTAGAGTTGGGAAACCTGGAACCTTTTCTTTTTCTCTTACAAATAAGCACTTTCAGCATCAGAATTGATACCGAGCACCAGCCGAGCACCAAGCGGCACCCTCAGCATGTATACCCCTCGACAGGTATGGCACTACTCCATGTCCACAGATTCAAAGGGAAGGCCGAACCACGCATTCGGAACTCTCATCCAGGCCCTATTCATCCCTTGAATTTTTTGGGGGGAAGCGAGGGAAATACTGCAACGGTTTCTCTCCCATGTAAGCTCATAGTTTCGGAATGGAAACAATATTGACTAATGTGTATTCACGTTGCACCCAGGCCGCTGCAACTGCAGTGTCTCTGTGTGTTCCGACCGCAGTCTATGTTTAGAAACTTTTGGCAGCCAGTCAAAGTGTGGCCAGTGGCCAGGCCGGGGCCGGGTCGGGCCCGGGCGTGTACCCCGGAGCAGCCAGCAGCGCACACCGCAAAGCACAGGGACGTCATCGTACCGAGATCCCCAGCGACTTCTCCCATCTAGTTCCCATTTTTCCGACGTCTTTTTGTTGCCGTTGCGTGCGTTTCTCGCGGGCTTGGCGGTGGCGGCGCCATGGGGGCCGTTGAGGTGGAGGGCTGCAGGCTGAGCCTGGGCTGCTCGACGGCGAGCGAGGCCGGCTGCTCCCGCGAGGGGGAGGGGGACGCCGAGGCCTCGCAGGCGCAACCTGCAGCGGGCACGCTGCCGGACCTGGCGCTCCTGCTCATCTTCAAGTACGTGGCCGCCTACAACCTGGACGACGCGGTGTCGGCGGGGCAGGTGTGCCGCCACTGGCGCCGGGTGGCGCGCAGCGCGGAGCTGTGGCGCCACCTGCGCCTCCGCGGCCACGGCCTCGCCACGCAGGCCTTCACGCGCGTCGTGGCCTTCGCGCCGCGCCTGCGCGCGCTCGACGTGTGCTGGATCCACCAGGTCAGCCCCCAGGACCGCGCCGTGCGCAAGGCCGCTCTGCTGGGCTCCCGCTGCAAGGTGAGCCCTAGTGGCCCTAGGCCCCGGCCCCGGGCCCCGGCCCCGGCCCCGGCCCCGGGCCCCGGGACCGCTGTCGATAGACTGGCTCCTGACTCCGGCTGCATTCCGCCGCCAGCTGACCTGCCTCACGGGGGTCATGTGCCACCGGGACCCGCAGTGGGCGCACCGCCTGCTCGCCCTGCACGGCCCGCACCTCCGCGAGCTGGAGGTGTCCACGGCGGACCGGGGCGCCCTCGAGGCCATCGGCGTCATGCCCCACCTGCGCGTCCTCCAGGTGTCCGGCTGGGACGCGGAGCTCCTCGACCAGCCCGTCGTGTTCCCCGCGGACGGGTAAGGGTAAGCCCGGGTAAGCCCCTCCGTCAGGCTCGTACCTCCGTCCTTGTCCCACTCTCCGGCCCCTCCATGTTCACCACGGACAGGGGCGGATCTAGCCGACTTTTATGGGTGGGGCAAAGCTGTGCTTTTTAGCAGATGATACCTTTACTTTCTTTACTATAGAACAGTACGAGACACTAAGGTGTCAGCTAGCTTGTACTCTCGAGTCCAGAAACGAATCGCAACTATACAATAATATAGGGTGGCGCTGGTAGGGGGGGCCCCATGGCCGCCTGACGCGCAGTCTGCGCGGAACAATGACACCTTCTCCCCGCGCGCAGCTCCTTCCCGCCAGCGACCGCTTCGGTCCGCCACCCCGCCGGCGGCTCCCCTTCCCCCTTTCCCATCCCAAGGGGCGGCCAACTCATGTATTTCTGTGTACAATAGGGTATTTCACATCGTTTAAACCGGATCCAAGGAAGAAAAGTATTGCTTCCTGATTTGTTTCCTCCTTGACGCTGATTGGCTGATGCCGTCGAAGTTCTCGGACCGACCGCCAGGTCTGCGACCGCCCTAGTGGCGTGCCCGAGAACTTCGTTGGTGCGGGCCAATCGGCGTCAAGGAGGAAACAAATCAGGAAGCAATACTTTTCTTCTTTGAATCCGGTTTGAATGGAGTGAAATACCCTATTGCCTTGTATTTCTTGCGGTGGCGAGAAGCACTCCGTCACCGCTGCTGATGCGTCGAACTGCCTACAAGGAAAAAGAGAAACCGCCCGCAAAACAGGGTGCGATGGGCGGCCTACCCACTAGGCGCTTACCAAATCCAACTAAGGCAATAATGAAACGCGGTCATGCTGCCCGCGGGCAGAACTTAGTACTTCCCCATGTCGATAAGCGACAGCGACAACAGCAGTGCAAATTAGTCTGAAGCGAGGAAGGCGACGAAACAATCTAATTTATATCCAATAATAACATGCATTCACACACAAATTGTCACACAAAGCGCACCCCATTGCATTTTCTCTTGCGACATCATCTGCTTTCAATACCAATCTTGATTGATATTTTTTGCCTACATTCAGGCGGATTGTAACTCATGTTGCCTATACCCATCAGGTGGTTTGTAAAGAACTTAGGGAAGGGGGGGGGGGGCAAAAGCCCCTTTGCCCCTGTGCCCGCGCCTGATCACGGAGTGCGACAAGAACGGAGGTACGATGGCGCGATCACATGAGTGAGCTCGCCTCTCCGCGCCCGCGCTGCCGCAGGGGACCGACTCGCCTGGAGACGCTGGAGGTGCGGGGGCTTCCCCGCAGCACCACAACGTCCATGCTCAGGGCGTGCCGGGGCTCGCTGCGGAGCCTCCAGCTGGGGGTGGGCACCTCCTGTGCGCACGCTAGCGCCCCGGCCCCGGACCCGGACCCGTGGCCGCGCACCTGCCAAGACCTGACGCAGGTAAGCCGTTTCTTTTCCACTCTGGTAATCCAAGTGAGCGAATGTCGCGCACTTTTAGGTGTGCGAGGATTCATTCGTACACTTGGCCACTCAAAAGTGTGAATATCCTAGGAAAATTCACACGTTTAAGCTAAGCGGCCAGGTGTACGAATGAATCCTCACACACCTACAAGTGTGCGACATTGACACACTTGGGTTTCCAGTGCAGTCATTCATTCGGGTCGGCTCCGCAAGTTGATTGCTATTGTGAAAAAAAAAAAAAAAAAAAAAAAAAAAAAAAGTTGTTGGACGAATTGTGGTCAGTTAAATTAATTTGAAGGGAAAAAAAAAGGAAATAGCTCTTAAAAGTATGTGTACTTAGTTCCCGTTTTACAATGCAGGTACTGCAAGATTGCTCCTTGATTGAGCTGAGAGAGTTGATTCTCTACCGCTTTGTGGGATGCTACCACACTATGTCTGAATGTGCTCAGCAAAGAAACTCGTTGCAGCAAAGCTTAAGGTTTTGCAAGATTAAGTGCAGTGACTGCAGTCCATACAATTTATGAATACTTGGTGGCAAAACTTTTGATAATGGACGAAGAGAAGGAGAAATAAACTATAAGCAAGAAATGTGAATAAAACCAATAATAAAACAAATTTACACATTAGTTTTAATTAATATGTAACACTGTTGTAATTTCTAGACACAGACTCAAAATGGCCTGTTTTAAAAGGAATACATCTTATCAGCATGTAAGGAATAAAATGGTAGTAAAAGTCAAGGAGCACAATCTGTGTTTGCAACAAACACATACATTACAAGAGTGATAATAAGAAATAAATGATATTTCAAACAGTGTTCAACAGTTTTCAATAATCAGGAAATAAAACATATCTTTCTTTCTTAATATATGTAAATTTAGAGCAAAAGGAGGACCACATTTTCAAATATGGTACATATGTGCTCTGTGAAATGAAACAAGGAAGCTCAAACAGATTTTTAGAAATGCTGAGAGCATTAATAATATTTTCAAAAAAGAAAAAGTTAAAAGTGACTAGAAGAAAAGAACAGATGGCTTCTCTCTGGATTAATGATAAATTCAATTTTCACTGAAAGAGAAGCTGTCCAGCAAGATTCAACACTTAACTAGATTATTCAGAAAGAATCAATAGATGAACACTCATTAGAAGACAACCAATGAATTTTGATATAAATAAGATCACAGTCCAATGTTTGTAGCCTACTGTACCTAAAATTAAATAAAACTTGCTAACAACACATGCAGATGGACTAGACAGTAAAGGCGAATGTAGGAGATACAAACTTAACAAAAAAAAAAAAAAAAAAAAAAAAAAAAAATGCAATTAGGAAGTCTATGATTCAGGATTCAGCCAGAATGAGCAACATAAAGTTGCAGACACCAGATATTGATATCTATAAATACAATTGTCCATTGCCATGGCATTAAATACTGTCTTCAAGTTACATTAAAAGACTAACATACAATCAGTCTTCTTTCAAAAATCAATAATAATAAAAAATGGAATGAGTTCAAAAGTTCATGAGTACAAATTTGAAAAATTAAAAACTTTTTTTTTTTTTTTTTTAAAGAGGTACCTTATTAAAACTGAGCTAAAATGGTTCTCATTCGCAGATAAAACATTTTTCTCATGAGAAAAAGTAGGAAAAATTACGTTTCAATACAATGTTTTGTCATGAAATAAAATTAGCACACAATACCTTGGTGACCTTTGATAAGATATCTACACGCACTGAGACAAAAATGCAATGCATTCTACTGGTTCATACCCCAAATGCAGTTGATGCACATTGCTAAAAAAAACTCAGTACAAGTCTGAGAGCGCAGGAAAGCACCTCACGGAGACCTTTGCTGTGCAGTCCGCCCGCAAGAGGCGACACAAGGCTACTCGTCGTTGAGCTTGCCGCGCATGTCCACCACGTTGGCGTACGGCTCCACCATGTCCTTGCACCAGGAGCAGCCGCGCGGGTCATGGTTCACCATGACGGGGTGGAAGCGGTGCCAGAGGCTCTCGTCCTCGCAGACGCGCGCGTGCGCGCGCATGCACTGCGGGTACGCGTTCTCCAGCAGCCCCTTGACGCCCAGCCCCAGGTCCAGGAACACGTGCAGCCCCGGGCGCTGGCGCAGCAGGCGCAGGGCGGCGGGCACGCGGCACCCGAGGTCGTCGTCGTGGCACCAGCCGATCAGCGTGAGCTCGCGCAGCCCCGGGCACACCTCCGGCCCGATGGCGTCCAGCACCTCGGGGGCGGGCATGGTGGCCACGGTGAAGCGCTCCAGGCGGGTGAGCTCGGCCAGCACGGCGGGCAGCGCGGCCGCCGCCTCGGGCTCGCCAAAGTTGTGGATGCGCACGTAGCGGAGGCCGCGCATGTCCGCGACGGCGCGCAGCAGCTCCCGGCAGCCCACCGTCATGCCCTGGAAGAAGAGCGTGCGCAGGCGGTGGGTGAGCGCCGAGCCGCGCAGCACCCGGGCCACCCGCGGCACGAGGGCGCGCACCGCCTTGTGCTCCAGCCACTCGCTGTTGAGCTCGAGCGTCTCGAGCAGCGGGCACGCCTCCAGGGCGCGCGCCTCCTCCAGGAAGGGCACGTTGGCCTCGCGCAGCTGCGCGCAGCGCGCCAGCGCCTCGACGACGCGGCCCTCCGTCTTGGGCGGCAGCGACACGGTCTCGAGGGTGTCCTGGCTGGCCTCCACCAGCGCGTCCACCACGCCGCCCCGCGGGCCGCGCGGGCTGGGCTGCGGCACCAGCTTGCAGTACAGGTCCAGGTGGCGCAGGCTGCGCAGCTGCCCGGCCGCCGGCCGCCAGTCCGTGTGGAAGTAGCTGTTGCGGCCGTCGTACTCGTGGAGCGTGAGCGAGACCAGGTCCAGCTCGGCCACGGTGCGCCACAGGTCCTCGCGCACCTCGACGCGCTGGTGGTCCCACCACGAGTGCAGGTGCAGGTGGCGCAGGTAGCCCATCTGGTTGCGGACCATGCGCAGCGCGATGGGCTGGTAGTCGGGCAGCGTCAGCGAGCGCACGCGGCAGGGCGACCGGGTGAGCACCTGAGGGGCACAGACGGGCATTTAGAAAAGAGTTGTTGGCTGTTTCTGGGGGAATCCGAGCGGGGATGAAGAGAAGCCATTTTGAGTGAGCTACGTAATCTACATGAGGGGTACGACGGGGTGCTCCCACACAGCAACCTCCAGTTGGCTTCAGCCCTCACTTTATTTCACTTCATTTCACTTCACTTTACTTCCTTCACCTCGGCCCGGCCGGCCCAGCCAGGCGGTTGGCAGAGACGTCATAAGATTGACCCAGTTCGCCATTTCAACATTCATGATTTTAAAGAAAACCATTTAGGCACACATCTGTTGGCAGAGATGTCATAAAATTGACCCAGTTCCCAATTTCAACATTCACGATTTTAAAGGAAACCATTTAGAAACACATCTTGGAAGTAAGAATAAGACCTAGAAAGAACTAAGCCAACTAAAGACAGCTGTGTAAGGGAGCACTATTAGGATTACGTTAAAATCTAATCCACCGTAATTTAAAAAAAAAATTCTGATCTGATTTGCCTTAATAAAATAACTATACCGTTAGGATTTTAATAACTGACCTGAAGGACTTCATCTCCATCATCATCATGAGCTGTCAGGTACTCTGAGGGAATCAATACACTCTGCAAGCAAGGAGCAACTGTCATGGCCCGAATGATTTCATTTAGGTCTTTCTTCACAGATATTTTAGACCACAGCATCCGATCACGACACAGTCTCTGCCATTGGTGACAAACTTGGCTGACAACATCCAGCAACAAGTCTGAGCTCAGGTAGGAAAATATCATGACAATAAGTTCTTCAGGTAAATCTTCAAACTTGGTCTGAAACATTAAAGAATAGACTACAATAGTGAGCAAAGCATCAATAAGAAAATAGGGCAAAATTGGAAAAGTTACTACATACATCAAATGGGCATTTACTGTGAACACTGCGTAGTTGTGAAAGCATTCTTTCACTCTGCTCCAACTGATACTTAAGCTTTGATACCATCTTTTGCTCAGCTAGAAGTTGTAGCTCAAGCTCACGGCAGCGCTGGAAGGCTTCCTCCGCTGTCATTGCTGAAGTTTGCGATGAAAGAACCAGAGGAATGGAAACAACATGAGGGGCCGTTGGTCTACCACTTGAACTGCATGCATTGTTGCCAGCCTGAATGAGAAACGTATCAAAAATTACAGTTTACTACATACTAATTTCATTTTACCACATCTTTGAAAAGTGAAACATACATTAAACCTGCCATCCGTCAGTGAAGAATGTTTCACAAATGCGTTTTCACAGTCATCCCTAATATTTAGCTTAACTATCACATCATTGGCAAGATGCTCTTCTTGTCCAGTCTCACTTATCCTATCAGTAGCAGAGGGCATACTTGTCTTCTTATATCATCCAAGAGACAAATCTAGAAATAGGTGATCTTCATTACAAATTCCATCAAATCTGCACAGAAACAGGCTAAAACGGAAGGCTTTTAATACATCAGGCAGCACAATACTATTAGAGAGCACATAAAACAGATTCAGCACCACTTTCAAATAATAAAAGAGGATATTGAAAAGGCGATCGAGAGAATAAGGCTCCTTCGTGCATAAACATCAGAAGACGAACCTGAAATATGTAGACGTGTGGACTAGAGTTCTGTTTACAACAACAAACCGACCAAACGTCCCTAGCACGCGCACTCTTTAGCCTAAATATCTTGTCCAAAGTCAGTGAGACGACCAAGGAAATCGTAAAGTGCAATGACGTGGTCATTAAAAACGCTCAAGCTTCGGCATGTTTTTCTTTTCTTAAGTAACACGCGGATATTTCAGACAGAGCTATAACACCCAACCTCTTCTAAACACGGGAGTGGTGTGACTGTGACTGCGAGCATTCTGCGAATAGTGCGAGCAGCCGACATGCCGCTTGATGTGCGAAGTGTGAATAAGGGACCCGGTAAAAAGGCAGCACATCCATTTTCAAGTCATTTTCATATTGATCCAGCCCGTTTCGCCCATTTCTCCGTTAAAAGAATGAGAAAAGAGAGGGCGAAGTTTTCTGTTTGCGTGAAATGTAGAATGTAGATGACATTTTCCTGATCTGTGTTGCAAAAATTCGTCATAGATTCAAATATTTGCTGTCAAACCCTCTGCAATGATGTTTGTTATTGCTAACCATGTATAATGTGTGAAAAGTGGTAAAGCAGTTCTTTAGTTAACCTTCTGTCAAAACTTTTCCACACCGGATTTACTTATTTGTTTTGTGACTTATTTTGACAGGTATCAGAATGCGCTTCAGGCTAAGCCGAGCAATCTACATTGTCATCTTCCTCCTGACTTTTCTGGTCTTGTGGTACCTACTAAGTAACAGTAATAATCCTCACTTTACCAAAACATGTGAACTACCACTTACATTTCAAAATAATCTCTTAAATTTGTCATACAGGTATACTTATTCTAATCTATAAATCTGACTCATCACCTTCTTTTAGAATATCTCAATAATGTTTATCTGTATTTTCAGAGTTCACAAGGTTTTGGATGTAATGAGACTGACACACTGTCTCTGTTATGGAGCGCTTTGGGGTCAAGTGCGACGATCCAATACTCTGCCTTGGGAGACCAATGCCGAGTTCTGTATTAACAATAAGGAAATATCAGCGTTCGACGAAAACTTCATTGATAGGATTTTCAGGAAACATAATTTGTCTCTCTCATATGATTCTGCTGAGGGTATTTATTCAGTTGTCGATGAATCCTTTCAGAAGGGAGCTCAAATACAGTTGATTGTATTTGAAGAGGACTTGAAGGTAAGTTTAAAGGATGAATTAATTTTTAAATTAATAGAAATACTGTTTTCTAATCATTACTTCCTCTCCAAAAAGTTTGATGTCATGAGAAGAGTGGGTTGGAAACGTCGAATGCTTCCTCCCAACTGTGAAGATTCAAAATCATTGGAGTGCTTTCCAGTTCGTCTGATGCGCAAACCCCTTCCTATGAAACCATTTGGCTGGAAAGATCTTCCAGTACCTTGGGAAAGCCTTGAAATATTGAAGTACCACTATCCAGAGACTTGGTGGATGGAAGTTCTACCATTAAACTGCTAGCTCCTTAACTTTTTGAGGTTTAGGTAAATGGTTTAAAATTTCGTCTTTACAGGGAAACAAAGTGCATCTTCAAATGAAACTATGTGTTGTATCTTAAAACTTGTGGCCTAGTCAATTTAATACCACATTATTTAAGACTAAGACCATACTCCTGTTAATCATTGGAATGAATGAATGAATTAATTAATTAATTAATTGTCCCCCAAAGTAATGTCTTGTGACGTAGAATATTTTTGAGGTTTTCCTCCAAGTCAACATAACTTTTTAAGTAAGCAAGGCTATCCAAATATCAACAGCCTCTTTGCAACCTTAGTCATGTCCTTCTGTGATACCATAAAAAAATGTTTATATATATAAGGTTTGAAAGAATTTAAAAGCAGTAGAATATTTATTAGTTTTAGCTTAACTGACTAGAATCCTACCACACAACTCTAACACAATTGTAGTCATCAGGATGGTGACAGACAAGGACATTGGGTCTAAAGTAATAGATGTGACTCCACTCTTAATGCAACTTAGTAGTAATCCTGCTGGTGATGTAACGTGGGATTGCCACTTGTATCATTGCCGTGGCATGAGCTGCAACATATCCCATTAGTGCACCCACACAACAGGGCACTGGCCACTCCTGCCAAGGTCTATCCCAGTCTAGAGGAATAACAAAAGCTCCCAGCCATGCTCCCAAAAGGGTGACACGAACAATGTGCTGCAGAACAGGGCTTAAAGGGTTCAGCGAAGCCTTTTCATCTCCAAGTACAGCTGCTAGGGCATAATTCGGCCCTAAGTGGAGGCACGCAGGTAGTGCAGTCAGCATCATCAGCAACAAGCTCAACATGAAGGTTTCCTCATTCTTCTTCAAAAATTCAGCGCCAAATAAAACAGCAATAATAAAATATGCCACAGTTATGAGGCACATTAGTAAAAAACTCTTTCCAATGTCTTTTAGTTTCTTATCTGAGATCCATTTCTTCACAGGACTTAGATTAGACTTTTGTGAATTTCTTAAAAAATGCTTTTCTGTTTCTTTGTAATGAGTGTTAAGGAAGATACATTTTAAACATTCGCACAACCCAATCAAGCCTACGATGGGTAAGAATGTGAAACTACCACTTGCATACATCAGATCAGTGCATAAAATTATTATAGTTATTAAAGGGAAATAAAGACATGTAGAACCGCAGTAAAACTTGATTACTCTAATACTGAAGGCATCTTCTTGCTGTTTAAAGAACATGATGAAACCTGGAATTGAGAAAAAAAGTAATGCTTGTTTATAAAATGAAATCTATGGCAATGATAGTAAAATATCTATATGAAGTATACTATGCCATTACAAGTAAAGCACTGTGACTTCTATTTATTTGAACGTCGTCAGTTTAGGTTCATAACCTGCTCTGTAACCAAAAATAATGTGTTATGCACTAAAGGCAAGTGAACATGTTTGTTCTCATAATAGTAACAATGAATACAACAGTTTGAGATAAACCTCATTCAAGACTTCCTCGAAGGGAGTTGTTCAATCATTCCTGGCTGTTTTTCCTTCCCCTGAGTATGCTTTCATTTCGTCGTAGGTTGAGGAATATGGCTTCAATTTGCTTGAGAAGTGCAGCCAACCCCTCAAGGCATCACGTAATGAAGATGAAGCAATCCTTTTTGAATCTAAAATTGCTCTCAGAATGTCCTTATGTAATATGGGGCAAAATTCGCAGTAAGTTACTATTTTACAAACAACTTATGTTGTCATGAAAACCTAAACCTTATAATCTTGTGGAATACGAAAAAGTAAGTTGGTACGACATCAGAATTTGGTTCAGGCTGGCAGGCTGCTTCACGAGGACCATAACCAAGACAAGATAACGGCTTTAGCCAGCAAATGGAGAGAAATTATAGTCCCGCTAATCTTTTGGAAGAGAAGTGTCAGCGGGCATGTATTGTTTCTCTCGGTATCTTGTTTCTCGTTGTTTTGTTGGATCTTCAAAGACCGTTCCTGTAAGTCTCAATTGTACTTTTGGCAGAAGTGACCGGTAGTGCAGTGTAAATTTTTTGCACTTTTCATTTTAGATCATTCATATTTATTGAGATCATGAGTCAACTTGTATACTCTGGTGAGATTAATTAATGTATATAGTTAATTTACCATTTCTTGTTTTTGTTTACTTTCTATAGGATTGTCTCAGTTCTTTGAAAAGATTCTCTTCAAGCCAGCGGAAACAACCATTTCAAGCTCGTGTCAATCCTATTATTATGAAGCTGGACAGTAAAGAGTTTAAAGGGATTTTCACACCCGAACTTGAAATCCTAACCAACATATTCTCCAAACACAATTTTGAGATTCGCATTGCAGGTGGCGCTGTGAGGTAATATCTTCCGTTGCATCATATTTGGTCGTATAATGAGTTACGTAGTTTATGTAAAGTCTCCCTGAAACATCCGAACAGAGATCTTCTTATGGGTAAGCAGCCTAAAGATCTTGATTTTGCTACTGTCGCCACCCCTGAGGAAATGAAAGAAATGTTTGACCAAGAGGGAATCCGCATGATAAATCCAAAAGGTGAAGCTCATGGTACAATCACAGCACGAATAAATGACAGACAAAACTTTGAGGCAAGTCTATTGTTTCAGCTTTAATCATTTTTTGCTCTGTTTTCAATTTTCCTGAGGTATGATAATTTTCTATCACAGATCACTACATTGAGAATAGATATTGAGACTGATGGGAGACATGCCAAGGTACAATTCACAAAGGACTGGCTTCTAGATGCTAATCGGAGGGATCTCACTATCAATTCTATGTTCTTAGGTTTGTTCTCTTTGAAATTTTCCAGTTTTTTCCCATTAGAAGCTTAAGTTTTGTTTTCTTCTTGACTGTCATCTTATTTTTGAAAAGGTTTTGATGGCACAGTCTATGATTACTTCCATGGCTATGAGGATCTGCAGAAGAGGAAAGTCCTTTTTGTTGGCAATGCAGAGGATCGGATAAGAGAGGACTATCTGCGCATACTACGTTACTTTCGGTAATGACACGTGTAGGAAAATTTTATCCTCTAATGCACAGAAATTATGCAAAACCATTTCCTTGTTAGAAAAAATATTCATTTATTTCATATTTTTTTCGACCTCCTTTTCTTCTTCTCGTTCTTATTATTACTGTTCGATATTTTTTACAATTACAGATTTTTTGGAAGAATATCAAATGATCCAAATAATTATGACAGTAGAACTATTGAAGTTATTAAAGCTAATGCTTGTGGCTTAGAAAGGATAGCAGGGGAACGTATCTGGTCTGAACTGCGTCTCATCCTCTCAGGGAACCACGGACCACTTATATTTGATAAAATGTTGTCAATAGGTCTTAGTCCTTACTTAGGTATACATTTAATACTCGTCAAATGCCTATTGAACTAATGCCAAAGCGAACTTTTTGTCTTATACATCCCCTTCATTTCATTTAGGTCTGCCTCAAGAACCAAATAGGAAAGAACTGTTGTTATTGATTGAGAGGACCAATGGTATTGCACTCAACCCAGTAACATACTTAGCTGCGTGCATAAATGATTTGAAAGAGGTACTTGCCAAACTTCTTTCAAATGACAGAGAATGCAATCTTAACATTTTTATCTAAATGTTTTATTTTTATTAAGATATTTTCTCAAACAAATTCAGGCCCTGACTCTTAATGCCCGTCTTAAAATGTCTACATTCGAAAGGGAACTAGCCTATTTTATTGTAGAACATCGTGCTGAAAAGTCTGACTTCAAACCATTATTGTATGTAACCCTTTTTTTTTCTTTCTCAGACAAGACATTTTATTTTCCTTTCAAATGATTTGCCTTTATTTTTCCACCAGGCATTTTCAGAAACTAATGTTAAATACAAAGTTTAAAGTGTCAGATGTGAAACTATGGTGTGTTGAAGTTCTTTTGTATAATGGACAAAAAGAGCTTGCTGAAGAAATCAAAGAATGGGAAATGCCAAGGCTGCCAGTAACTGGCCGTGATTTAAAATTCCATGTTCCTAATGGTACACTTTCTTCTTTCATCTCACTTGTCTGTTTTTCTTTGTTTTTTTTTTTTTTTTTTTTTTTTTTTTTTTTTAAATTGTTAATTGTGAGGTAATTGAAGTTGAATCTATTTCTCTTTGTCACTAGCAAGACAAATGGCTGCAGTTGTGACTGGCCTAAAAAATTATTGGGCAGATAATGATTACAAGCCAAATGCTGAAGAATTGTTGGCCTTAGTTCCTAAAATTCTAGAGGAAAATCCGCTGCCAGAGAAAAAGAAGAAGAAATAACCTGGGTGTGAGGATAGTGAGTTGGTAAGTGAAAAATTTTTCGGAAGTGAAGTATTTCATGTTGAAATACTTCTTCTCAAGCTTAAAGGAGTAATCTCAGTCTTCACTAGATGGTTTGTTTTGTTCCTGCTAATACCGTAGTTATTTTCATCAATCAGTTATTGATAATACAATTAAATTAAAATATTTCGAATTCTAAAGGATAGGGGCAAAAATTCTTAAGATAGAGGAATTTGTCAGATAAGACCTAAGAATAGTTGTCTATTGGTGGGAATCAAGATGTATCGAATTCTAAAGGATTGGGGCAAAAACTCTTAAGATAGAGGAATTTGTCATATCCTGAATAATTTTTGAGAGACTTAAGAATAGTTTTCTATAGGTGGGAATCCATTCCAAGAGGGTTCATATCTGTGTTTTTCTGTAATTAGTGTAAGAAATTTTTGAAAAAATAAGTGGTTGAATTTTTATTTATTTTTTCTTGTGAAAGTTTCTTCTGTAGCACTGAGTATTTACTCTTCTTGATCCTCTCAAAGTAGATTTCTGAAAGCTGCAAAGTAATTAATTTTGCTGCTGTATGTCCTCAACTTCTTGTTGATGATATTCCGTTAAACCGATATCTAATCTGTCTGCAATTAGTGAATTTTCAAACCAAAACTACTATTCAAATTATGGTTGTATTATTTCTGGGCAAGTAGTTCATAATTTTAATTTTTCTGTATTTTTTTGTGGGGCTTGTCTTTTTTTAATCTTTTGGCCTTACTTGCACTCTTTAGGATTATGTTTTCCTTTATTTGATTTCATGGAAGATTCTACAATATTTTTATCAAACTTAAACCTAGCCATTAGTGGCAAGGTATTTGAAAAAAGTAACACACACATTTGCCTCGGCAAATAATTTTATCCTTGGTAGTACTCTACCAGATATTTCATTAATAACACTTTTAAGTACAAAATAACTGTTTGACAAATTCACTTCATAAACTTATGTGTGAACTTTTATTGAGGTTAAGAAGTAGAGAAATCTGAGTGAAGGCCTTAACAAAGAACAAAGAAGTTGTCATGAGGAAGCACAGTACATAAGGCCTTGTAAATGCAATAAAGCAAATGTATTGGCTCACGGAAAGGTGCCTTCTTATGATTCTAAAAATAAATACACTTCAAAAAATACATTGCTTGGAAAGTAATCATAAAATGGTAGGAAGGCAACAAATTTTAAAATAAATTATGACAGAATTGTGTATCAGGTAACATATCTAAAATATCTTTGGCATATTAGCATCAACCATTTATAGTATATAACTTGCATCAGGTTGGTTGATCTTGAGATCTGTCTTGTCTACTTGAAAAAAAAGAGAAAATTATTGAAAGTACCACACTAGAGTCTCTCATTTACAGAAGGTTTAATGATCATATTTCCATCTTGGCACAATTTTAATTTTTTTTTTCCTTTTTAGCCTTTTTTTTGTTGTGAAGTTTACATTTATTTATACCGTATTTGAACACCATTATGTGATATTTGTTTTCTTATCAGCTTTGAGTATCAAGCAAGAGATTACTTCAAATGAATTACACCTTTAGTACATGCAGCCATCTAAAACGCATGTACATCAGTCAAACCCAGTCGTAATGTATCCTCAAAACCACGTGTTCCTTGTTATATCTAGATATTTTATGAATCTCATTTCAACCATTCGAATGGACATGCTTTTAAAATAATCCCTGTTGTAACGCTACTAACTGTCAGTCCTGAAGGGTTACATTGTAAGTGAGTTTGACTGAACATGCATCATGCTCATGCTATATGAAAACGGCAGGCTTTCAGACAAAACTCCAACTAGACCTCACACATTGCAATAACATGTTATCAATTATTTGAGGATCGTAACACTTCCTATATAGTTCCACCCACCTAAAACAAAAGTATTCCACAGCCACACAGTGGCCAACAATCAATAACTCCATTAGTCACACACTATATTAATTTTAAACTACATAGTCAAATGGAATTCACCCTTAGTCAAATTTAAGTCTTTTGTAATAAATACATTAAGTAAAACTGAAAAAAAGGGGTAATGACACATTGACTAAGTAAATTGTCAAGAAAGTCAATACTATGTTACAAAAAAAAGTACTCACTAATAAAGTTTTGTGGGCAGAAGTTATGGATTAGACAAAGATTGCTTTGGAATTTTTATCTTCTTTGTTTTTCTGAAAGTTGAAAAAGAAAATACAAAATGAGAAATTAAGGCCTGCCCGAAAACAGGGTAGTTTTAAAATTGTTGATTAAAACTCAATTCTACTTACTTTCCAAACCTCTCTCCATCTTGTATTGTCTCTGGCAATTTCTTATTTAAAGTTTCTGGAAGTAACAAAGCAAGACTTCCAGCTGAGAGAGCCAAGGTACCAAAGATTACCAGTGGTAGAGGACGCCAATAATCAGCCTGCGAAGGGAAAATTAAGTGAACAGTCATGAGTAAGAATAAGAATCATTGTAATTTTATATTCTGCATTCTTTCTTTATTATCTTCCATTTACGTACCAGTAAATTGAAGTATGGGGCAAGCACACCTCCTACTCGAGCTGATGTGGATGCAGCTCCCAAGCCAACATTTCGAATGACAGTTGGGAATTGCTCAGCGGTAAATATATAAATGGTGCCATAGGAAGCAGTGATAGTCATTTTACCAACCATAGCTAGAGTGATAACTAGCCAGTCTGTATCTACAGGAAAAGTTTTTGAAAGGAAAAGCTTTGATTGAAAATAACTTCAGGAAAACAAGAAGAAGAAACAAAAATTCAAAGAATGCAGAAGAAAAAAAAATTTGATGCTGGAAATCAATTAAATTTAGCAAGAGTTAAAAATCAAATTGTTGATAGAGCTCACTTGAAGGCACAATTTGTGTTAGAAGAAGAGCCACTCCAGTGGCAATCAAAGCAGAACACAAGGTAGCTTTTCGTCCCCAGCGATTGAGTAATAGCAGGAGCATGATGTAGCCAGGAATTTCAACCACTCCAGATATAAGGAAATTCAAGAAATCGTTTCCTCCAAGGTTTGACGTATTCCAGGATAATCCATAATATGTTGCACTATTCACAAACCTACAACACATGTTAAAGGACTCAATAAGCCTTTTCATGGAAATTATTTAAAATCATTACTTCTCTAAAGTTAAGTAACTTGCCAGTTGAAGAATATATTCAGTGACTTTTTTCTAAGATTTGGATATCGGAAAAGGTCAAGGACAGATGGAGATCCAGCATTCCCTGACTCGTCTTTTTTTTCAGTCCCCCCACTGTCCTTTGTCAACATTTTATCTTGATGAGATTCAGTATCGTCATTTCTGTGGTCTACACCATTTTCAGGAGGTTCTTTGTTCATTAAAGGGCTTCCAGATTCAAGATTTTTCATTTCCTTTTCAATGTCAGTTGCCTCTTCATCTTCCTTCTGGTCAAGGAGTTCTTCTATTCTCTCAGCAGATATATTAACTTTGTTCTCATTAGCAGCTCGTACTAGCAAATCTATAGCCTCCTGTTTGCGATTCTTTGTGAGCAGCCAGCGAGCTGATTCAGGTATCAACCTGCAGTCAATACAGGAAGGCTGGAAAACTACACATTTAAAGAAGGGAAGACACTTACAATGTCTCAGCACTTACCACCAATAGCACATGAAAGCAACGCCAGGCATTGTAAGAGCCAGTTGAAGATGTCGCCAATCTCTGATCAAGTAAGCCAGCAATGCAGTGAGCATATACCCAACAGAGAAGAACATCTGGCATACAACACCTGCTACCAGACGCTTTTTGGATCCAACCATTTCCAAAGCTGAGAAAAATACATTTGAAATCAGCACCATGCTACTTGAATAGTACACTTTTGTCAGTTGACTACCAGCTGTCTGAACATACCAATTACATAAGCAACAAGGAAAACTCCTGATGAGGTTGCTCCAACTAGCATTCGAGCAATGACAAATGTAATATATTCTGGTGCAATTGCGGCTAAAACGCCTCCGACTAGTTGTAGAACTAATGATGCAAAGAAAATTGGGCGTCTTCCATATCTGAGGAGCAAGATCAATGTAATACCGCACTGAGCAAATATGAGCCCTCTTTTTTATTTTTCCTCTATAAAGTATTTAAATTAAAAAAAAATTAATTAAAAAAAAACTTACCTATCAGATAGATCTCCAAATATGATTGATCCAAGGAGGACGCCAACCATAAAGAGAGCGTCAGCAGTGGCCCTGAGCCAAGCTTTGTTGCAAACAAGGTCCCACTAGAAATTTGAAATGTAGTTCAAAACACTAAAACTATTGTGGCCAATTCCAAGGTGGAATTTCAGCAGTGACAATCACAAAACTGTATAATTTTTTTTCTTCTGTTTTTTATTCTCTTTTTTTTTTTTTTTCTGTGACTTATCTTGATGTCAAGATCTCAGGTAGATGAAAATCATAAAATAATGATCATGTCTCTGCTCAGATTCCTACTTGGAAGCAAACATCAAGCTGCTCATTACCTCCATGACAGCGCTACTTTCATATCTAGAATGGTCATAAATCCAGCTACTACATGGAACTGTTTTTGTTGCTGGCTGCATACTTTGGAAATAATCCTCTGTAAAGTTAGCATCATATCTTGAACAAGACGAAAAATTTCCTAATGCTGAATCCCATGGTATTGACATATTCCACGAATTTGAGAGACTAAAGTAGGTAACATTAGACTCCTCAAATGGTAACTGACACCTACAAATAAAATATTGCATGAGAAAAATAATGCAGCAAAGACAAGGGTTACTGGCATAGTAATCTTACCTGTGATGTGCTTTGGCTCCTAGGAAAACCCATGCCAGTTTGTGAAAAGCACAAGATATAGCTGGTAGACAGAGAAGAATGTAAATTCTTCTTTGGTATCGTCCAAAATCACCAAGCTGGCTTAAAACGTGATCATAAGCCATGTTTGTTTCTAGAAAAAAAGTGACAGACAAAATAATTTATTTTAAGACATGTATAAGGTCTTACATATCTATTTCCACAAATGTCAGCTATCATAACAATAATCAATAAAATGAGGCTAGGCATGAACTGAACATTGTACTGCAAGCTCTCCACTCAATATTTTTTTTCCTAGTATATTTTGCCGGTTTGAATTGGTTATGTTGCCCATAGTCAGAAGCAGCATACTGAATAGACTCGCTTGGTAACAACAGTCAAGGTGCAGTAAGATGAGTTCTTAGTTACGAGTCATTTTCTGTTCTGTAATGCATCCTAGGTCTTAATTATTAAGGCGCACGTACAGGGTGAGATTACAGTCAGAAAACCGCTTAGTCGGCTGCCTCTTAACTTTGGTTTCTATTGATATCATAGCGGCGTGACGAATTCTATAGATCACGTCACGTGCTGTACTTTACCTTGTCTATGACGCCGAGCTATTTGTCACAAGCAGGGAGACATAGTTTCTGGGATATTTGTCCTGGGAGGAGTTCCCGGGGGGTGGAGGGTTGGTTGCGGGAATGCGCTGGCCGCTGGCGCCGCTGGCCGCACTTTGAGTCTGCTAGGGGCACGGGGGTTGGGGGTGGGCAGGGGTGGGGGTGCGCTTCTGTGCGACGCTGAGTATGAGAAATGCGGTGCCGTACCGTGCCACGTGTTCTGGTGGAGGGGAGGGGCGGGGCGGGGCGGGGCGCGTATAGCGGTCCGTCGAATGGCCGCGGCAGGCCTGGCCTAGGCGATACGGACGATGCACCGCGCCGGGGAAGTCCGGCGGTGGCGCGGGGCAGAGCGCGGGCCCCGCGACGCGTGGGGAGGGGGGTCCGTATCTCATCATCTCTCTCAACATTTTTCTGTTAGTTTATTATCAAGTCACCATAGTGCCGACACTGTCTTGATCTTGACCAAGTTTGTGACTATATAGTTTAACCAGTTCGTGTTGGTGACGTCGGCTGTTTGTGCTTTGCCTTGTGCAAGTTGGACCCGTTCAGTCAGGTGAGGAGGACAGGGCAGGAGCCCCAGACAAGACCGGCTTAGATCTCGGGCCGGGCCGGACTGGCTGGCATCCAGTAAGTGCATCTCAGTTACTGTAGTGTACGGGTTGGTGGCGGGGCGGGGCGGGGCGGGGCGGGGCGGGCGAGCCTCAGCGCAGCCGCTGCTGCCGCGATCGCGCAGCACAGGCGTGTGATCGCTCGGGTCCAAACAACAACAACAACAAAATAAGTCCAAATAGATCCTTTCAGCATTAGAGAAGTGAAGAACAAGGCGAAGAACAACAGACCGGAAACAGTTGCTTTTCATAACCCAAACGTTCATGAAAACTTAAATAAAATGTAAACAATATCAAAACGATTCGACTTACATTTTATTTATGTGTTTTGGGCACATTTCGGTGATAAAATGCAACTGTTTCCGGTCTGTTCTTCTTCACCTTGTTCTTCACTTCGCCAATGCTGAAAGAGTCTATTTGTAGAACCAGAGGAATCATAAAACTTGCGCTCAGAGCAATCCTTCACTCTTTCCGCCAAAGGGTTACGAGTCAGCGGGCGGCTCGGAGCTCCGGTCAGGTGTGGCGTGGTGTTATTGTTATTGGTAGGGGTGGGCACTCCGGCCAAAGAGCCGGAGGACTAGACTCGCCGCCTCCTCCCTGCCCGCGCTGCGAGGAGACGAACTTTCGTCCATCGCTGTCGGCGCCCTATATATGCGACCGATGCGACGCGAGCCGCTTACGCCCAACCGCGCTCCGCCCCGGTCCCAGCCCACCTGGCCCTGCCACGCCACGCCACGCCCCGTCCCCTCAGCCACAAGGCTCGCGGCCGCGAGACCGTGTTCGGTGACGACGTAGACAGAGACAGCCCCCTAGAGCCCGCAGGCCAAGGGGAAGGGGAGGGGGGGGCGGCCCCCCCAGCAGGCTGATTCCGAAGATCGCTCTCGTACCTCCGTCCTTGTCGCACCTATGGCGGTGCCCCATGTTGAGGGTGGCAGTGCCCCATGAGTGCGACGAGGACGGAGGGCGCGAGAGCGATCTTCGGAATCAGCCTGCAGGGCCCAGGACGAGGGCGCACCGGTGTGTCTCCTCTCCCCGCGGTGACTCCCTGCTCCCTCTCTCGTGCTCCTCTCGCGGCCGTGGGGCCGCCGTCGTGCCCCACGAGCGCGACAGAAAGGAGAGAGAGAGAGAGAGAGAGAGAGAGAGAGAGAGAGAGAGAGAGAGAGAGAGAGAGAGAGAGATGGAAACTACCTGCATGTCGGGCACGTTCACAGGGGCCGCGCCGGTCTGTGCCGTGAGCGCTGAGCGCGGCTGACAATGTGCGAGCGACACCGCTGCTGACAACGCGTCAGGCCCCCCGCGGCCCGCGGCCCGCGCCAGGGCGGGGCGGGCTATGGCGTGGGCGCGCGTCGTGCGCAGGGTAGTCGGTTAGGGGTGAAGAACAGCCAGCAGACTGCACTCTAAACTTTCTACAAAGAAATTTTTCGTAGAATTCAAAGAATTATGTGCAACCGTAATATACAAGAAAAATCCTTGTATTACAAAGAGTTTTCCTTTGTACTACAAGGAATTTTCTTTGTACTACAAAGAAAATTTTGCTTTGTAGTGGCTTTGTATTACGGTTGCACAGAATTCTTTGTAATACAAGGAATTTTCTTTGTAAGAAGTTAAGAGTGTGATTCCGCAGCGCGTTCTAGGGGGACTGGGAGGAGGCGAGAGGCCTCCTCCTCCTACACACGAGTGCGACAGAGAGGTAGGCGGTCGCTTGTCTCTGTTGCTCTTATATGTAAGAGAGACGTGTTGCCCCCTTTGAACGCTCTGCGGAATCAGTCTACACGAGACTTCGGTCTCCGCGTTGCGCGCTTCAAGCGGCCGCGGGCCGCGGGTGGGTCATTTGTAGCCAGCAGGTCTACTTACGTCCTTGTCGCACCTGCTACGAGGACGGAGGTGCGGTAGTGATCATCAGGCATCTGAAGGGAAGCCGGGTCAGGAGGGAGGGGGTGGGAGAGAGAGAGAGAGAGAGAGAGAGAGAGAGAGAGAGAGAGAGAGAGAGAGAGAGAGAGGGGGGTGGAGAGAGAGAGAGAGAGAGAGAGAGAGAGAGAGAGAGAGAGAGAGAGAGAGAGAGAGAGAAGGGCCCCGCAGGCAGCCTTGGCCATGCCCCGCGTGGGCGCTGATAGTGAGGGCGGTGCCCGCCGGTGCCCCTCCCCCCCGGGGCTGGACCCTACCCTAGCCCGTTGTCGCTGTTGGCTGTTGCGGCCCATCTCGTCCGGGAGTGTCATTATGTTTGAGCGTTGCGTCATCGAAGAGAATTAATCGTCAACTTTTACGGTTCCGCGCGCGGCCCGGTCCGGTCGGGTGGCTGCGACCGGCTGCGACGGCGGTTGGGGTGGGGCGGGGCGGGGCGGGGCCGGGCGGGGCGGCTGGATAGGGAGGAAGGGGGGCTGGAGGGCCTGTTCCCCCGCCCCCGCGCGGAGAGCCCCGTCTGTGTCATTAGCTCGGCGCCAAAGTGAGAAAGAGAGTCCTTCCGCCCCGCTCTGCCCCGCTCCGGCCGGCTCGGCGTTGCCAGCTCCGCCAATAGCGGGCGGAAGCACTCCTTTCCTTTCCCTCAGTCGTATATAACACTCGGCCGGCGTATGGGGTTGTGTTGTGTGAGCCAGCCGATAGGAGACCATGGGGACCTGAGCACAGACTCAAGGGCTGGGGTACAAACCCTCGGAAATCTCAATGAAATCATCTGAAATCTCGATGAAATCCGACTGAGAAATCTCAAGAAATATCATAAAAAATCTCACAGAAATCAGTGAAATCTCATGAAACCTTGAGGAATCCCATGAAACCTCGTGAAATCTTATTTTAGAATTTTGTGGAATCTGGTATATATTTGTGAAATGTACCCGAGTGTACCATATGAAATCTTTACAAAATCCGGAGAAATCTTTACGCAATCCATAGAAATACCAACATTAGAAATCCTGTGCCCACTAGGATAGGGAGTGGTTGCCCCCTCGGCTTCAACTCATGTTAGAGTTGATTTGGAGCAAACTAAAAATAATTCGTCGTGGGAACGAAATATTTAATAACGGCTCGGCGTGAGCGACGTGAGCGTGTGCAGCATGCTGATGAAACCTCACGGTGATTTTTACTGTAAGCTACAGTGAACCCTGTAGGACTGTAGCTGACGATGAATGTCAATGTGAGCTTCTCGGTGAATCAGCTCAGCAGGGCGCATCATTGTATAGCTTACATTGACATTCACCGCACGGTAAAAACAAATGTCTGATTTTTTGAGGGAACAGCAGGGAAGATATTGAGGAAGTCCCTCAGAACTCCTCAGATTTTGAGGAAGTCCTCTCGAAGTGTAAGGCGAATCACCTCATTTTTCGAGGGGACTTCCTAAAAATCTGAGGAGTTTCTCCTCAAAATGAGGGTGTCCCTCAAAATATTAGTTTTTGTTTAACATATATTTGTGTTATATCGTAGTTAATACATATAGAAGCACCTTCTTCCCATTTACTAGGGTTTCCTCTTAACATTGCAAAATCTTGATATTTTCGGTAAAGATTCGGATTCGATTCGAAAAACAGGGCCAAAGATTCGATTTGATTCGAGGGAAAAGTTGTGGATTCGATTTGGGGAATTTTTTCAATGATTCGGTTCGATTCGATTTGAAGGGAAAAAAAACAGACCACGCGACCGTGACCAAAAAGTTCCGGAGCGCCGGAACTTGAAAGCAGATGATACGTATGGTAGATGTCCCTACGCGTCGCAGGCTGCAGGGAAGCGGAGCGCTGTCGCGCTGGGCTAGGAGGGGGAGGCGCGGGGCGGGAGGGGGCACCAGCCCGGCCGCCCGGCGGCCCAGCGTCCCGAGAGGTGGCGTGGAGTAGTGATGGGCGCGCGCCGCGCGCCGCGCGCGGTGCGCGCAACGCGACATTTTCCCCCCTACGTATAATATTATGCCACACTGGCTGCTCGCTCTGCTGGTTGCTCTCTGCTGGCTGCGCTGCTCTCTGCATACTGCTCGCTGTATGACAGTACAAGCAGGCTGATACCTTCGTATCATCTGCTAAAAACCTGATTCGCATACATCTCTAGAATTTTCACCGCAAGCTACATTGCTGCAGCGGGTTCACTGTACCGTAAGATTAAAATTCACCGTAAGCTTTTATTAGTGCATGGAGCCAGGGCGGCCTGGCAGGGCAGGACAGACCGCGTCTCGTTGAGAACTTAAAAGCCACTCGAGACTCGAGGTGCTCCAAAGAGATGCGGGGCGGGGCGGGGCGGGGCGGGGCGGGGCGGGGCGCTAATAATCCTGCTTGGAGGTGGCAGGAAAGCCGAGCCGCTCCCGCCGGCTCCCCTGTCTGAGCACCCGGAGCACCCGGAGGCCGGAGGGGGTGGAGAGGGGTAGGCGGCGCAATCCCCTCGCGCGCCGCGCAGTCGGGACGAATGACTGAGCAGAAGAGGCGAGAATTGAGGGAAGACCAGGATGGGGAGGGGGGGGGGTGTCTTCGAGCGACCCGGTCGGCCCGCTGGGGCCGCGGGGGCCGCGCGGGGCGTACGGCGTACGCAGGCAAGTGTAAAGCAGGCGTTGATGTACTTAAAGATCAACACGCGTAAGTTCGTCAAACCTTTCGCGCAGAATACTCCGCGGTGGAATGCACGCTGTCAGGAAAACCGAAAGCAAAGGCGTGCCGTCGCGTTTACCCCTATATCAGGGCTCGTACCGGTCAGGGAAGTCGGGGAAAATTCAGGGAGGGGAAAAAAACCGGTCTGGAAGTCATGGAAAAGTCGGGGGAATTTTATTTGGGTCAGGGAAAATTTTAAGGTGAGAGCAAACATTGCAGTATAATCTTAAGTGTTCAACTGACACGCACACAAGTTTTGAGCACCTTTTTTCATGCTTTTGTAAAAAGCCCATGTGTACACTGGAAATGTAACAGTCACATTTCTTGCTTGTAATGAGCGAAGCATTATTTCGTCGCTCAGTAAAAGTGACGTTCGCGAAAACGACTCTAATCGAGTCTTTTCTGGTATTTTAAAATCGCTGCAATAGAGTGACGTTTGATGATTTGACTCAAAAAGAGTCATCAAAGTGACTCTAATAGAGCGATGTGAATCAATGTCGCTCCCCCAAGAGCATGAAAATTTGGTACAGAAAAGTCGCTCTCCCAAGAGCGACAAAGACGACTCCTCCATTTTTAGTGGTATATGTTGGACTGATATGTTTGCCACGGCAATGTGTGCAACAGAAGTGTTTGGACACTTTCGTCACCCGTGAAGTAAAGCTAAGCATCTTAAAGCGTTCAACACGTGTAAGTGTGTGTTATTTGAACACTTCTGATTACGGTGTGTCCGTGGCTCTGTAGCCTCGGTGGGGTTCCTCCGCGTCGCGCTGCAATCGCTGCTCGTCGCCGCTCATTTGCACTGTGCACCTGAATATTTTTTTTAAAATTTAAATTTTTTTTTAGCAACCATATTTTTGCGTCTTGGTTTTTCTGTATTGAACTTTCAATCCGCGTTCAATGGACCTCTCATTTCGGCGTAGATTAAGGTCCGGCTGAAAGGGGGGGAGGGGGAGGGGCAGCGTACGTCATGTTGCCAACATAAAGGGGGTTTGTCACGCAATTTGCCTTCTTTCCAGGCGGCTATCTTAAGACCAACAGGGGGTGTGATCGCCCCTTTCATCCGCGCCTGCTCTCATTTAAGAGGAAAAAGTCAGGGAAAATCGCGATTTTTTTGGCCTGGAAGTCATGAAAAAGTCAGGGAAAATGGGAATGGGGATCCGGTATGAACCTTGCCTATCGACTGTACCCGCTCCTCATCGCCTCTCCTATTTTTCCTCTCTTTCTCGACCCCTCTTTTCCCCTCTCTCTCCCTCTCTGAACGGACCATTGTTTTACAGTTACCTGTAAGACTTTTTAGTCTTTTTGTGCCTTCTTATGAAATAAATTTAAATTCTCTCTCTCTCGCTCTATCGCTCTTTCGCCACCCTTCTTCCTCCCTTCCCCTTTCCATCTGCGCGAGACACATCTCTGCAGCTTAACCTCCTTTAGCATTCCGTATGTATTCACCTGAGCCCGCATGAATGTTTCCAGGGTGGTGTGCGGTATGCTAAAGTGTGCCTCGGGGTGCAGTCGGCAGCTCCGCGCCCCGCGCCGCGCCGCCCCGCCCCCCGCCCCCCCCGCCCCCACGCCCCGCCCCGGGGCTCAGTCCGGCGAACCGCCTGCACTTTGTTTTCCTACTCGCCTCCCTGTTCAACGAAAAAAGAAATGCGTTTGCTGTCGCAGCGAAACGTTCGCTGCAATCGCCTTTAGCAAACTTTATCAGCCACCATAACAAGACTACGGATCCAGAGTGGGGACAG
Source organism: Frankliniella fusca (assembly GCA_029379305.1). Taxonomy (NCBI): domain Eukaryota; kingdom Metazoa; phylum Arthropoda; class Insecta; order Thysanoptera; family Thripidae; genus Frankliniella; species Frankliniella fusca. The sequence goes on from JAHWGI010001424.1 coordinate 103,703, forward strand.
CGCCTCGTTCTGTTTAAAAATATAAAAGAAATAATAATTAAAAAAAGAAACTTCCTGATTTTGTAATTTGAGGTATGTGATGTCACTTTCGTTTGAAAGTTAATCGTATAATACTTGTGGTTTGGATTACTGCGTCATTTTCGAATTAAAATGAATCAGGCCAGTGGGTAGAGACGTGGTACAGGAGGACAGCGGCAATGCTCGAACCAACGACATAGGTAACTGGGGCGAGGTCCAGCTCTTAAACGGCTTCACCGATTTGAAAAAACGAGAAAGATTTGGAAAGATGATGAAATTTCGCAAGTCGTAGGGTACATTTAGACTCTAGGAACGTTCGCGTCTGCGAGCGTGTGGCTTGTAAAATTTGAATTGTGATTTTGGCGGGAAAGCGCTTACTGGATCCGGTTTTTTGGTCAATTTGAAATGCTGCATGCTCTAAGGCAGTAGTGCTATCGACCTGCACCCCTGGCCTACGTGCCGCAAAATTTCTTCATCTTTTCAAATCTTTTTCGTTTTTTCAAATCGGTGAACTCGTTCAGGAGCTGGACCTCGTACCAGTTACCTATGTCTCGGTCGGTTCGAGCACTGCCCCCGACCTCGTCCAGGGCGTTTCTACCCACTGATCAGGCATATGCCTCCTGGCCCCGCTGAGCCTCGATCCACGTCCGAAGCAATGTGGTACACTGTTCGAACGAACGTGACTCGCAGTTCACATTTGAAGATGTGTGACGTTACATTCCTTGAAGAACAGTAGTGAAGGGTATGAGCGGTGCTCTGGAAACGCAAGTGTGTCATTGAATGCAGTATTTCCTGCATACCTACATGTATTCAGGAAATACTGTGTACTTAGTCAAGTATGCAGGAAATAATGTGTACCTGGTCAGGTATGCAGGAAATCCTGTGTACTTGACCAGGTACACACTACATGGTAAAAACGCTTCCTTGGAGTCCAAGGACCGCGAACTATTCAAGGACGCGCAGCGTTATTATTCACCACCCCCGTCCTTGAATCGTTCCGGCGGTCCTTGGACTCCAAGGAAGCGTTTTTACCGTGTAAATCTCCCCCATAAATGTGTAGAGGTTTTCGTGTGTATACCTGGTCAAGTACACAGGATTTCCTGCATACCTGACCAGGTACACAATATTTCCTGCATACTTGACTAAGTACACATTATTTCCTGAATACATGTAGGTATGCAGGAAATACTGCATTCAAGTACACACTTGCGTTTCCAGAGTGGGCATCATGTGAGGCGGAAGCCCGCGGCCGGTCGCCTTGACGCGCACTAGTCAGCTCCAAGCGCTCTATGATCGGGCCGGCGGCGTCACTCTTTCAATTGAGACGCCACAGACTGAAGGCCTGGCAGGGCAGGCCTGGTTGGCGCCGGGAGGACGCGGGAGCAGCGGGAGCAGCGGGAGCAGCGGGAGCCTCGACTCTACTTGGCGGGGAATAGGCTACCGGTCCTGAGCGATGCGAGTTTGACCATTCTGAGACGTGCGCAAGGAGATTATGAAGTGTTCCGCTTTATGTGTAAGTTTAAAATCCAAGTATAAGAAACAGGGTCGCCACAACTCTGGAAAACCTTGAAAACCTGGAAAACTCACACTGGAAATTCAAAGGTAGGATGAGAAGGGTTTTAATTCCTTTTCCAAGGCATTAAAAATTAGCACCCCTGCAAAGGCATTAAAACTGCCCAAAAGGTGTTAAATTTTAATGCCTTTGGACAATTTTGTGCCTTTGCAAAGGCATTAAAATTTCACACCCCCAGAAAGGCATTAAGTCCTACCTTTGTTTTTCCAGTGCAGGGGAAAAAATCGTATCAGGGAAATCTCAGGGAAAATGAAAAAAATATCAGGGAAAATTCGGAGAAACGTCGGTTATTTGTTGAAACATTCACGGAACACGACTTTTAGCCGACATACAAGTGTTTTGCTTCACTCACTTCACCAGAACACTGTGTTTACAACTCAGGCATATTTAATGTAAAGGGCTCTGGAAATCAGGGAAAACGCAGATATAAAAATTTTGTGGCAACCCTGAGAAACGAATTAATTGGGCTGCCTGGGCCTGGTGGAATTACTTCTGTTTTGTCGCGTATAGAAATTTCTTTCAAGTTTAGGGTGATTTTGGCAACTTTTTGATGAAAACGAGCAGTAATCCGACGGGTATCCTGGGTTATCTGGGTATGTATTCCGGATGACAGACCGAAACCTTAAGAATTTTCCCCCTCGTTCCTCGTTTAAATCCACAAGCCTAAATTTCGGTTACTCTCTATATATTAACCCTTTTATAATACTAATACTCCGCGTTGCGGGGCTGGCGGTAAATTATACACACAGAAAAAAGGTTGCTCAGCTGAAATTAGAAAATTAGCGTCACGGATAGACACTTTAAAACAGCGGAAAAATTACTTTCAGGGTAGCTAGAAAATAAGCACCGTAGCTTAAAAATTAGCTGCGCCTTTATTAGCTGAAGTATTTGTACACCTGCTATTTTTTTTCGCTTACACACGAATTTTTTTTTTCGTGTGAAATTTAAAGAGAATGTCGTTCTTACAGTCATGACGCCTCAAACGTATGCATATACCGTGTGCCGCGTGGACACAAGGCGGGTGCGCGGGCGCGCGGTGCGAGGGAGGTGTCCGCAGTTTTTCTGCCGGCGCTGATGCGTCCGATAGTGGGCTGCCGCCGGGGCGCGGGTGCGCGAGGGACCCGCCCCGCCACGCCCCGCCACGCCCCGCCACGCCCCGCCACGCCCCGCCACGCCCCGCCGCGCCCTCTGCCGACCCGCAAGGAAAATATTATGGCACCGATAAGGCGAGCGACGTTTTCTTTTTTACTGCCTCTCGGGGTGCACGGGGAGCGGGGAGGAACACGACCACTGAGCACTCAGCAAATGTGGAACAAGTCGCGCGCGGCTATTTTTAGCGACTTCTCAGGCGTGAACGTGTCTTCTCTCGTGCAGAGGGCTGCACTCTACGGTGTCACCTCCCCCCCGCCCCCCCCAAAAAATAACTGTCATAAAAAATAGGCGTAGGTTTATTTTGATTTTTTTAACCGCGTGAATGGGTTAGGACAAATTTGTCCTAAGACGGATGAGATTTGGTGCACACTGCACATATCATTTTGGGACATATTGTTGCACGAATTAGGGGACAATTTGATTTATCCGGGCTGAGACAAGTTTGCTCAAGTTCGCTCCCCGCGGGGCAGCGATGCTTCGCGAACCCTGGATTCTGCCCGGGGGGCTGGAATGGGCGCGGCAGTGCCATTTGTCCACCTGTCCACGTGGGCGAGCGCCTTCCCTCCGCCCCCGCGCGCCGCCCAGCCTCCATCCAGTCCGGTCAAACGATTTCTTGTCTCTGCGCACAAACATGTCAATAATGCGTTCTTTGGCCAAAAAAAAAAGGAAGGCCATTTTCGCAAATAAAGGGCGAACATAACAACAAGCGGTAACGGGCCACGGCCCCCCACCCCACCCCCTGGCCTGGCGACTGGCGGCTCGGCTCTGAAAGAGAAAATCATTAATGCAACGACGCGACCTGCCCTGCCGAGACTAAATGACACTGAGATAATTATTTCTGTCCGAGTTAATCGAGTGTAATTCCCCCCCCCCCCCGCCCCCTCCTCCGAACCTTTCCCCAACTCTGCCGCATCATACTGCCCGCAGCGACCCATTACGAACTGATGCCCCTGGATATGTCTCCCATGAGTGACCATCGTGGTCTGCACGGATTTTCCATAGGACTTTTGGACATGGTCTACCATGGAATGTCCCTGGTCAAACCTCAACTCATGGTCATGCACTGCCAGAAATTTCCATGGTAATTAGCACGGGTTTTCCCCGTTAATTTTTTACCAGGTCCGGACCTTTTTTATTGGGTACGGTCCGCCCGTACAACTTATGACCGTATATTTCACATGGGCCTATATTTCAACTTTTTTCGAAATTTCAAGAAACTGAAACTACAGAATTGGTCACGGACAACACCGTATTTTTCATATATGTTCGTCCCGTCACCAAACAAAACGGGTTTTACCGTAGTATCGGGGCATTGGGGTACGGAATTTTTAACAGTGTGGTATGTATCACTGAAAATGGAGGAGTCGCCTTTTTCGATCTTGGAAGAGCGACTTTTCTGTACCAAATTTTCATGCTCCTGGGAGAGCGACATGCATGAACATCGCTCTATAAGAGTCACTTTGATGACTCTTTTTGAGTCAAATCATCAAATGTCACCCCTCCGGAGCGATTTTTAAAATTACAGAAAATACTCGATTTGAGTCGTTTTAGCGAAAGTCACTTTTACTGAGCGATGAAAAAATACTCCGCTCATTACGGGAGAGAAATGTCACTAGCACCTTTCCAGTGATATGCTGATGGTGTTTGGCGCAAGCTGCAAGGGTCGTGTTAGGTTTAGTGTCCATGGCCATGGTCGTCAGTTGGCCACACGTGGCAAAGCATGCTACTCAGTATGGTCTGACCATGTGTGGTCTGTGGAAACTTAATAGCCAGGGGCGCTGGGCGGAGCCGGGTGGGGCGGTGTGAGGCGTGGCACCTTTACGCCCCCAGCGGCGCCTCAACAGAGACAAAAGGCACGACCCCTGCACCTCGGAATCCCCTGCCGATCTTGTCTATGGCAACCACCCCCCCCCCTCCCCCAAATCCGGGCGAAACCAAGTTCCTGCGGATGTACTTGCGGTACGGACCTGCTGAACAGCAAAAGGCGCGCGGTTTTTGAAACAATGGGTCCTAGAGTGAGGTACGAGGGGGACGAGCCCATATTCATCGTAACTTTTCGCGTTCCTGCTCCGAAAAACCAAGTGTGCATAAGCATTCATTTGGAAGTATTTAGGGAATACACTGTGAGAAAAACCGTACTTCATACAACTAAACAACGGTTTTGAATTAACGGTTTACAGTTTTCGTTACCGTACATCACTAATTTACCCTATACTGGGCACAATTTTATTAGACTATTTTATTGTACTTCGAAATAACGGTAAAAAATTGTAGTTAAATTGTAGTTTTTTCTCACAGTGTAGTGTGTCCGTATGGGCATGTATGCAGTCAGTATAAAAGTATGTACTTGCCCTAACACGCACTATTTACTGCATATTTCGATTTGCTATCTGTTAATGAACACTTTTTAGGCCCCCGTTAGGGGAGCCTATTGCTCACGCCCGTGAGTTTTTTATTTCTTGACGATTGCCCCTTATGGCCGCAGCCGATCGTGCCCAAGCGATTCTCACAAAATTTTAATGGAAAATACAACGAAAAATTAGAAAATTTTTGAGCTCGGTCTGATGTCAAGCTGTCTATACGTTTTTGCATAAAATTAGTTTGCATCCTCAGTTTCTATGGTGATTGCGAGCCGAGCACCCTGTGCCGAGCCGGCTCGGTGGCTAGGTATTGTTAGAGAGGCTCGGCGCGCAGGGGAGGAAGTCCGCGGCTGGGGAGGGAGGGGGGAGGGGACCTGTTGATTCAACTTATGCACAGTAGTTCAAAACATAAAATTTTGAAGAACACGTTAGATTAAAAATGTCAATGCAGTGTTCGAATGACCATTGCATTACGAGCCTACAGTTCAAAAACCAAGCTCATCGGACAAATTCTACTGACAGACAATTTCTTAATCGCTTAAGCTAGAAAGCCGAAATTTGGCATGTCACCCGCTGTACTAGTGACATTGATCAAACACGAGGTTAAACATTTTCATTTATTTTACGAAAAAGAGGAAAATTTGTAAAGGCATATAAAATTCACGATTTGGTTTTCAAAGAGCGTTTTGGCTGAATATTATTAAAGTCTTTCTCATTCTCAAGTAAGTGTTAAAACCTAGGGGGCCGTTTAACGCGTTAGCGTTAGAATTTTTAACACTTGGTTTCCCAGATTGGGGTCCACTGTAACATAAGGCGTAATTCACCGAAAGCTTTTAATAGTGTGGGGGTGGGGGTTGCCATGCCATGGCCGCGGTGGGGTCGGGTGGTGCGGGGCGAGCATACTGTCTGCGCACTAATGGCGCAGCAATTCTCTCTTTTGCGATCCTTTTTGCTCGCAGACGTTCGTCGTCGATGAGAGTTTCTGTGTGACGCAGTGGAGGAGGGGGGCGGCGTGTGCAGCGCCGCGCCGCGCGACAAGCGCTGCTCATTTGGGCATGTCAGGGCCGCGCCCCACCCCGCCCCACCCCGCCCCACCCCGCCCCGCCCCGCCCCACTCCACACTGCCACACCCCGCCACGCCCCGCACTGCTCGACCTGTGACCTCGAGATTCCAGAGTGAACCTTAAACAGGTTTGCGTTTCCGGGCTTCCTCCACGCGGGCGAGCGTTGCTCGGGCGTAGCCGCGCAGCGCAGCGTCCGACCATTTTCCGCTGCGCTTTCCATCACTCCGGCTCTCCCAGAGGATTAAGTGTCAACGCCGCTGCAACATGTATGGCGAAGCGCGAACCGTGTTCACTACGGGCGGCGGGGCGGGGCGGGGCGGGGCGGGGCGGGGCGGGGCGGGGCGGGGCGGGGCGGGGCGGGGCGGGGCGGGGCGGGGCGGGGCGGGGCGGGGCGGGGCGGCGCGATACGGTCCACAGAGCGCCATAAGAGGTGCAGCTTTGTGCACGCGACCTTGGCCGTGGCCAGGACCTGGCCGTGTCTGGGCTGGGAGTGCACTGGTTGCCTTTGAAACTTAAAACATTTTCGTATAGAAATCCAACCGTCGTCCGTCGTACATTTCTCTGTTATATATAGTCACATTAAATTTTGTAAAATTTTCTGAATTAATTGCGCTCCAAATTCCAGTCCGATCGCCCTCGGGTGCCTGCGGCCCTGCGGGTGTGACATAGAGTACCCAACAGCTTACCGGGTCTGGCGCCGTCAAAGCCCGCACGGCCCCTTTGGCTGGCGCAGACCTGCAACGCTGTTACAATTTCTTTTGTCTATCACTGTGAAAAATATCTTTGTAGATTTACGATAAATTTCGTAAATCGTGATTTACGAAATATGTTGTAAATTTACGACGGACCTTTTTTGCTCGTGAATGAATTCCAAGCCGATATGTAGTGCTTGTAATTTTACGATTTGCAATTGCAATTTTACAACTGCTTTTTGTGGAAAATTTTCCCGTAAACTTACGACTATTTTTCACAGTGATAGTGCTGTTAGTCCACACGCCGTAGTGCTTATTGCAGTGTGCCTATGACATCGCTCGTGGTCCCAGCGCCAGATTTTGGTGGTGCCCGTGATGCCAGATGCCTCTTGCCAGGCGGCTGGCCAAGACCTCGTGAGGTGGAGCTCCCGCGCACGGATCAAGGTATGCGGTACGTAAATCTAGCCTTTACAGCAGCCTCACCACCTTTATATCTCCTGCGCCGGTGCATTTACGTCTTTATTAACAGCGACGAAAAGGGGTGGTTTTCGGGGTCCACGGGCGAGATAGCGTGGAACGAGGGGAAAAGAGGGGGGGGGGGGGTGAGGGGGCTCCAATCCCGCACCGGAGATGATGAAGGTGTTGGCAGCGAGTGGCGGGGCGGGCCGGGGCGGGGCGGAGCGCAGGTCTACCGCCAGCGAGCTAGACGACTCGTGTAATGGCGTTACGAGGAAAGATAAACGTTTAGCGCCGGTCGTAACAAGGTGGGATGCAGCCAGCCCTGCCTGGGGAAGTCCCGAGGGAAGTCCTTCCTGGCCCGTCCATTGTGCCTCCGCGGGTTTGGGCGGAGGGGGAGGGGGGGGCATCCCTGGCGTACGTGCGGCAGACCGGAACCATTTATGATATCGACTGCTGCCGTTGTGGCGAACGGGGCGCAGCGCGCGCCTGAACACTGCGGGCACGAGAGCGGCCATGAAGGGGGTTGATGGACCACCAGCCTAACTCTCTCCCCCACCTCTCTCTCTCTATATGTGTTTATCTCCTCTCTCTCTCTCTCTCTCCAACGCTCCCCTTTGTGCGGTGTTGGTGGTCCGCTGGCTGAGAGAGGCTCACGATTAAGTGAGCGGCGGTGCCGTCAGCCGCGGTCAGCTCCCCGACACCCTGACCCAGCCAGGAGCACCTCGAACGCATCCCCTTCAACACCCTCTACAGACACCCTCACTCCCTGACACCGTTCAGAACGACGCGCTCTGCTGCCGCTGCTCGCGTGGTCATGGGACTCCACTTTAGGGTGTCGTTGTCGTCTGGGGAGAACAACTCACCCATAAAAAAAATAATCATTGAAGCCAAATTTCGCCATGTTTTTATTTTTTTAAGCCAGTTTTCTTGAATCAAGAAAAAGTTTCCTTAAATTTAAAAAAGAAAAAAATGGAATAAAAAACAAGTCAAGAATACTGTTTTCTGGGTGAGCCATCCGAGACTACGGGACGGGACACCAGTAGACTACTCCGCCCCCCCCCCTGCCCCCCTCCCCCGCCCCTCTGGTCCGACCGGAGAAGATCCCTCTCTATCACCTCTCGCTGTGACCCGCCGCGCCAAGCCTAACAGTCTACTGTGTGTGCCTCTCTCTCTCTCTCTCTCTCTCTCTCTCTCTCTCTCTCTCTCTCTCTCTCTCTCTCTCTCTCTCTCTCTCTCTCTCTCTCTCTCTTTCATTGATATTGTTCAAAATGAGAGAGCGGTCTCATGTACCATCGCGGGGCTATCTACCCTATGTACAAGGACCTTAATAAAATTCAATTCTCTTTCTCCCCCCCCCCTCTCTCTCTCTCTCTCTCGGCACGGCAGATGGTGACCTTGCTTTGAGAGAGAGAGAGAGAGAGAGAGAGAGAGAGAGAGAGAGAGAGAGAGAGAGAGAGAGAGAGAGAGAGAGAGAGAGAGAGATTGGAAACATTAGTGCAAGTAGCTTCCTCGGATTTTCGTGAAAGTTGGGAGTTGCGATACGACAGGGATTCAAATCCGGCTCCGTTTCAGCCCATATACTTCATCCGAACGCGCGCGCGCGCGTTTGTGTGTGTGACCATGTGTTTGTATCTGTGTGCGTTCGCGCGCGCGAACTGTGCCGGTCCGTCCCGCGCTCTTTATCTGCTTCAGCCGCGCTCCCCTCCCCTCCCCCGCCTCCGGGTGATAGCGCCTCAAGTAGTGAAAGAGTGACCATTCCAGTGACAAGTCTGAGAAAAAAAAATGCAGACCCACAAAAGCGTGTATGCACACTGTTCAAAATTTTATTGTGATTTCACAGCACTTCCTCGATACTTCCTCTGTACTCAGAAAAGGACCCTTTTGCTGCCTCAAAGTGAAATATGTTGTCGGCCAGTCGACCATATTTTTGAAGCTTGTCTATTTTAAATACAGAGGACAGTTGAAATTTCCTGAAGAGTTGCGATTTAAATACAAAGGCCAGCTGTAATTTCATCCCGAAGAGTTCTGGTTTAAATACAGAGAACTGTTGTAATTTAACGAAGAGTTCTGGCAACTTGTTTCACAACAGAGGTGCTATGAATTTCCGACATTTTTCTAAACATTACAACAATTTTGCTGAGAGTTAAATTAACGACTACCTGTTAGAAAAGACCCACATTAGTTTTACCTTTTCCTGTATTTTTAAGCTTTTACTTACATGAGACACTCAAAATTTCGCTCGAGGGGGAACAAACTCTGAAATTTTTGTACACGTCGTAATTCAGGATTTTCTTTTTTTAAAATCGAAAAAATAAAACGGGTAAATTAACAAAAATTCATAAAAATTAACAGAACTATTTTTAAAAAACTCAGGCGAAAATTCACAAAAAAAAATCAGAAAAAAATAATTAAAAATTCACAAATTTTGTACACCAAAATTCAGAGTTGTTTCCGTCTCCATTTCGCATCATTTGCATTTATTATTTTGTCGCTGTCCTTGAACGATACGGAGAGCAGCTATGAAAGAGAGAGAGGGGGGATGGAATGCCGGCTACATGTGCGCGCACACACGCACACATAACACACCTTGCTGTGGCGGCGGCAGTGCTGCAGTGCGTGCCTGTGGTCCTGTATGTTTGTACGTACTGTACTACTATGCTGACCTTGTGCTAAATCTGTTTTCAATGCAGTCGAACTTAAGCTACTTAACGAGTCTCATTCTTGTAATGGTTGTAATTATCATTGTTTTCAAGTCCCCGTCACGACTGGAGGCTGGTTACCAATATCATCATATCCCCAACGACTTTTTGAATGAAACTCACATCACTAAAAGCTTGACTATATATCCTTTGGAAGAACAACTTTGTCCATTGACGTTCATGTCAACACGACCTCTCTTTTTTATCGGCCAACACTGCAGCACAGCACATTCAAAGCTCTGCACTTTTGCGGTTCCGTCGATGCAACCCACCTGCAGCCACGTGTGGCCCTCTCGCCCCCCGCTCGGCTCGGCTCTGCTCGGCTCGGCTGGGCTCGGCTCTGCTCAGCTCGGCTCGGCTCGCCTAGCTCTGCGATGTTCTGCGGCACTCAAAACACTCCCGAGTGGAGCGCGACCGAGTGGCCTCTGGGAGGATGGCGGCTGATGGCGGCCCGTGGCACGCCCCGCCCCGCCCCGCCCCGCCCCGCCCCGCCCCGCCCCGCCCCGCCCCGCCCCACCCCGCGCTGCCGGCCGTGCGGCGCGGCGGCCCCGCGGCGACCGGAGAGCAGTCCTTTCAGCGCGAGCACCGCACCGCCAGGCATTGCGAATGCAAGAGTCAGGGCGCGATGCGAGAAGTGAGGCGCATTCACCCCTCGCCCCGCCCCGCCCCGCCCCGCCCCGCCCGGCCCGCCCCGCCCCGCCCGGCCCGTCTGTCCGGCATGGCGGCGCTCATTTCTGACCTTTCTCCAAAGAACAGAGGCGGCAGCGGGGTCAGGTCGGCTGCTCTCCCCCAGAGACAATGCGAGCGCGAGCACCACCCGGCCCAGCACGGCTGCTATGGTGGCGCGAGGAGCATGGACGACAGTATTTGGGCTCGGCTCCGCTTGTCTCGGCTTGGCTCGGCCGGGCTCGGCTCGGCTCGGCTGGTCTAGTTCGACCCGATGTTTGCGCAACGCCGCGCGTGTCGCCGCCGCTCATGTGGCCGCGGCTGCCGCCACCGCCGCGCTGTTCAACTCTGGAGTGAGATGGGAAGGGAGACTCGCCAGCAGCAGCGCCCTGCCTTCTCATGCACTGAAAAAATAGAGAACAAAAAAGGTGTTTCGAAGAAGGATGCAAAACTGCTTGTTAAGTCAAGCTATAACTGCAAACAAAAAAATGTCGTTGATGAAAGGGACTTTTTTCCCGCTTGAATCCGCACTTCCGTCCGCTGTGTCTTTATGGCGCGCGTTCATCACTATATATATGTCCCAAGGAGGGGAGGGGGGGGGGGGGGTTCGCTAATACAAAATGTGTACAGTATTTGTTTATGCATTTTGTTGTATTTTTTTCCGAGGAAAATTTGTGTTGTTTTTTAATTATATATATTTTGATCTTTTCCCTCCTATTTCGGACTTTTTCCATTTTTTTTCAAGATGGTTTTGTTCATTTGTTATCGATTTTTCGGATTTTTCCTGTACCCTTCTTCTAATTTTTTTCTAAATTTTATTGTTTCGATTTTTGAAATAATTTTTTGGAGCGCTGCACAACGATTTTTTCCGAGTGACCCCCCTCGGTCTGTCTTGTCCGTCCACGCCCCCGTCCGCCTGTCTGTCCGTGCTCCCGCTCGCCGGGCACCGCCGGGCACCGCCGGGCACCGCCGGCCCGGCGACGTCATCTTATCGTGGCGCTGCCGGGTGTCGGGCCGGCGATGGCTGCGCGGCGTCAGGGGCGCGCCCGGCCCGGGCGGTGATCGGCTCGGACCTCGGATGCGCCTCCCTGTGCCTTATCCTCCACTGTAAAATACAAATACCGTATGCAGTTACTGTTGTGCCAACCGACCGCTAGTATGTTTCATGTGCGGTCAACACTCAACACGGACATGAACTGCTTTTTTTTATTATTATTATTATTATTAGCGCTGTAAAAAACTTCTTCAACATGTTGCAATATTACGGTCCTGAAAAAGGTTATCAGCACTGAAGCCCCCCAAACATTATTTAGTCCCGATCAAGCCTCAAATTGAATAAGGCACAAGTCGTCAAAGTTTTCCACGTCATTTCCTCAGAGTGTCTCGTGACACGGCGTGGCCGCGCTGCTGCTGCTGCTGGTGCTGCTGCTGCTGCTGCTGCTGCTACCCCCACTGATAGTGGCTTAGCGCGGCCCCCCGCGGCCCGGCTCCCCACCCGCTCCTCTAATCCCGGGAGAGCGGGAGAATCCGCAACAATACAACGGCGGCGCTGCCTGCGCTGCCTGTTCGGTGTAAGATTTTTCACCGGTGTATAAGCCGGGGTGGGACGGGCCGGCACGGGTCCGGGTCCTCCCCGTGCAGGCGCCACGGCGCAGGCACACTCTGTGCGCCTCACTGAAATGACGAAAAACCCTCCCAAAATTATGCTTCACCTGTCTTCACGTGTGCCTCGGGAATTTTTCCTTCCCACATAGCAACTGGCATTAGTTAGAGAATACTTTCGGGTAGAAAGATCTTCTTCACGCTTGTTTTTCGCGGGTGACAAACACTCAAGTTTTTTCCTAGGAAATTTGCATAGTTACCACTAAGGGTTTTGTGCTGTCTTGTGGAGAAAATATTTGGTATTACACTGGTAAAACAAGTGTGCATAATTTAAACACCAACGTGTGCAAGTTATGATGTTGCACATTACGTGGTGTGCACTTAAAGTGGCTTATCAGCTTAGGGAGCTCGATTTAGAAGTAGTTTTAAAACATGAAATATGACTTCAGGGGTGTTATTATAGCATTATAATTGCATTAGAAACTGTTTGATACACATTTTGAGTTATAATTTTGCAAATATTTGATAAAAAAGGCCTCAAAAAGATGGGTTTTTTGGCTAGTGCCAACCTCTGAAAACAGAACTGCGAACTAGTATCGTAGTGTATAAATATCAACCCAGGACTTCCAAATCGTTCCGCCGTAATAAATATGTCTTCGAGGCACCATTACTAGTAATCTTAGTGATAAAAACGAGATATTTGTGTCGTGCGCTACTTCATAGAATGGGAGAGACCTCCGCGCCGTGATGTTGGTATCTCTGCCACGCTTCGCGTCTGGACCGCCGCCATTACTCGTCACTCCTCCGCCGCTCCTCGCCGTGTCAACATCTACCGGTAAATTTAAGTTTTGATTATCAGTGTTATTGCACAAGTTCAAGATGCCTTTCATGAAGAAAAAGGAGAAGGAGCGAAGGCTGAAAGTGTCTACCAAAATGACGGAGAAGTGGGCCAAGGTTCGCACCGTGAAAGCTATCAAGGAAGAACTTACTCCTGTGATCGCTGAATCGGGTCGCCGTGTGATAGATCTGCAGCTGTTTGCAAGACAAATGTGGTGTGAGGAATGCGATGTCCCCCTCAGCCTTCGCTTTCTCGAAGAAGAAAGAAGAATTGGGCTAGCTTCGAAGTTCTTCGTCCGCTGTCATCAGTGTCTGGCACGGAAAGAGGTGTTGTCCAGCGCCCTGGCTCCAAGAACCACAGAAGATGGTCGTGCTTTGTATGCCATAAATTGCAAAGCCGCTATCGGTAATTTACAGACACTGTCATGCGTCGTTTGCGTCGCGAACAAGAAGTGGTTCGTGGCCTAAACATGGTCGACATAACCTAACACTTGTTTGCTTGTTTATTTTTTTCACAGCGTGCGTGGACTCAGGAGTTGGACACGAGCAGTTCAATAAGGTGCTCTCTGCCATGAACCTGCCAACAATTCATGCCAACACCATCGTCACGGCTGAGAGACGCATGGGACCCAGCATTGTGGAGGTTGCAGAGCAGTCTTGCAGAGATGCCATCGTAGAGGAGAGGGAGCTGACTCTGAGGTTTGTACATCCCGCCTTTTCCCCTAATCATGTATAATTTTCACCGCTCCCACTCTTAGGTTTCCCACAACAGCAACAACAACAAGGGAATGCTCTTGCACTGTGTCAGTTTTACCCATTGTAATCTGTTTTGAATTTGCTTCACAATAGAGCAAGCCGCCAGTCTACAAGCCATCAGAGTCCAAGCACCCCAGCACCCAGCGGTCATCTAGCTTCAAGCACTCCGACCAGCCCTGCGAGAAGCAATGCAACAGTGAACCCTGCGACAACTCCTCGTACCAGGCCCTCAGAAGACATGGACATGGACTGGGACGTGTCCATAGAAGATCCAGTGGAAATTGTGGCCACATATGACTTTGGTTGGGACAAACGGGGTAATGGCTTCCAATACAACAGCCACAGTGGTCGAGGCAGTATTTTTGGTGCCCTCACCAAGAAATGCCTGGGGACAGCCACCATGAGCAATTATTGTGCCATGTGTGCTCGTGGCCATGACCCTGAGGACCATGAATGTGCCAAAAACTACCAAGGAAGTTCAAAAGGAATGGAGCCTGCTGCTGCTGTCAAACTTATCATCAAGAACCCCAACCTGGATGCCGCTGGTGTTGTAGTGAAGAAATTAGTTGGTGATCGTGACTCTAGCACCATAGCTGCTTTACGAAGAGAAAGTGACCATGAAATAGTGAAGTTAGTTGACCTGAACCACAACTTGAAGAGCGGCATCAACAACCCTCTCTATGACCTCAAGAAGAAAGGTCACAGCAAGATTTTGACGAAAGAGGTCATAGAGTACATAAAGCGGTGTGTGAGTTATGCTATCAAGCAAAACAAAGATAATGTTCAAGGTGTTCGGGATTCACTTTTGAACATATCTGATCACATTTACGGTGAGCACAACAATTGCGGCTCATGGTGCAAGGCAAAAGAAAGTCCTGACTACTTCTTCAAGTATTTGCCAAAGGGCAAGCCCCTCTCTTGCCCTGCTTTTCGTACTGCCCTGGATGGCATTCTAAAGTTACAGGCTGACGATGCTGAGAAGCTGGCTCCCTGTGGCTCCTCACTCGTTAATGAGAGCTTCAACCATATGTGCAACACAAGAGCACCCAAGTCTCGTTTCTACTGTGGAACCAATGCTAATCTGCATAGAGTGTCAGCCGCAGTTTGCTGCAAAAATCTTGGCGCTGAGTCTATTGAAGAAGTATTCAAGCATGCTAAACTGTCACCATCAGTCTCTAATTACAGAAGAAAACTTCAAAGTATCAGAGTTCAGCAAACAGCTCATAAGAAAAAGAACAGTGTGAAGATGAGGCGCCTTTTTCTGAAGAACAAGACCTGCTGGAAGGATGCCGCTGACAATAATAGAGATGGCCTGACTTACGTCAGTGGAATGTCCAACACCATGGAGCGGGCAGCAGCTGCAGCTACTGTGCAGTCTTGGCTGCCTCCACCTGCAACACTTCAGCCTTCCTGCAGACTTGTTACTGTGGATATCGAGACAAGTGGCTTTTTGGTGACAGACAGTGTTATTCAGATTGCGGCAAAGTGCGATGATAAAACCTTTTCCACTAACATTTTTCCTCTGCAACCTATCAATCCTAAAGCAGCAGCTGTGAATGGTTTGCAAGTTAAAGATGGAAAGTTATGGCGCCACGGTGAGCTCCTCCCAACTGTGTCCGAGCAAGAAGGCTGCCAGTCCTTCATCAACTTTCTGAAGGAATGTTCGGATCAAATTGTTCTGGTCGGTCACAACATTATACGCTTTGATGCACCAAGAATCCTGCGGATACTGAACAATCAGTCTCTGGTCAAAGACTTCTGCGAAATTGTTTTGGGAGTGGTGGATACAATGCCCCTCATCAAGCAAGGAGACATGAAGAAGCAAGAACTCTTGGCCTCAACATTTCTCACAGGGCCAGAGTGGGAGCCCCTCGTCAAGGGAGCCCACGATGCTCTTGTTCCCAAGTAACAGAGATTCGTCAAAAACATGTCAATATCAAGTTTACTGACGTCATGACCATTTAGTCACGGTGACGTGTTTCAATTTGAAGAATTTGATGTGATTTTGACATCAAATTGAGGTAAAATTGACTTTCTCATTTAACAATTACATCACTTTGATGTTTTATGAGACTTTAGAAAGTCAATATTACCTCAATTTGATGTCAAAATTATGTCAAATTTCTCAATTTAAAACACGTCATGGTGACTAAATGGCAGTGACGTCAGTACACCTAAAATTGACCTGTTTATGACGAATCTCTGTTACTTGGGTTGATTGCATCTTACTGGATGGTTTGCTGCAACACTTCCAAGTCACAGAAGAGGAACAAAAAAAAAATATTTACCATCTGAGAGCCTTCATGGAACATCTAGCATCTCTAAAAAAGAAGAAAGCAAACATGCCAGAGTTGCTGCCCTTGAAAGAGTCTGGTGTTTCTCAACACATGGTAGAGAAAATGGCTGCAAGTGGAGTGACATTGGAAGAATTAGAAAGAGAGTATGAAGCACATGGCCGGAAGGGCTTGGAAGTTTGTTTGGGTGTGCAGATGAACGGGAAAGCAAGAGTCACTACAGCGCGCAAGATCATTGACAATGTGGAAGATTATTTTGTGAAGAGGAAACCTTAGACTGCATTAGTATATTTTCTTGTTTTTCTATCTATCTTGTTTTATTACTATTTGGATTTTGAGAAGATTTATTGCTCATGTTTACTTAGTCATAGTTATGAAAAGGTATTGTCATAATACTGCTTGTTTTTTGACAAGATATTTTTATCATCACTTCCTTGTTATGAAAATAGTTCTATGATTGCTACCTTGTTTACTGATAGATATTTATGACAAAGTAATTTTATTGCTGCTTGTTTTTTGACAAGGTATTGTAATGCTTACTTCATTGTTATCAAAATGTGTTTACTTCCATTTTCACTGAAAGATTATTACATATCAAGATAGATTTTACAGCTATCATTACTTTTATTAGAAAAATACTGACTGTGATTCTACAAGACTTCTCTATTTTTTATTGCTTTTCAATGTGTGCAATTTTGTGAAGACTGATACATCTTTAGCTACTACGGTTTAGATATTGTAAGAAAACTGGCACAACAACTGGCATATCTGAGTCATAGTTATGAAAAGGTATTATCATAATACTGCTTGTCTTTTGACAAGATATTTTTATTATCACTTTCTTGTTATGAAAATAGTTCTATGATTGCTACCTTGTTTACTGATAGATATTTATGACATAGTAATTTTATTGCTGCTGTTTGTTTTTTGACAAGGTATTGTAATGCTTACTTCATTGTTATCAAAATGTGTTTACTTCCATTTTCACTGAAAGATTATTATATATGAAGATAGATTTTACAGCTATCATTACTTTTATTAGAAAAATACTGACTGTGATTCTACAAGACTTCTCTATTTTTTATTGCTTTTCAATGTGTGCAATTTTGTAAAGACTGATACATCTTTAGCTACTATGGTTTAGATATTGTAAGAAAACTGGCACAGTGCAAACGCTCGGATCCCTTGTGTCTCCTCTCTTGTTGCTATTTTAGCATGGCTCTGTTATTTGCCTAACTCATTTTGTTATTTTTGTCTGTTTACAGAAAAAGCTCAAGGACACATGGCCAAAGGCTGTAATCCATTCTGTTATTGCTCATTATTATTTCTTGGACATCATAATGAATTGTTAAACAATTTATGATGCGCAACCTTTTTCATCTGGATCTCTTCCTACTGTTTGACATTATAATCCTCAAAGAGTTTGTCATTTGAATTGTATGCCACTGTGAACTGAAATTTTAGTAAAATACTTCCATTACTTTTGTTTGTCTACTTCTATCCTTTACCACCATACCTCATGTTCCCAAGATCGCAGACTGTAGAACAATTATTTACCCGACATTATTGAATATTTTGAAAGCGAATACCTATAGAGAGGGTGGGACCACTCACCCAACACTCTTGAAAGCAAATCGGTGTCTCAAACAGTTTCTATCATGCAAAAATAGAATAACTAATAATTATTACTCAGCTATTGACTCTTCAACTGCTATCTAAGTATGTGTTCATCTTTTTAGACAAATATAGATAGATATTGCTAAAAGTTTCCCGGGGGAAGTGAGGGGTGGTAAAACATCAGCTGAAGTGTTGGTTGAAATGCTCAAAATCAAAAGTTTAAAAGTTATCCCAGATACACTAATGAAAAGGGACAATTAGTCCCCAGTAAATGTTGCGATTTTATACACCTTGAGATAGTTTGCATTCGAAGTGATACGAATTGATCTAATACTCCTACACAAATTTGTCAGAAGGAAATGAGCACAGAAACGCAACATTTCGAGGGACAAAATTGTCCTTGCACTTGGGCCCTACATTCTGTACTCCATTTATGGGAAACCCGCTGGCCCGGTAATTAGTCTGGTGGCGAAGAGGGAGGGGCCCCTGGGACTGGGCCTGGGACTGGCCCAGGGACTGCCCCCCTCTAAACCCGCAGAGCTTATTCGGCACCTCGGTACCTGGAACTCGTGATAAGCTTCATACTATTACGGCCGACTAAGAACGCCTACTCTCCGGCAAGCCTGCATACTAAATCCATTACAGTAACAATAGCTAGTCTAAGCGTCCCTAGAAATGGTTGTGCGCGGTGCAGCGATTCGAGCGGCGCGCCCCCTCGCTGCGGGAAATCTCCCTCCAGCCGTCATGGCCGCCACTCAGCCGCCGCCGCGCGGAGCCGCCTCCGGGCACTTTTGACTCTAATATCTTTCTTATATTATCATGAAGCCATTCTTTTCATTTGCTCTATGGACGCAGAATTGAAAAAGGAATCCGAAGAAAAGTTTTTCAACCCGATGGCATTATTCGTCGCAATTTGTTTTGTAAAAAACCTGGTCCTAGCGGGCCATCCCCACGGGTTTCCCATAAGGATACACGGAGTGCAGACCTGTTTTAAAAAGCTAATATCTTGAAAACGAGTGCATGAACATTCATTTTTGTGAATACTGTTGTGCGTACGAAGGTTCAAAGAATATTTTCAGCACAAAATATCGCATTGTTCATCACTCGACCTAAACTGATAAGCCACTTTAAACGTTTGCTAAACGTTTAAATTCTAAACACTTGGACGCACACAATTCTACGTTATCAATAGAAA
Organism: Frankliniella fusca; assembly: GCA_029379305.1. Classification (NCBI taxonomy): domain Eukaryota; kingdom Metazoa; phylum Arthropoda; class Insecta; order Thysanoptera; family Thripidae; genus Frankliniella; species Frankliniella fusca. The sequence continues at coordinate 122,687 of JAHWGI010001424.1, forward strand.
CCATATGGGAACTTTTCGGAAGTGTTTAAAATTTAAACACGAATGGACGTTTAACTTGGTTAAAGGTCACAATGTGTTGAGAAAATGCACACTTGAACTTAAACGTCAATTGACGTGCAATATTAAACACTTGTTTTACCAGTGTATTGAACGTTTTTCCTAGTATTACTAATCGTTTATTTAATTTTAAGATGAGGGTGAAATTAAATTCTCGATAAACATGTAGTTGCACTATGAATTCCTTTAGTTACACTAAAAATTTGTTGATAAAGTTATGCCAGCACGAAACTCCGGGTAGCTACCAGGCAAATTTTCTAAATAAAAACTTTAGAGTGCTTACTTGTTTGCTTTCTAATTTCCTCTCTGCTGGGTCAGTTAATCGCTCTATACGATAAAAAGAAAAGTCACGACAAGTGTAGTGTGCCGGTGGGGGGTGGGGGGGGGGGGGGTCGTAGCGGGGGCGGCCGCGCTGGTTAAACGCTTCCCTTGGGGCGCCGGGCCGGACTGGACGATGGGGGCGGGCTCGGCGCGGCTGGCGTGCGGTGCGTGCGTTTTGTGCGGCTCGATAATCATCGCTGGTCATTACCACGCTGGTCAGCATCATCACCGCCTCTCCGCTGTCAGACGAGCGGGCCGGGGCCGGCCTGAGGGTGAACATGACGGGGAGCAGTCCTGATGGTGAGATTCTAAGATCGCACACGCACAAGCTCGATAACCGTACTTTTTTTTAAAGATGATAAATTGTTTTATTACAATTATTATTATTCGTATACACTGGAAAAACAAAGGTGCTATCTAATGCCCTTTAAAGGCGTTAGTAAAATAGTGCCTTTAGAAAGGCGCTATCGCCTCCCAAAGGTGCTATTTTTGGCCCTATTCGTGCCTTTACAAAGGCATTAGTGCAGTATCACCTCATAAAATTCAATAGCACCCCAAAAAGGGTGCTATGTAGCACCTTTGTTTTTCCAGTGTAATCCCAATTTTAGATGCTTAGAGTACTGTAAAAAATAACTTTGGCAAGACAATTTTCGCAACACGACACCGCACGGTAATTTGAAAAATATAAATGCACTATCATTTATTTGAGGTCTATGAGATGACCAGTGCTCATAAATGGAAAATAAAATCTGTACAATTGGGACAAAACCATAGGGTTTTTTTGCCATGTTATGCCCTCAATAAGCGTCTCTCAGCCTGATTCCCCTTCACAACGTTCGCTGAAAAAGAAAATACGTTAACAATTGAAAATTAAAATATTATGTTAAATTTTTTATCGCTAAAATTAGGAGACAGTCTTTCAAAGTCACATCTCTGTGTCGTATCCGTTCACTCATTACATACTTTGTGCGGTTTATCCGCCTCTTGCTTACAGATGACAGACCTCCCCCAAAATGTGTCCGTGATTCTATTAAAAGGACTTAAACTTCTTAGAGCAAAAATGTATCGTAATGCGATTGTCCTTGAAGAATTTAGCTCTTTCGTGAATCATGGACTCTATTTATAGGGAGCTGTTTCTTCCTCTCTGATTTAAAAGAACACATGTAAGAAACTATGTACATTTTTGGCATTAAAAATAAAAATTGATGTGGTAATTGAATTCAGAACACATTAATTAAGATGTGCACTGTGGGCAACCACGTGTGTGGATTCACATTCGCACAACTGTCTCTTGGAGAAAGTTTCATACGCATGTGGAAATGCGTGTCATTCTCACTCTTGGCTCGGGGCGGCGCTAGCAGCGCGAGCAGTCGAGCTCGCAGACGGCCTGGTGGTTGTTGGCGGCGTGGTCCTGCGCCAGCGGGAGCAGCTCGACCTGCGAGTTCCTCCCCAGCTGCACGATGACGGTCCGGGTAGCGTGCGGCGTGCCGGGCGTGAAGGGCGTCACGCCCGTGCCCGCGTGCCCGCTCCGCGCCGAGCTGCGCCGCCGGCTCCACTTCCGGGAGACGTTCCGCCGCCACCAGCGGCAGCCGAACGTGCGCCGGAACTCCTTCCGGAACTTCTCTGCGCAGAGTGCGCACGCACGGCGCGGGGGTTAGCGGGGGAGTGTCGCGGGCGAGGGGCGAGGGCGGCGCCCTCACTTCAGAAGTGTGCGGCAGACCGACCCGCTCTGGTAATCTCATGTACCGGCTGTTTCTTTGAATGCGTAACAGTGTTGCGGGTTTGCCTACGTCATTCGCCCGTAAGGCGCCACTCTGGAAACGCAAGTGTGTACTTGAATGCAGTATTTCCTGCATACCCACATGTATTCAGGAAATAATGTGTATACTGAGTCAAGTATGCAGGAAATAATGTGTACCTGGTCAGGTATGCAGGAAATCCTGTGTACTTGACCAGGTACACACTAAATCTCCCCTATAAATGTATGGAGGTTTTCGTGTGTACCTGGTCAAGTACACAGGATTTCCTGCATACCTGACCAGGTACACATTATTTCCTGCATACTTGACTAAGTACACATTATTTCCTGAATACATGTAGGTATGCAGGAAATACTGCATTCAAGTACACACTTGCGTTTCCAGAGCATGGCCCCTGTAGCGCTGGCGAGTATGCAATCCCGCAACACTTTTACGCATTCAAAGAAACACCCGGTACTCTTTGTCAGGTAATGATAAGCAATCACATCCTACAAAATAACTTTTCTTCTTTTCCTTCTTTTTTTTCTTTCTGTTTTGGGTTTTCCCCCATTAAAATGTGCCAAAATCATAGGAATTTTAAAGTTTCTTCAAAAATTTTACCAAAAACTATCGGTAATCTTTCGAAATCGGTAATCGTGTGTACGCACCTGAACCGAGTGATGGACCCCTAGGTGTGCACTGACTACTAGTCAAAAGGCTGGAAGCGACTGGGAAATTGACCAGACGCGATTGAAAAATGACTGGATATCAGCACTGACATGGACACATCCCGGAGAGGCTATAGGCTGCTACCCTTCAAAAGCCCAAGCCTGGAAGGCTCGTGGGCTGGTACTCGTCGAAAAACACTAAGTCGACACATGGTGTCAAAAAATTATAGCAACAATACAACTGTTGTAACTTTACGACATTTGTCATGGAAATAGGGATGAAAATGCCCGGAAAGTTTCCGGAAAAATTGGAAAAAAACACTGTTTTTTTCGGTTTTTTTCTCTAGCCTCGGAAAAATTGGAAAGATTCATCCTGCAAAATAGGCAAAAAGCACGACTTTTCGCCTGGAAATAGGCAAAAAGCATATCTTCATCAGTATGTGAAGACGCTTCTCAGTGCACTCATCCTATTTATACCCTTTTACATTTCCTTCTCGTGCGTTTTTTGTGATTCCTGTTGGTCATCTAGAGCTGCCAGTGGAATTAAAGACCTAATGAAATACGAAAGTAGTCGGTTTTATGTCCATATTCCACTACAGGACTTAAAAACCAATTTTTCCAATTTTTCCGGTATTTTTCCTATTTTTTCCTATTTTCCCGGTTTTTTTCGGACACTTTGAAAGTTTCCGGAAAATTTCCATCTCTACATGGAAAATTTTTCCGTAACACTCACATATATTTTTCACAGTTACCTAGAGGCTTCGGAACGCGTGCGAAGGTGCGAGGCGCGCTCCCATAGGTTTGCTCGATGTATGCCTCTGGTTTAAAAAAAGTTTTTAATTCAAAATGGCCGCGATTTTTTTTCTCATATGTAGAGGAGGACGCTTCGTAGGGCTCTCGGTGCGAGCGTGAAGGGGAGCCTCTACTTGGCTACGTGTGACCTTGGGGCTGCGACTCACCGCTCATGAAGTTGTAGATGAGGGGGTTGAGGGCGCTGTTGGCGTAGCACAGCCAGTGCGACACCAGGGAGCACGCCACGGTCGCCTCGGAGTGCGGAATGTCCACCGTGAGCCTGCAGAACAGAGACAGCTTTGAAATGCAGATCAGGCCGGCGCCTGGCGCCCCGCCGTGGACGGCTCTCTTCAAGGCGAGTTACTCTGAAGACGTCGACTAAAATGTTGACGCAGGGTTGGTGACCTCGCGTGTGGTTGCTATTCCAACCCAAATACAAACGCTTCGATGACGCAATTAAATGCTCAACACCGTAAAATGCTTGCAAACTAAATTCTTTGCAACGTTGCGAAGAAATTTTAATATTCGTATTACGAAGAATCGTATTGCAAAGAACTTCTTTGCAAGCTACTTTAATTCTTACAAACTATTTGTTTGTATTGCAAAGAAATAGTTCGTAAGCTTACGAAGACTTAGTTCGTAATACAATGCTTAAAAATTCTATGCAACTTACAAAGAAAATAGTTTGCAATACGAACCCATTCTTTGCAAGCATTTTACAGTGAATCGTTTAAATGTACTCAGCGTGTTTAATCTTACTTCCCCTGGATTTGATGGGCGCTGATCCAGGGTGAAAGGGTTACGTGACGGGCTCCTCCTCTGACCCTCCTGATCATGGCCCGGACGAGGGCTGTGGGGTGGGGCGGGGCGGGGCGGGGCGGGGCGGGGCGGGGCGGGGCGGGGCGGGGCGGGGCGGGGCGGGGCCCCGATAGAGCCGCGCGTGTCATGCTGGAAGACTAATGCTCACATGATGGCTCTAATTTCCCGAAAATTCAGAAATGTCAACGTGCAGTTTAAACGACCCCGCCCCGCGCCGCTGCGCCGGCTATAACTCTGCGCCGCGCGTCCCGGATACCAATTAGAGAAATTAGGCGGAAATGCTAAGTGGGGCGCGCGGGGTAAACGTTCTCGACCTACAGCACTCTAGGCGCGAGCGCGTGTTTCGGACTAAGACAACCCTAACTATTAGGCCAACTGTATACTAACAAAACAATCCGCCTGCGAGAGTGTTCACACAGTGGGAGCCCGGGAGCGAGGAGCCAATCAATTCGGAAATCTTGTGGGCACCGGCTTGGGAATCTCTGAAAGTTGTTAAAACTTACTGGCCAGTATCGAAAATCAACACACTGGAAACCCAAGTGTGTGAATGTCACACACTTGTAGGTGTGCGAGGATTCATTCATGCACTTGGCCACTTAAACGTGTGAATTTTCCTAGGATATTCACACGTTTGAGTGGCCAAATGTACGAATGAATCCTCGCACACCTACAAGTGTGCGACATTCGTACACTGGGATTTGCAGAGCAGGAATTGGTCACAATAACAAGAGTTTTCGGTCTCCAAATAAGAATAAAAGGAATAATGACCCGCTGAAATAATTAAGTTTTGGAATCTTATTGTTCGTCTTGTTCTACTGCGCTACTCTCGTTCCTTTCGGCAGCCCGATCAGTTCTCTCTGCATTATTGTTGACGTTAATGTGAAATTCAACTGAATGAAGTCTGAGTGAAGCAGTTTGAAAACTCTTCTCCGCGCAGGAATCCCTAATCGGGAACTTTTTCGGTTATCTCATTTCCATGCCGCTACCGGACCGGCTCTGATGCTCTATTACCCTTCCCCACGCCGTTCCAAGGCCAAGCAGGCGTCGATAATCATCCACTTTGCTTTATTACTCCGCGGGTGAACTGACCTTCTCATATACATTACAGGCTTTATTCAGCCCCTCTGCCTACCGGCCACACCTCCCCTAGGCGGCTGGCGTGACGGCGGCCCACTACGGACACCTCAAAGGACTTATCTCACTCAGCGGAGATTCGCCGTCCAGCTCAGAGATACCGCGCTCTAGCGTGTTGCGGCACATACCATACCGTTTGCAGTGTTTAGGATTCTGATATTTCTTTTCGTGGCACACTCTCCCCTCGTAATTTTTAGTTCTTTTTTTTTTCCATTTACGTGCAGTAGCCCGGGTACTTGAGCTGCTTAATTCGACATCGGACATCTTCTGCTGATAAAATAAGGTTCTGGTCTGTGTCATTTAAATAATAAACAAAACATTACAACAGTTTAACAGGAGGTGCCGTCCTGTTTGCAACGGTTGCGTTAAAAAAATTAATAACTTACAAAATTACAAACTGTTCAGCTTATGAAAAATCGGTCTCACAGCTAACTATATGAGGGGGATCACTCATACAAAATGTGTACAATTTTTTTTAAAACTTTTTAAAATTTATTTGATTTTTAATTTTAGGTTTTCTTTTGATTTTTCAAGGAAAATTTCTGTCATTTTTTGATAAGTTTTAATCTCTTACCGCCATTTCTGATTTTTTTCTATTTTATTTTGGTGTTTTTTTTCTAGATTTTTCTGTATCTTTCTTCTTGGATTAATTTTTCTTTTCATTATTTCTTCTTTCTTTTATTTTTAAATGATTCTTTTGGGCCCGGTAGCATGTGCTGACTGCGACCCCCCCTGCGGCACCATCTTACTGAGTCGTGGCAGCGGAACACTTTCCTGCTGCAGTTTCGCAGTGTACGTGTACAGTACATGGCTGCGGCGCAAGAGATCCCCCTGGCAAATGCCTGACACAATACTGCGAAGATCCTGTGGAAATTGACTCTACCTTATTCTCCATTGGCCACGGTCCCCGCCCCACCTCGTATGTGCAGCCCATCACCTGCTATCTCTACCTCCTTTGAACCTTCTCTTTTTCGCGCCCCTTTCCTCCAACGTTCTGCTCTGACTCCCACACTGTAAAATGCTTGCAAACTAAATGCCTCGCAACGTTGCGAAGAATTTACGTTATTTATATTGCGAAGAATTTGTTTGCATTGCAAAGCACTACTTTGCAAGCTAATAGTAATCCTTGCGAACAAATGCTTTGCAACGCGAAGATAGTTCACAAGCTTGCAAAGAATTAGTTCATAATGCAATGCTTGAGAATTCTTTGCAAGCTGCAAAGACTTTAGTTTGCAATGCGAACCCGTTCTTCGCAAGCATTTTGCAGTACACTTCTCAATTTCAGGGCATAGACTTCCAATGCAGTAGGCGTATATACGCAATAGCGGGATAACAATTGGTTTAAAAAATGAAACAAAACAAAATGTGCAGAAGGGCGCCAGAATGAAGAAGATCCACCCCGCCCTCGTACACTGTAAAAAAACAAGATCGTAGTACGGAACCAACTACGGTGTCCTGTATCTTCGTTTTAGAAACTGACTACGGAGCGCAGAGTACGGCGCCACCGTACCTCATTTTCGGTGGGCAGAGGTCTTAAGTACGGGTCTTCCGTACCCCATTTTTTGAGTACGGTGATGCCGTACTTGGCAGTCCGTAACGGGGATTCGAAAATTTCTAGTACGGTGCGCGCCGTAGTAGGGAGGCACCATTCTACGGTGGACACCGTTAAAGGACCTAACGGTGATTTCCTTACACTGTAAAAAATTTCTATGGTAGATTTCCTATAAATGTATCTGACGCTTTTCACATATACATGTATAGGAATTTTCCTATACACGTGTGTCGTAACTTTACCATACACGATAGTATTCTTACCATACATGTATAGGAAATTTCCTATACACGTGTGTAGGGTATATACGATATATGTGTGGTGGTCCCACCATAAATGTATAGGAATTTTCCTATACATTTGCATCCATTTCAAAACAGAAAATAGAGATTTCTTCTTTTCCTGCACTGCTCTCAGCTTCCTTTCATTTCACTTTGCTTGTCAAATGTAATTATTACACGTAATTATGCATTGAACTTACGAAGAATTACCTTACCTGAAGAAGAGTTGAACCCGGACTTCTTTGCTGCGAACCCATCACGTTGACCACTGGACCACTGGGGCGAGATGGGAGACGCGCCCCAGCGTGTCCAGGTCATCCCGAGGTCGCGCGCCCCTCCCGCCGGGCCAGCCCCGGATCCGTGATGGACCGGTGAGGAGGAGTGAGCGGCCCGGGAGGCGTGGCCAACTGTTTACAGTTCGTGGAATTTTCGACCATATGTTTTGATGTTGGATGCATTTACCTTCCTGCCTTTCGTGAACTTTTTACCACTGGCATGCGATATTGCTTCACTCTGAATATCTAAGAATAATATTTGGAACTGGCTTCGGACTGATTATAACTACATCAGATACAATGTATAACCAAATGAAACACAATTTGGTACTGATTGTACCAAATGTGTTTAATTAGATATGAACACAGAAGTCCGGTGATCTTTAATACCATAGTCCTCGGACATTGAGAGTGTCCTCCCTCAATGTACGACCGAGCAGGGATTTGTAAGCGCAATCAGATGCGGCGACCCATTTTTTTTTTTAAGAACTAACAGTGTATAGCAAAATTTCCATATCGTCAAGTGATTTTCCTATACATGCATAGCAGCGTGTGCCCTCCACACATGTATGGCAAATCTCCTTGACATTTGTAGTGGTTTTCCTATATAGTTTGGGGTTTTCCCATACACGCTTTGAGGTATGGTAGATTTCCTATACATTTATGAAATTTTTCAGGAACCATACCATGTATAGGAAATATCCCATACAAGCGTATAGTAAAAATCCCAACATTTTTTACAGTGTAGTTTTCACCGTCATTTTTTTTTACAGTGTAATACTGTGCACGGTTAAACCTGTGATCCTCATGCAATTACACTGTAATCCATCGCGCCCTTACAGGCACGGCCGTATCGAGATTAAAATTACTTAAAATTGGTCAATTCCTGCGCTTTGAATTTGTAACATCATAATACGAAATCAATCGTGCAATCCTGTGCTCTCGGAGTGGTGTCCCCTTGCTAAGGCAAATCCTGGTACTCAGGCTCTGCGGAAGAGGGAGGCGATATTTTTTCTCATACGAACTACGTGAAATCGACGCCCTGCTCCGCGGAAGAGGGAGACGAGATTCCTTCGTCGAACTACGCGAAATGGAAGCCTTGCCCCGCGCTGCTCTGCCAATAAGGTCCTTGCTGCAGCGCCGGCTGCCGCCAAGCCGTTTGATCTGACGCCTCGCGCCGGGGAGCGCGACTGTAAATTGGCTCGTTTGTGTCTCTGCCGTTACCGTTATTCACTTTTAAAAATTTACGATTCGCCAGATGGCACCACGTGGTTCTGCCCGGCTCGCGCGCTCCACGTGGCCCCGGTGCGGGGAGCGATACAAGCGACAAAAGCCTTTTGGCCAACTTTGGATTCATAGTTGTGACTAATTACCAAGTCAGTGCACTCCATTTCTCGTTGCCCTGTCGCAGACTCCGCCTCTCCTCCCCAGGCGTAGCCCCCTACCCCTACCCCTCTCTTTTGCTTGCTCTCCTGACAAACTTAGGCGTGCTCATACCTCTTCATATTTCACCGGGAGCCGAAGTTCATCAGTGGGGATGTCAGGCCCGGGGCAGGACGGGGCGGGGCACGGCACGGCACGGCCAGGCAGAGCAGGGTATAATAGTGCGGGGCCGCGTAGGGCAGGGCGTGAATGAACTCTTACAAGAACTACCTTCTTGCATTGACGTAAAGTTTCTGAACATTATAACGCTTCTGGACATAAAAACTATAAAAATGTCAGAGTGGAATTTAGAGTTTTTTTTTTTTCCGAGCGAAATTCGCTGCGCCTGCGACAGCCATACATCACTGAGAAGACTTTTAAAGCAAAAGGGCCAGTCCCTCCGAATTCCTACTTTAGTGAATGGCAGTCACGCGAAGCTGTTGGCTTGGTTTTCTTTGTTTACTTTTTTAATTCATTGGTTTATCTCAATGCATGCAGGGGCGTCCTCCTAAGGCGCGCACTCCCGCGGGCGCAAAAGAGATTCCACTAGAATTTAACTCGAATCCTTTTGGAATGACTCCTGCTTCGGGCGTTGAGGGGCTCTCTGCCATACCGGATCAATCAGGAGAGAAAGATATCGGGAAAGAGGGGAAATAGGTGGGGGCGCTCCCTCCGTATCCATTTCCCTCGTCTCGTCCAACAGTTCGGCAGCGCGGTTCGGCTCGGCGCGCCGGCCACTATGCGGGTAATAGGCCGTGAGGAAAGCGAATGGGTGAGCGGGGGGAGTGTCCGCAGAGCGCACCGACATCACAATGGAAAAGGTGGAAACGAACGATCGCGCGGCTCGTTGTGCTGCGCTGGACCGTAATTTTTTAATTAATATTGATCTGTTTTAAAAATGAAAACAAAATGTGGACGGGAGCAGAGGTGGGCTCCCCTCCCTGTATTGCTGCGTATCAAGGTTTACCTGTATTTAGGGGTCATGCTCAAAATTACGTCAATTTGATGAGCGCTTTTTGATATGGAAAAATAAGCGGTCACGGGGAGGACAGGGACGGCGGAGGGAAGCTCAAGGGGATGATGAACTGTGGCGAATATTGGCAACAGACGAGCCGCGAAGAGAGAGTAGGAGGGTGACTATACACATGGAAATTTCCCTTCCTTTATTTGGAGTATACTTCCTCAAAACTCTGAAGAGCTTCTCCTCTTTCTTTGAAACATCAGGCATTTGTTTTCCCATCTGTCGCGGTCAGCTGCACGGACGCTTTAAAGTTTCCCGTGGTGGGGATATATTGCGGACAGTTAGGGCTTCGCCATGATCTGGTATACTGCTCGGCTGAGCTCGATCAGCTTCAACATGCACGCAGAAAACGGTGTTCTTGATTACAGTAAAAGTCAAATTCAGTCGAGAACACCTTCTTGAAATGAGCATGTGGAACTTGATCCCAGTACATTATATACTTAGTTCAAGTTCTACATGCTCATTTCAAGTAGATGTTCTCGACTGTGTTTGACTTCTTCTGTAATCAAGAACACCGTTTTCTGGGTGTGTGCGTCTAGCCAAGCTCATGCTGACGCCCTTGGCATGATTCATTCAAGCGGTATGCGGGCTCACTCACCAAACCTTACAGCATACCAAAAGTTATCTGACCGGTGGGTTGTATCACTGTTGATGTACGACCGGCGCTGTGGCAAAGCAGCAGCCTAGCCTCGGCCTAAAACCAAGCTGAGAAATATGCCCTGGATTTGATCGGCTCGGCCGGAAATGAAAATGGACGCGGGCCAATAAGCGGCGCCCACCTGTTACCCTGTTACCCTGTTACCCGCGTCTCGGTGTAGTTGGCCGGCTAAGGTTTATAGCTAACCAGGCGGCACGGCTCACGGCTACCGCCCAAGGGAGGAGAAGGGGGAGGAAGAACAGTCGGAAAGAAATATATAAGAGCGAGTCTATTAAAAAGTCCCGCGTCGAAAGCATTACCGGCTCAGGTCACGATATTTTCTCTGGTGGGTCTCAATCGTGGGCGGTGCAAGCTATGCGTGCCAGCAGAAAGCCGTGCTTTGGGAACTTTGTAGACAATATGTAGACAGCATGCCACCGTCAGCCGAACAAACAAGGACTACAGTGATAGCTATTATTTCCCTCCGCTCAAGACGTCCCGACTTTAAGTGACTTTGGCAAATTATTGCTGAATTCTACCCATAGCCAACGAGCTGCAGAAACACGCGCTGGTTTGCAGAGTCTTTTCTTTACTTGACGGGACGTGGAAGAAACAGGGAAAGGATATTAGTGTGTCAGGAAAGTTTCGCGTTGGTTGCTTCGAGAAAGGTGAAGAAACGTGATGGGTTCGAGTTTGTTCGGGCTGATAGATGTGTACACTATCATAATTACAGACATTTTCGTCTACAACAATTTCCCTATTTACTGATTTACAAGTATAAATTTGAAGAGTCATTTTCTGCATAAGTGTGGAGTTCTTGCGAGTTTTTCTCTCATATAGGTACGACCTTAAAACTTTTGTAATATAATCGTGCAGAAAGTTGCACTTGTGTGTAGACATAAAACCAGTGAAACTAAGTTAATGACATGTTTGACAAAATGTCAATAACGGTCTGAGAGAGTGAACGCTGCTTATAGGCGTGGCAAATTGACGACGTAAACTTGTGACAGTCAGGTGCCCGGGCAGCGGGCCGCCTGACGCGTAAACCGGGAGCCATCGCTCACCGCGCGGGGCTGTGGGCCTGCGGGCCTGCGCTAGTCCAGCTCTACTTACCGGAGGATGCTGAGCAGGTGCACGGGCAGGTAACAGACGGCGAACAGGGCCACGACGGCCACGAGCATCTTGGCGGCCTTGCGGCGCGAGCGCACCTGCCCCTCGGCCGCCCAGGTACGGCGGCCCCGCTGCCCCGCGCGCGCGCCCGCCATGTGCCAGCCGCCCCGGCCAGCGGCGCCAGCACCCCGGCCGCGCCCGCAGGGCCCGCAGCCGTACGACGTGACTGCAACATGGGCAAGCCACGAGCTAGGAGCTAGGAAAGGGATCTGTTTTTACGATATATTTGAAAAAAAAAAAAAAACTTGTCAAAATATAAAGTTTTAGAGTTGTCTATCTGCCCCCTCTAATTGCGAAGGGGGAAACAAGTCTGAATTTTGATGTACATATTCGTGTAAATTTGCCTAATTTTTTGTAAATGTTGGTGATTTTTTTTTCTTTTAATTTTGAATTGCGCAGATATTTTAGAGTTTTTTTCTTACCCCCTCGTATAATTGTCATCCTCCGTTTTGAACATTTTTACCAGAGATTTCTGTTAAAGTCTGCTGTGACACTGTTAAAAATCCCGTACCCCCTTGCCCTAGATACTACGGTAAAACCCGTTTTGTTTAGTGACGGGACGACCGTATCTCAAAAATTCGGTATTTTCCGTGACCAATTCAGTAGTTTCACTTTTTTGAAACTTCGATAATAGTTGAAATTTAGGCCCATGTGAAATATACGGTCATAGGTAGTACGGAGAGAGAGAGAGAATTGAATTGAATTGAATTTATTTATTAGGGTTTACAGACAAAAGGGCTAAAAGCCCCACTACAGTCAGAAACCCGCTCTCAGGAATATGAATGAAAAATACTTCTTAAATAAAAATAAATAAATAAATAAGAGAGAGAGAGAGAGAGAGAGAGAGAGAGAGAGAGAGAGAGAGAGAGAGAGAGAGAGAGAGAGAGAGAGAGAGAGAGATGGGTCCGGCCGGCGCGGCGGTGTTCGGTGTTGCGTTGCGCGGCTCCATTAGAGGTCCCCTGGGAGGCAGGCAGACCCGCAGCGCGGGCGTGTCGTGCGGTGCGGCCTACGCCGCCGCCGTAAGGCGCTCTCCTCGGGTGCGAGGCGGTGCGAGGTGGGGCGAGCCCATAGCCATAGCGGTGATGATGACCCGCACCCTCGCCGTGCCGCGCGGTGTAGTAAGCCCGCCTCGCCTCCCCACCCCCACCTCACACACCCTGCTGCTGTCTCCTTTCGTTCGTCTGGTTTCGACCGTGTAATGGCTCTCCCTCCCCCTTCCCTCCCTCCTCACCTGGCTGGTGCACGGGGAAATGCTCCTCGTCCCAGAGGACCCTCGCGATCTGGCAGTAGGCGATGAGCATGAAACCCAGCGGCAGGAAGTAGAGCACGGCGCTCTTGATGCAGTGGTAGATCATGTCGGACTGGCGGTCCCAGGACGAGATGCACTGCGTGAGCAGCACCGAGTCCACGCCCAGGTCCTTCTGCTCCGTGTGCAGCACCACCAGCTCGGGAACGTCTGCGTGCAGTGGAGAGGGCGCGACGGATAAATTATCACTTCACTATGTGAGAAAAAACTACAATTGAACTACAATTTTTTACCGTTATTTCGAAGTACAATAAAATATTGTACTAAAATTGTACCCGGTATAGGGTAAATTAGTGCTGTACGGCAACGCAAACCGTAAACCGTTAATTCAAAACCGTTATTTAGTTGTATGAGGTACGGTTTTTCTCACAGTGCTGCTTTATTGGAATGGGAGCAATAGCTTTTAGACTTTTCCCGCGAGAGTAACATGGTGTGGTGCCCTTAATCCGTATAAGGAAAATGGCCCCACCAATCCCTTACAATTTTGTGACACTATTGCTGCTGGCCGCAAGGAAACGCTTCGCTGTCAGCCCCCCTCCTACATTAATTTATGCCGTGACGGTGCGGTCGTTAGACCCCGCTAGCGCCGCTAGCGCCGCTGGCGCCCCCGTCACTATCAGGACTTACCAAAGAGCAGCGCCACTATCCAGATAAGCACGATGGCTCGCTTGGCGCGACTGATGGTGGAGCGGAACTGCAGCGGGAAGCAGATGGCGTACCAGCGCTCGATGGAGATGAAGGTGAGGGTGAGGACGGACACGGCCACGGACACGGTCTGCAACGCATTGTGACAGTGTCACAGACAGCTCAGTACTACGGTGTCACTCGTAGGGTCACACACAGTGTGTCACACACATAGTGTGTCACACATAGTGTCAGACAGTGTCACACGAGTTTTACACAAGCGGTGTCACACACAGTGTCACACACAGTGTCACACACAGTGTCACACACAGTGTCACACACAGTGTCACACACAGTGTCACACAGGTGGTGACACGCACAGTGTTACACGCAGTGTCACACGCAGTGTCACACCCAGTGTCACACCCAGTGTCACACGCAGTGTCACACCCAGTGTCACACACAGTGTCACACGCAGTGTCACACCCAGTGTCACACCCAGTGTCACACGCAGTGTCACACCCAGTGTCACACACAGTGTCACACGCAGTGTCACACACCGTGTCACACACAGTGTCACACACAGTGTCACACGCAGTGTCACACACCGTGTCACACACAGTGTCACACACAGTGTCACACGCAGTGTCACACACAGTGTCACACACAGTGTCACACACAGTGTCACACACAGTGTCACATACAGTGTCATACAGTGTCACACTAGTTTTACACACGCGGTGTCACACGCAGTGTCACACACAGTGTCACACACAGTGTCACACACAGTGTCACACGCAGTGTCACACACAGTGTCACACAGGTGGTGACACGCACAGTATACCGCACCGTGCAAACATACGGGCACACACCGCCGCGCTGCATTATGAATAACGCAAACGGTTTGTCCAGCAGCGCCCGCCGGGGCGGGGCGTTGTCCTGCCGCTGCTGGTAGAGAGTTTTCAAAAAAAAAAAAAGAGAGAAATTAAATCAAGCAGGCTCCATACACTGTAAAAGAGTACGCTGCGGCTCAAACACTTTGGCTGTTTTGTTATTTCCACGAATTGTCCTGTGACATTCCATGCCAGGCGACGAGGAAACAAGCAGGACCGCCCTTTCGCCAAACGAAGTTGCCAGCGCCGCTTAGCCACGCTGGTATCTCCACTGGTAGGGGCGTGCCCGGGCGTGCCCACCTGCTCCCTGCTCTGCCGGTGGCGTTCGGTCGGGCCTCCGGATCGACAGCAAAGTCACACAACACGGCTAAGTGGTTGAATGGCTTGGGCCTTTGCCCCGAAAGGGCATTCCCGATACAAACGGTAAAAGTTCGTAACGGGGGTGTACCGTCGTGACTACAGCCCTCCCTCCTTCTGTTATGGAAGGGCTTAGGGCTTCGCTAGCACCTGAAAGGTTAGTAATAATAATTTCGGTCGACGGGGTTCCATCCTATCGCAAAACCAACTGGACGACATCTAACGCTACATTTTGACATACTGTGGTCACCGATCCGCCTACACTGTAAACTGGTTGGCGCCGAAAGACGCCAAATTTCTGGCATTCATGAAAAATGTGAAACACTGGCGTCATTCAACGCCATATTTTGGCGTTTTGAGCCGAAAAACGCCAATAATTGGCGTCGAATGTCGCCAGTATTTGGCGTTTTTCATGAACGCCAGAAATTTGGCGTCTTTCGACGCCAACCAGTTTTCAGTGTAAAACGCCAAAACTGTAAGTGTAAAATTTTGGAGCATTAGGTCCTAGAATCAGTCGGTATACCATCTTATAGAGCCCTTAAAATCATTTTAGATTTTTTTTTACATGATCTTTAACTACTTTTTTTACCCCCAGCACAGCGCCAGTATCTCTATCTTTCTCTGGTGCCTCTATCTCGTGTATGTATGCGATCGCGCCTGCTTCTTCGCCGATGTCTCGAGCTTGAGACCCCTGCGCCACGCATCCAGCAGGTGGGCGTGTGCTTTGTATGTGTGGAGTGGAGCTCGTACCGGGTGTAGGAGACAGCAACAGGGGGGAGTATATACGGGTTTGTTTGCCCGAACTCGCCGTGAGGCGCCGTCGCCCCTAGAATCGGCAAACCCGCAACACTGATACGAGTTTTTTGTTTCAAGGGGTCCATACGAACAATGACAATGGCGGCCGACAGCGCGACAGCCTGCTGCCAAGCCATGTGCACAACGTACTCGGACTGATTGTTTTGGGGTCGAACGCGCCGCGCCGTGAGTCCTCCCTTAATTAAAACTCTCCGGAGTCATATCTGCCATCGTCGGTCTGGGTTCTGAGCGCTTATGCTCAGCGCGGTACCAGGCGCGGGGACTTCTCTTCCGCACAATGAGAGAGATTAAGAAGAAGGAAGACTCAAGGAAGGGGTTAAGGAAACCGTCTTGCTTACTCCGGGGGGAAAAAAAATGGAAAGAGGTTTTAAAGTTTTGAATAATTGCGATTCCGCCGTAGTGGGATTTTCGTGGTGGTGGTCGCGTAAGACTTTTGTTTGCATTGTGCGAAATTGCTTTCAGTGGGTAGGGGAGGGGAGGGGGGGAGGGGAGGGGAGGGGAGGAGAGCGGAGGGGAGGGGAGGGGGGATGTGCAAGCGCCTGCGTGGGATGAATGGGAGGTAGGAGGAGAGCGGCTGCCTCCAGCCTGTCAGCGAGTTGGCGCGGGCTGTAGGCCGCGGCCGGTGCCGGGGGCGGTGCCGGGGGCGGTGCCGGGGGCGGTGCCGGGGGCGGTGCCGGGGGCGGTGCCGGGGGCGGTGCCGGGGGCGGTGCCGGGGGCAGGGACACTTTCGGGAGTCCCTAGGGGTAGGCCCGGTGCGGGGGAGGGTTGAGGGTGGCGTTGGCCACAATCGCTTTTAGCGGCACCCTACTCGTGAAGGGCGTGACGGGGCGTGGCGGGCTGTCGCAGCGGCTGCCACCTGAACACCCGGGGCGGGTCGGGTCGGGTCGAGCGCCGACGCCTGCCGACCGCACCACAGCGGAACGGCCATCGGCAGCGCGCAGCAGCGGGCGCGGGGTACAGGGAACAGCAGCGGCTGCGGGGGGGCCGAGCCGGCGGGGGCACAGGAGGGTAAATGCTTCCCTAATAGAAAACGAAGGTCCTCCAGAGTCCCAATTTTGAAATCCCTCCGTGGGTCCTATGCGAAGTCCCCCCAGAGTTCCAAAAGGGAGCAAAGTAGGACTTAGGGATTTCGACGATTCTACGCCTCTGAAATCCCTCGGAAGTCCCTCAGACGTCCCCCCTATGCCAGGCTCCAGTCTCAACTGAAAGGGCTACAGAGCTCCTATCTGTTTCATTCTACTTTCAGTATGGTATCATATGTTCATACATGTATTCATAGTGTATCTACGGCCCTTCTGATGTCGTATGACGCGCTAAAAATGACCTAGAGTGCGTTTTTCTACATGTTCTGTGAACGGCGTAAAAATATGGATCCGAGAGAGGAGGGACTTCAGAGGGATTTCACTCGAAAAGGACTTCGGAGGGATTTCAAAAACAGCGAAATCCCCTTTTAGTTCCCCAAAACTTTGAGGGACTACTTCGGACCTGCTTAGGGGCAAAGTGGGGACTTCGTTTTCTATTAGGGTTGCGGCTCTGCCCCCCCGTTCGGCCCGCGCCCGGCTGCCTGCTCTGTGTTGGTTACGCGCAGTTGCGCCCTTCTCTCTACCGTCTCTACATCCCCCGAGGCGAAAACAACTCTCTGAATTTTGGTGTACAAATTTTGTGAATTTTTGTAAAATTGCGGAAAGTTTAGTGAATTTTTGTAAAATTGCGGGAAGTTTTGTAATTTTTTGCAAAATTGCGGAAAGTTTTGTGAATTTGTGTCGAGGGGGAAACGACTGTCAATTTTCGTGTCAGCCGGATTACGGGGATTACCTCGGATTACCTCTGGAGTATCCTCCGGATAACGGTGCTTTTTTCCTCGGATTACCCCTTATTACCCTAAAATTTCCCCGGATTACACCGGATTACTTGGAATTTCCCCGGATTACACCCTGCCGGATTACCTATCGGCTGTCAGCCGGATTACCTTAGTCGTTTCCCCCTCGATTTGTGTGCATTTTTATTAGAGTTTTGTGAATGTTTGCATTTATGTAGCTAATTTCGTTTGTGATTTTTTGTAACTTTTATTGAATTTTCCTGAAATTTTCTAAATCACGAGATGCATACAAAAATCTGAGAGTTGTTTTCCCCTCTCATGCGAATGGAACAGGAAGTCGCAGCCGCGGGGCGGGGCGGGTGCTGGGCGGGCACCGGTGGGCCAGGAGGTGGAAACAGCCTACAGAACGCGTGAATCTATGCTCCCCCACCACACATTCGTTACGGACTTCTTCGAGATATTTAAAACTGGACTATCGTTTGCAAAACGCGTTGCACAGATCAATAGAGTATGAAATTTAGAGTTGCATGGACTAAACGACCTTCGTGAACCTCCCAATCGTACCTATCAAAAAGGAAGAAAATGTTTTCAAGAAGATGGCGCTGACGATTCTTCCTTAATTTTTCGAGTTTTCGTGGTTTTCAGATAGATTTATTGTGGGTCAAAGCCACACTTTTTGAAAAGCTACTAAGCCTACAAAACTCCAAATTTCATGTTCTTTCGACCTGTGCAAAGCGTATTGCAAACAACACTTGTGTTTCAAAGATCTCAAAGAAGTCCAGAACCCCTGTTTTAGGTGGGGGAGCATAGCTTCACGCGTTCTATGGGCCGTTTCCACCCCCTGGGTGGGCGCACTAGAGAGACTCACAAGGGAACCTCGCCAAGTGTAAATCCCCGATTTTGATGAAACTTTCACACTAAATGGAAAGGGACAATTTTGTCCCAAGAAATGTTGAGTTTTTGTGCACACCAATCCCTTTTGACAAATTTGTGTAATAATTTGGGGCGATTTGTAATATTTCGGATGCAAAATGTCTCAATTTAGTGGAACAATTTGTCCCAAGAAAATGATGTGTACAAAATCGCAACATTTTCTGGGACAAAATTGTCCTTTTTCATTTAGAGTGTTGGGAAGTTGAAGGCCTTTATGTGTCTACCTCAGCCACATCAAAACTTGCTGCTCAATTTCATATCTAGGGGGTTTTCATGCTATAAAAGCAATAAAATCGACTTCCTGCTTCCCGGCACATGCATATGGGGAGTCGTCACTAGGGGTAACTCGGCGAGTTGCGGCCCTGTGGGCGAAAATTTCGTCCGTTTTGACGTATCTTGTACCGCCTAGGCGCTAGAGTGGATTTTTGACTTAAATGGACAAATTCTTTATTTTACCCCGGCCCGTACGTATATAGGGTAAAATTAAATGTGAAATTGAGCAGCAAATTTTGGTGCAGCCGAATCAGTCACAATGAGCACTGTAAATTGGTTGGCGTCTTTAGACACCAAAATTTTGGCGTCCTCTGAGAACACCTAATTTTGGCGTTGAAAGACGCCAATATTTGGCGTTCTTCTTCTCAGAACGCCAAATATTGGCGTCTTTGAACGCCAAGATTTGGCGTTCTCAGAGAACGCCAATATTTTGGCGTCTAAAGACGCCAACCAATTTACAGTGAGGTGTACGATTTTCCGAAGTCTTATCGAAATCTGGAATTTACACTTGGTGGGGTTCCCTTGTCAGAGGGAGAGAGCCGTCAACTCTCGCAAAGCTGAGGCGGTGCCTGACCAACCACGGAGCGTACGCGGTGCCTGACCAACCAGGAGGCATGCCTCTCTTCTCTTGCTTGCGGCGAGTTGACGGCTCTCTCCCTCTGAGTCTCTCTAGGGCGCACCTGCTTGCTGCCTGAGCTGCCCGGTCGAGCGTCGCCCGTCGCGTGGCGACCCTTCTGCTCCCGAGCTCCCTGCCCCCCCCCCTCTCCCCTCTGCGCCCGCTCTATTTCAAACAAGTTACGCGGCCACCGGCTGCCGTGCAACTCAACGGTATCCGATTCTACCGCGCGCCGCCACACGGCCTGCCGTGTACTTTCGTTTCGTTTCGTGTGCAGCAAAAAGGCTTACGATTTACGAGCGGAGAAAGAGAGATGGCAGCGTCTTTGCGCGACGTATATATTATTTCACTCGGTATGATACTTTTCCCGTTCGTTCCTTTTTCGCGCGCCGCCGCGTCTCTCGGGCTCGTGGTCCTGATCTACGCCGGGACTGGGGTGGGGAGCCGCGGCAAGACCCGAACCGGCTCGGAACAAATACCCCGGCCCCGCCCCGACTTCTTGGTAAGGTGCCGGAGGTTTAGCCAGATCTGGAAGGAATCCGCGGCTCGGACTCAGATTACAGCACAAGCTACATCGCCGCATTTGTGCATCTCTAGAGCCTCAGTTATTTCGATGCTGCTAGATGTCGATATTATTTTTTCACGACTAATTTTCGTCTCGTTCATACCTCAGAGCAATACAGTCGCGTTCTATGTGTCTCGTATTTATCTGATTTGGCTGAAGGCAACCATTTTCTCAGTTGTTCGCGTCCACCGTTCGTCCGCCTGTCCTCTCATTTCCTTATGCTGGCGGCCCGCTCGCCGTGCTCGGCCGAGCTCGGCCTCCACTTTTATTGAATTACTGTCGCGTCAAATTCTATTACATGTAAAAACTGTCACATTCTTTTGGTTTTTACTGTCACATTTTTTTAAAAATGCGTGACTGCTAAATTTAGCCCGCAAATTTCGTCCGATTCGCGTTAAAACGAATGTGACATCACATTCATGCCAAGTGTGACATAGTTTTCACATTATAAAGAATGTGACGTCACGCAGTAATTGAGCTTTCCAGTGTCTGCTCCACTGCAAACCCTGGAATCCAAGTTCTCACCCAAAATGGGAAAGGACACTTTTCCATGCTAAGTTGGAGTGAGAATTCTTAACCTCACTCTTTTCGAGCGAGATATTTTTTAGCCTCGCTCTATTTGAGTAAGGATTTTTCAACCTCACTTAATTTGAGCACGAATTCTCACTTTATTAGGGCGAGGTCTCAAAATTCTTTCTCATAAAGAGCAAGGAAAAAAATTCTCACTCTCCAGAGAGTAATAAAATTGCCCTAGCAAATTCTCACTCGTCTGGGGGCGAGAATTGTGACTCGTAGATTTTCAGTGCCACCCACCTCGAGACCTGAGCTTGTGCCGCCGCCTGTCATCGGCTATTCATTAGGATCTGATCCCAATCCAGCCCCGGGCTGCGGGCTGCGCCCCTCGCGGACAAGACAAACCGCCTGGAACCGGGCGGGGCGGGCGGGGCGGGCGGAGAGGCCCCTCCCCCTCCCCCTCCCTCCACCTGCACTGGCCCTGCCCGGGCGCGACCCATCATTCTATCGAGGCGAGCCTATCTTGATTGCCGTGGATTGACTTGCTTGCCGAGGAAAGGCCGAAGGGATTCATCAATTCGACCAGTCAGTATACGGGTCTCTGACCATCCACTGTTCCGCGCAGTCATCCATTTTGCAGTCACGTCCATATCCAATACTTAAACTTCCAGTCAGTTATTCACCCTTTTATGTAGTGGTGTTCCCCTCGGGAAAGGCACGCAGCAGAGCTCTGCACTGCCACTGCCCGCCGAGTTTCGGCTCAATTACTTAAAAAAAAAAACAATGTCGTGGACTACTCGCGTGTGGTTTTTCGTTTTCAGTACACTGGGATTCGGTCTCTCAGCCGGTTTTATGTTATTGTGGTTGTAATTGTTTTGTTGTGAATCGACCAGTGCCTGGTTGGCTACTTATTTTGCAATGCCTGAATGCTGCTTTAAGATTCCATTTTGCCTACTTATTGTGTTCCGTATTCTAAATCACGGTGGATTTCGATGAACATTTCGGATTAAAAAAAAAAAAGTAAATTGTTCAGTTTTTGGATGGGTCTATTTAACAATTCCATGACATTTGCGGTGCGGACCATCAATACGGAAACAGTTCTTCTGACTGAGTAGTATTCCGTAATTCATGGGAGGCTGACCTGCTACTCCTGCAGGGCTGACTTAATAGTGAATTACGTCCATTGACTTCGAGGAGCCAGACGAGAATCATTTATGTGACACCGCACGCGGTTTTGTGGAGGCGCTCGGAGGAAGCGAGAGGGTCAGCAAGTCTCTCTCTTTCTCCTGCTTTTCTCTTACAGGCGCTTTTCCTCAGTGGCCACGAAAAATTATTGAAATGGCGTACCCTCTATCTCCTCGCATCTTACAATTTAATTGAATGTTGTCTCTAATCCTACCGTCCAACCTACGAAAATTAGCATTTCTGTTATTTCGAAAATATAAATAATTTGCCATTATGGTGATGCTTTGGAAAACCCAATCACGAGAGGCGATGATGCATGTCAATCACGAGACGATAACGCGCGTTATTGTGCGGTTTTTGTGAAATATCATTTAAGCAAACGTCTGAAATTTATTTTCGATGACACCATTGGATTCCTCGTAAAATTTCCGTTCAAACGAGTATACATGTCATGGGGTTTCGAGCCCGGAAAAAGACACTTACAAGAATGACGTGCCACGAAACTATGGGTTGGAGCCCCATGACATGTATGCTCGTTTCAATGGAAATTTTACGAGGAATCTAATGGTGTCATCGAAAATAAATTTCAGAAATTCGCTTAAATAATATTTCACGAAAACCACAGAATAACGTGCGTTATCCTCTCGTGATCGACATGCATCATTCCCCCATTTACAGTACGAGTCAAGTAATCTTTCTGTCTGAGGTACTATGCTTCTTGGCTTTCCGAATTTTTCCTTTGGATCTTTTGGTTGGTCTTTCTTGGTTTTCTCAGTTCTCGCTCTCTGATAATTGCCCTGGTCCCCAGTCTGTTTGGTGTTCTAGGCAGCCAGTACACACGCTCGAACCTTTGCATACCCCATCAAAGTGTGAAATGTCCACTTTGTGAATTTCTTCTCGCATTTGAATGATTAAAGTTTTGAATTTTATTACTCCCAGAAGCGAAAATCCCTGGATAACCATCTTTCCCTCTTATGAAACTCCTAAGCTAACGTTGGAGGGAATGAGTACTTCGTGCGGAGGTGGGAGTGGTTTGGAAGAGTGGAGTTTACTTGGTTATTCACATTTTATACGGACCTCACTCGCTGCCGGGGATATGAAAACACCTCCGATAATTAAGACTAACGAACTCATCTCTGTGGTAACGAAGAGGCTCCTCCTCCGCTAAGGTTACGCGGGCTGGTAATGCTTTGAGGGTCGGGGATGCGGGGTGCCGGCACAGCCCTGAGCCTCGCATGCAGAGTAGGTCATGCGCTGCCCGCCGCGCGCGCGTCTGTTTCGCAGCAGACGGCCTCTATGAGAAATATCTTTGTAGATTTATGATATATTTGGAAAATTACGACTTATGAAAAATGTTGTAAATTTACGACAAACCATTCTTGGTTTGGTACATTACGACTTTCGAAAAATCTTGTAAATTTACGACAAACCATTCTTGGTTTGGTACATTACGACTTTCGAAAAATCTTGTAAATTTACGACAAACCATTCTTGGTTTGGTACATTACGACTTTCGAAAAATCTTGTAAATTTACGACAAACCTTTCTTGTTTGTAATTCAGTTTCAAGTCGATAGGAAGTGCTCGTAGTTTTACGATTTGTAATTGTAATTTAACGACTACACTTTGTGGAAAATTTTCCCGTAAACCTACCACTATTTTTCACAGTTATAACAAGCTGTGTTTTCACTTCCGGCACACACACAATACCGGGCGTTTCATAAAAGACACCGGTGCGGGCGGGCTTGCCTCCCCAAGGGGCTATGGCGCCTTATACGGAGAGATCAGGTAGGCGAACCCGCGCATGCAACTGCGTCTTTAATGAAACGCCCGGTACATTTGATCCATGGACTATACGCGCGGCAATACCCGAACTGTAATGGGCGGCAGCAGGGTTGGAGCTGGAGCCTCCTCAAACTCTCGCGGCCGCCGCTCTGGTTCCCTCAGCCTTGAGCCAGCGGCCCGCGGCCTGCGGCCCGTCGCGAGAGCCGACACTGTGAGAAAAAACTACAATTTAACTACAATTTTTACCGTTATTTCGAAGTACAATAAAATATTGCACTAAAACTGTACCCAGTATAGGGTAAGTTAGTGATGTACGGTAACGAAAACCGTAAACCGTTAATTCAAAATCGTTGTTTAGTTGTATGAAGTACGGGTTTTCTCACAGTGGAGCCACGACGAGCCACGCGCACCGCCATCAATTGGGCGAATCCGAGGCTCGGGGCTCGGGTGCCTCGCGGCCGCGGTCGGGCCGCGGCGTCGCCTGTCAGTGTGTGTGTGTGTGTGTGTGTGTGTGTGTGTGTGTGTGTGTGTGTGTGTGTGTGTGTGTGTGTGTGTCTGTCCCTCCCACGCCCCACGGGCGAGCACACGGGTCCGCCTCCGCCCTCCCTGAGCACGGCCGCCAGGCGCTCTGCTGCGCTCGCCGCAGTCCCTCCGGTAGCGCCCGCCCTTATAAAACTTTTCTTTTATTTCCTCCCAACTGAAAGAATGTCTCTTTCCAGGGGTCCGTAAAAACGCTCGGTAGCTGCATCAAACTGGGCGTGGCTGTCACCTGGAGAGACACCGCGGGGTGGGGTGCGGCGGGGCGGGGTGCGGCGGGGCGGGGCGGGGCGGGGCGGGGCGGGGCGCGCGGCGTGGACGCGGGGAATGGACATCATAAATCTAGGCCAGAGTGTCCGGTCCGGTCAGGCCGGCCGGCGGGGCCAGGTACACGTTTGTTGTGTACCCCTTTGACTGCCCGCTGCCCCGGCCCCGGCTCGCCCCGGCCCTTCTCCCACTCCTTTTCTTCCGGCTCGACCCCGACCCCTCCCCCTCGGGTGGTGGTTCCGTGGAGGGTGAAGGTGGGGGAAGAGAGAGACCGGAAGTGTGCTCAGCCGAGGTAAACCCTCCACTGGTGATTTCTCGGTCCGAGGGGCCGGGACCGGGACCGGGCGCGCTGGGCCGGACAGGCCCGCAGGACAGTCAGACTGTCATCAGACCACCAGGGCGACCCGATCGGTAAGAGAGGAGAGCAGGGGAATCTCCGCACTTCCCCTCGGCCACTCCGCGGAGGGCAGCTCGCTCAAGACTTAGAAAACTACGCGGAGTAGCTGTGGCTGCGCGGCTGAGCAGGATGCCGCCCCCCCCCCCCCAAAAGAAAAACACACATTTTTGTACTCAAATATGCACAAAAGTACTCGACGCTCCCTACGAACAAGCGGCTATCTTTCTAAGCGCTGTAGACACTAAGCTATCTTCTCAGGGCTGGTAGACAGATGGCTATCTTCCCGAGCGCGGTAGACACTAGGCTATCTGTATAGCCGCGGCTATACAGATAGCCTAGTGTCTACCGCGCTCGGGAAGATAGCCATTTGTCTACCAGCCCTGAGAAGATAGCTTAGTGTCCATAGCGCTTGGAAAGATAGCCGCTTGTACGTAGGGAGCGTCGTACTGAAATGCACGTGCAGAAGATTTAATTGTTTCACTTCGTACAAATAAAATATGCGAATCTAGTTAGTGCGTCTGCTAGTTAGTGTGTCCAAATATGTCCGCGATCAATGTTCTGAGCGTGCAGCGTGCATGTATCAGTGTTGCCAGAAAAGTAGGCAAAACCCGCCCAACACACACCTGCGTGGAGCGGGCGGTGCTCACGCCTCCTTAAGGCCATTCCCCTGCACACGTCTGTAGATGTTGTCCAGTAGGCAGGCGCGAATACCGCCCGCTCCACACAGCCGTGTGTCGGGCGGGTTTTGCCTACTTTTCTGGCAACACTGGCATGTATGCATGCATGTCGCCCACCCCTCATGTCGGCAAGCAGGGGGACGGGCCACGCCGGTGTGGATTAGGGGGAGCAGCGAGCGACGCTACGACTTATAATATCTCAGCCCCGGCCCGGCCCGGCCCCGCGCCCGTCTCTCTCACACAGTGGAGCCAATAATGTGCGCGCCACCACAGGCTTACCATACTGACCACAATCCCCTCCACCCCCCCTTTCCACACCACCCTTTTCCTTTTTCACTACTTGCGCCGCGTTAAAATTGCCTAAATCGTATGATGACGTAATTGATGTCCGTCGCCGCTCAAGGCCAGGCGCCAGGCGAGACCACAAAGCTGCGGCAGCAGCAGGCAGAGCGGGTGGCGCACCGAGACGATACGCGGGGCCGGAGCGGGCAGAGCTGGTCTAGTCGTAAACTGACCGCGCGCGCAGCAAAGTGCATAAGTTTGAGGCTCCCCCATCGCGCTCACCCCGCCCCGCCCCGCCCCGCCCCGCCCCGCCCCGCCCCGCCCCGCCCCGCCCCGCCCCGCCCCGCCCCGCCCAGCCCCGCCCCGCCCAGCCCCGCCCCGCCCCGCCCCGCCCCGCCCCGCCCCGCCCCGCCCCGCCCCGCCCCGCCCCGCCCCGCCCCGCCCCGCCCCGCCCCGCCCCGCCCCGCCCCGCCGCGCCCATGACTGCCCGGGGCCCGGCCCGGCCCGACCCGGCGCGGCGCGTCCAATTTCATTTTGAAGCCGCAGCGAACACCAGCCAGCGCGGGCCGAGGAAAAATTGTGCAGCTCACCTCACCGCGCTAGAGTCTGGTCTGCGCTGCCTGACTGCTACTGCTATGAAGCATGAAGGGCGAAAAGTTGGGTGCGAAATAGTCGAGGGCGGGTTGGGGTTGCGGGGCGGGCTGAGAGGAGGAGCACGTCACCGGCCCTCGCGAGAGCGCGGGGCCGCTGAGCAGGGTAAAGCGACGAGGTTCCCGCTCGGTATCTTCTTGTGTATCGCACACTGACTTTACGGTACGTATTTCGTGGTATCACAGTGGATTATTGCGCGGTGTTACTGTGGTGTTGCGGTGGGATTTCGGCGGTTTTATTCCGATATTACGGTACACAGAGCGTACGCGGTTTTTGTGCGTGTGGAAACCCCCTCGGGGCAGAGCACGCGGTTCGTGGCTCGCAACGCGCTTCGGTTGTGATACGCTTCCCTGAACTCAACAATGCGGATCAGAAATAAAGGGGGAAAAACGGAATGAAGAAAGTTTTTGACAAGGCAACTCATATGCAGTTTGTTGGGCTGTGGTTAATCTGGACGGTACAGTCAGTCATGCCCTACCTGCGGACAAATTTATCGGCTTTTCTCTGGTATGTGTAACCAGGGCAGGAACAGGGGACTGCGCGAGAGGGCCCGACAGGAGGCGTTTCGAGGTGTGTACTGTGTTGCGAGCAATTGCGAGAACTGCCGTGCGGAGCGGCGGAGCGCTTGTTGAAATATTTCCGAAGGTTGTGAGTTTACAGGCGCCTACAACGGGCTGGATAATGGTCCATTGGCCGTGCTCTGCTCAGGCGGAATGAGGGGGTGAGGTTGTGGCCAGGGTTGTAGAAGCGTGAAAAAGATTAAAAAATCTACTATCAGGGAAATGTTTTTTTTTTTAATTTTTTTTTAAAGTTGTTGGTTAAGAAGACAAAAAAATACTCTTCACACTGCAAACCGAAATGTGTACTTAGTACACCGGTACACACATATTTCTGTGAACTTGCAAGCACACACGTAGGTGTGTATTTGTCATAGTACACACTTATTTGCCGTGTGCTTGCCATAGTATACACCTACAGGTGTGTACTTGCCATAGTACACACCTACAGGTGTGTACTTGCCATAGTACACACCTACAGGTGTGTACTTGCCATAGTACACACCTATACGTGTGTACTATTGCAAGTACACACCTGTAGGTGTGTGCTTGCAAGTACACACAAATACGTGCGTACTAAGTACACACTTCGTCGGTTTGCAGTGCACGACGCGATTAGAGATTCGGGTGATCCAAGTTTCGTCCGCCCAACCCGATTTGGCCACACTCTTGAATAGGGACAAAGGTTTAATTAGAATATACTTTAAAATTTCGTTCGTTTGTCTCACGCTCGTACGTACACGCTCATCGGAGCTCGACACTTGACGCAAGCGAGGTCATCACTCTTCCTCCGACTGCCTGTTAGGAACTGTGGAAGCAAAAATCCTAATTAATGGGTGTGGCGGCCGCCCGCGCCACAAATTTTAAACAGACGATGCTGCTAGGGATGTGATACGGTCAGACTCTCTTATAGGCGATGAAAGGAAAATATAAAAAAATAAAGGACATGAAATATGTTGTTGTTCTGTTCCTCTAATACTTTACCGACGGCACCGCAAAACTCAGTGTGCTGTCCCAGTTTAACACGCAATCGGACAGCTGTTGGGTTAACCACCTGCATGTGATAAACCTACAAGTGTTGACTAGTTGCGTACTTGCTTTAACAGTTGAAACCTTCTTGGTTTTACTGTATTAAGGCCAAGAAAGGAACACAAATAATACAGGACTGTTTGGTAAGAAGATTTTTCTCTTAAAACGATTATGTGACATAGAACCGACCTTGCGCAAGGGCGGAAGGCGGCTGCGGGGAAGGGGGTAATTTAAAACCTTCAGCGCGTTTGGCACAGCTGTGTGGTGAGTGAGGGCGTTTTGGATCATACTTAGGTTATTGTTGTGTCGCGGCGGTACAGCCTCAGCTCGCCTCTCTCCCCCGAGCTAATTCTCCAAGATCGTCTGAAGTAAGTTATGATAGCTAAGCCAGGCGCGAAATTTCGTCTGCGAACTTATAGGTGTATGTGGTCCAAACCGTGAGCTTCTACTTTTCTCCACGAAGAGAATTACTTCGCCCGTTTTCATGCAGTATGTAGTACAAAGGCGTTCAGTGAACGATTTCGTGACTCCGGTTCATTAAGTTCGGGTGAAAGGGGTTTTCGTTTCGGGTCTTTGCCGGACCGGAGCGGGCAGCGCCGGTCTGCTGCGTGACCCGCACGGCCTGGCCATCTGTGATCGGCGCGGCGCCTCTAGCGCGCCCTGGCGCCACGGGCCGCGTCAGCCGTGCCCATGGCTTTTAATTACCTCTACGTCAATGAAGAAAGTTTGTCGCTTGGCAGGGGCCGGGCGGGGCGGCGGGGCGGGGCGGGGCAGGAGACAGTCCGCCCCGAAGACCCTTACGAGGCGATCAGAGGGCCAGAGGCGCCAGTGAGTAGGCGGGTCTCCCCGCACTCTGCCCCGCTTGACGCTTCATTCTGAACCAAAGAGTTGTGCCAGCCGGACGTTACTCTCAATCCGATATCGCCCCCCCCACCCACCCACCTCCCCCCCCCCCCAAAAAAAAAAAAAAAAAAAAAAAATACGATTTTACGAAATCCTGGTAGACAACGGAGTTTCTATAACTAAAATAAAATATTGTGAGTGTTGAATATGACTGTAAGAAGACCGACTGGTTTTGTTTAGTTTACGATAGTCAAGATAGTGGCTAAATAATTCTAAGTTTGAATTGATAAGGCGGGTTTCAAGTAATGATTACTCTCCGACAGTTCGGCCGACATTTAATCGACAGGAGCAGGAGAATAGAAAGCTCTCCCTCTGACGGCAAAAATTGGGCGCGACGAGGTCACGGCCGGAGAAGAACGTCAACAATAACCTCCCCTCCATCGGGCGCACGGGAGGGGCGAACCGGGGCCCTACCTAATACCGCTGGTACGCGAAGGACCAGCGGGCAAGCGCGCCGCGGCCGCGACGGGGGTGCGCTCTATTGGGAAAACGCGGAGTTAAGGCGTTGTTTACACAAAATGGTACACGTAAATGTACATCATTTCAAGAATTCTGCTCACCAGATCGAAGTCAAACTTACCAAACCGTTTTCCGCAGGTATAAAACTACTATTTACGCATTCAGTTCGCCTTGTCAACGTTTCGATAACTTTAAAAAATGATTTAAAGTCGCGAGGTGGGCACATCAGCCACCCGCAATGGCGGACATGCTTGGCCTGCTTTCGCGTTGTTGACACAACATGCCAACCAAATAAAATGAAAAAAATCACTGCTCTCATAACGTTACGATTGGAACTCATTTTTTGAGGCACACATTTAGTTGGCAGAACCGGGGCAAGTTTCAGTAAAACTGAAGTAGTTTTAAAGAAGGCAGTACGGTGGTCACGTGCGAATTTCAGTGGTGTTATCTCATTCTTGCGCTCGAAACTAAAGGCTGGCTTTGTTTGAACGCAGACTTTAGAGGTTTCTCTTTCGCTCCGTGTTGGCTCGTCTCGGCCTACCCCCTCCACGAAAAAATATCCCCTTCCCCTGTTCATTTTGCCTGACGAGTCGAGCATTACCATAGAAACTCGAATTTCAATTCAAATTTACAAAATTTCTGCAATACAGATTTCAACTAGACTTCAGAATCGAATGTACTAGATTACATTCTAAATGTATGCTTAATATCATCGAATTCCCTTCAGCAGATTTTTTTCTGTCGTAAGGGGCCATATGAAACAAAACACGCACGTTTTCCAGCGATTTTAGAAGGCAACTCCGTTGCCTAAAAAAAACGGGCGTGAGCAATAGGCACTCCTACGGGGGCCTAAAAAAACGGAAATCCTCCCGGGCTTTATACTTGGCTTTATACGAGATTTCATTAGACACTGTGAAACGAAATAGAACCGCAGTGGGATTCAGATATTTTTTTAACCTGACAGATTTCCCTTTCCTGTGAAATTTGAAATATAATTACGTATTGAATTTGAAACGATAAGCACCATGAGTGCGGCAATATCAAAAAAAAAGAAATCTACTTGAATCAACAATATTTTCCCTGATGCAATGCACCATTCTTGAATCGGCGAGGTACTGTACAAGACCTGGCTTTTCTGAGTTACCAATAAACGTTGTTTATCCTCGTGCATTTTCAATGGTCCCTAGACCCCTCGCTCGCAAAAAGCCACGATGGTGACTCCCTGTCTATTCGTGGCTGAAATAGGAGAAACGAGGGTGGTATTGAAGGCCCGGCGGGCCCGGCCGTGTGTAGCGAGATTGAGACAGAGGTAAAGTGGAGCGGAGGACTGGCCGGGGGTGGGGGGAGAATGGCAGTGCGGGGCGCAAAAGCAGAGCCTTGTAAAGTGGCGCTTATTTGCTGACGGGATGCCTTTCTGTGCGACGCGACGCTCTCCACGCCTACACTCTCACGTTAGCCTCGCCCTGCAGGGGGCGCTGGTGACATTCCGCGCGAGACTTGCGCCTGTGCGCGTTACGTAAACATTACACGGTAAAAACGCCTCCTTTCTTTTCAAGGACGTTTGCTATTTCGAAGGACTAATGGAAGAATCCAAGAACAGTACTTGAATTTTTTTTCTGCTTTTAAGCTTTGTCCGTAAAGAGTGCGTCAGGCGGTATGCAGCTGTTTCGTAAACTTGATCCTATAGTTCCTTAGATCCTATATCACTGTCAAAAATTCCGAACCCCCTTGCCCCAGATACTACGGTAAAACCCGTTTTGTTTGGTGACGGGACGACCGTATCTGAAAAATACGGTGTTTCCAATTCCGTAGTTTCACTTTCTTTAAACTTCGAAAAAAGTTGAAATTTAGGCCCATGTGAAATATACGGTCATACGCAGTACGGACGGACCGTACCCAATTAAAACGGTCCGGACCTGGTAAAAAATTAACGGGGGAAAACCGTACTAATTACCGTGGAAATTTCTGGCAGTGTATTTCCGGACGTGTAATTTTTTTTACAAGGCTGGGAACGTTTCTAACATTACTTGCAACGCAATTATTACGCACGTTAAAGTAAAGTACTGTAAATTTGATGACACTATCAACCACGCTATTGGGATAAATTGTCCAGCATGACCCCACTGGAAAAACTAATGTGACACATGTCACATGTGCACATGTGACCAGTTTAGGTAACATCACGTAATGTTACCATATTTTCGGTAACGTTTGTAATGTGACATCCTACATGTTATTACTATAGGCAGACATAACACGTGGCACCGGATGTCACATTACCAAACGTGACCGAGAATTTGGTAACGTTTTGAAATGTGACATAAACTGGTCACATCAATTGATGTGACTCATGTCACGTTAGTTTTTCCAGTGCCGACCGGGCCACCTTCGGGGGAGGGGGGGGAGAAGGGGAGGGGGCACATTTCCCGCTAGCAGGTATTCGAGCCGGATCGGAGTGGACGCCTCGCCCTGTGGATCTATATTGATTTGTAACCGTAGAATCTACCCCCCCCCCCCGAAAGGTCCCGCGCTCCTCTCACATTAATATTTTTTTTTCCCTTTCTTTCGCTGGTGACGCGTTGAGCACATTTGAGATTACTGCTGCTGCCGGGGGCGCCCTGGGGATTGGATCCCTTGGGATGGACTCGCGGAGGTGTGGCGTGGCGCGGCGCGGCACAGCGCGACGGAGCTTCCCCCCCCCCCCCCAGCTCCGAGCTCCAGCCGGCGGGGCGGGGCGGGGCGGGGCGGGGCGGGGCGGGGCGGGGCGGGGCGGGGTGGGGCCCCCGGCGGGTAGGCCGCACGGGCGCTCGCGCGCTGTGCGGGTCTGCCTACCTCCGCGGCGCTCCCCGGGCCGCACGCTGCGCCGCAATACCACCAACAGGCGCGTTCGAGCAGGGCCTCACTTCGACCAGTCAGCGTACGCGTCCCCGACCGCAGTCACTTTTCCAGTCAGTCACTTCCAGTCACATCCAGCCATTTTCCAGCGAGAGGGAAACAACTCTGAATTTTGTTGGACAATTTTTTTAAATTTTATTTTTAGGGAATTTTTGTGAATTTATGCTTGATTTTTTTCTTCTTTAGAATATTGCAAATTGCTAAGACTGTATTTATATTTTTCCATTTTTTTTTCTGAATTTTACTGAATTACGAGGTGTACACAAATGTTACACGATCTAACGTATATACGCGCGGCTGTGTACCTACAGTCGAGGCGTTCGCTTTTTAAAGAGTAGGCGTAGGCTGCGACTCTACTCTGGCGCCACTCGCCCCTCTCCCCACGGGGGCGGCGCGCTGTCCATGACTTAATGGCGCGCCGCTCTCACTCCATTAAGTTCGTATGGAGCTCCCCGTGCTGCGCCGCGTGCTGCGCTCCCCGCGCGGCTCGCACTGCTGCCTCCGATAGAGAGAGAGAGAGAGAGAGGGGGGGGGGGGAATTAGGCAGTGCAGCCCAGCAGGGCTCTAACTCTACAGGCCCCCGCGGGCGCAGCAGGACCAGCAGGACCAGCAGGTGTAACGGCGCCGGATCCTGTCGAGGGCCGTTGTGCGCCGAGTGCACGCCGCACGCCACTGTCCCTGTCGGGTCCTTATTTCAGAGCTGAATGCGTCGTAATTAGGGAGGAGAGAGAGAGGGAGGAGAGAGAGGAGAGAGAGAGAGAGAGAGAGAGAGAGAGAGAGAGAGAGAGAGAGAGAGAGAGAGAGAGAAGAGGGAGGGGGGAGGGGTGTCAGAGGGAGAGGACTAGCTGGAGCCACTCCGGCGGGTGGTGAAAGGAAATGAAAGAAAGCGTAATCACGCCCTTCCCTGCCGCTGGCGCGCTGGCGCGCTGGCCCGCCTGGCCGTGCCGCCGTGCCGGCCGGACTCACCTGGAAGTAGAGCACCACCTTGCACAGCGCCATGCCCATGAACCACGTCTCGGTCACGTCCCAGACGACGGTGGGCGGCAGGCAGAGCAGGATGACGAGGAAGTCGGCCACGGCCAGGTTGACGAGGAACACGTTGGTGACGGTGCGCATGCCCGGGTTGCGGTACACGGCCGCGCACACGAGCGCGTTGCCCACCAGCCCGACGCAGAACACGGCGGCGTGCAGCGCGATGAGCAGCCACTCGTACGTGGTGGGGAAGACGTACGTCTCGATCAGGTCCAGGTACTCCTCGTCCGGCAGGCAGTAGTCGTTGGTGCAGTTGTAGGTGGCGTTGTAGGCCAGCGAGGCGTTGAGGAGCGCGGGCGCCGGCGTCGGCCAGTCCCTCAGCACCGCGTCCACCGCCTCGGCGCCCTGCAGGGCCTGCAGCGGGGGCTGCGGCTGCGCCATGGCCCGCGCGCGCGCACCTGCCTGCAACAAGACGGCGCCGGGCCCGGCCAGGCCGACACTCCGTTTTTATGAGCAATTCACAGGACTTCGCACTGCGGAAATAAAAGGCAAAGGACATAGCTTTTCTTGGAGGGTAATAAGGAATTCTTTCCAGCAGTATTTGTTTCGCCTTGAAGAGAATGGTCTCCCTAACGAGGAGGTCCTCACTTTCGTAAGACACACTCAGAAAAGCGTGTTCTTGCATCATGCAAAATATACTTGATTCTAGTGTAAAATACTATATAAGTCAGGGTGGCCTCTAGTCAGGGAAGTCGGGTAGGTCAGAGAAGAGAAATCTCACGAAAAGTCAGGGGAAAAGGATTAAAATATCAGGGCCGTTTTTTATTCTTCTTCAACACTGGTAAAACAAATGTGTAGCTGTGCACACTTAAAGTGTGCTTTTTATAACTTTGCACATTACATGGTGTCGAGTTTTACTAGACATTGCAATAACGTCTAAACTTTAAACATCTCGCAAGTGTCGAATGTTTGCACACTTGGACATATGCACCAGCTATTGGGAAGCCATAACAGACGTCGAGTAACTGCACACTTAATGGTGTGCAGTTTATTAAACGTTTCGGAAGTGTCAAAACATCACTGTGAAAAATAGTCGTAGCAGTGATGGAAAAAATTTCCATGAGAGTTGTTGTACTTTTACGAGTCACGTTTGTAATTGATTAAGACGTAAATGTTGTAATTGGCTATTATTAAAAAGTCGTAAGATTATAATTTTTATCGTTGACTTTACAGTTAGCACTCGTAGTTTCACGAATGCATGTTATAAATTTACAACACAAAAATCTCTAATTCATCCATCAAGGACTTACGAAATTTCTCGTAAATTTACAAATTTTCGCGTAAATTTACGAAATTTCTCGTAGATTTATAAAATTTCTCGTAAAGTTACGAAATTTCTCTTAAATTGACGACATTTCTCGTAACTTTACGATGTTTCCTGTAAGTTTACGACATTTCTCGTAAGTTTATTGAAATTGTCGTATTCTTAAGAAGGTAACTCTACGATAAATTTCGTACTTTTCTGCAAAATGTCATAACTTACGAACAAATCTCGTAAATGGTTTCTATTTATTCGATTCGTAATTTTATTACTTCTGTTGTTGGGTTACGGAAAATGTTGTATTTTTACAACAAAAAATCATAAACAGAATTTACAAAATTTGTTGTAAATTTACTTATCATAATTCGTCACTTTACAAATCAATATCGTAATTATAAATTTCAGGATTTGTCGTAAATTTAAGAGTATTTCTCCCACAGTGATTGCACACCAAATGACGTTTAGTTAAGCTCGACACCTTGAAGTGTGCAATCTTTGCACATTTGAAACTAAACGCCATATTGATGTATTAAAACTATAAACATTTGTTTTACCAGTGAATTGTCTGCTCTCAATGTGTATTGTAGCCGCCCGGTGCAGGGCGAGCAGATTAACCCCGCGTCCCCCGCGACCTCACTGGATTCTCCGCAATGTCCTTGTGATCTCACGGGATGGTCCGTGGTGTCCTTTCGACTTTCACCAAATTGAAAACAATCTTCCATCCCTATTCCTCATAAAGGTGCCCTCATAATAAGTTAGATTCATTTTAACCTCAGATCTCTTAGGTTCTTGAAGACAATTCATATAAAACAGTTTTCTGCATTGATTTTCCTCGGTGCTAATACCGCATATAAGAAAATTATGCTTCAAAAGGACAAAATCTTGTGTGACATACCGGTGTTATGCCGTCAGAAATAACTACCTAACTATGCATGCCGTGTAATACTTAGTCACACCGAGTAGTCCGAGGGGTGGACGTCTTGGATTTTCGAACAGGAGTACGGAGTACACCCGGAGTACACGGAGTACACCCGGAGTACTCGGAGTACACCCGGAGTACTCGGAGTACAGGCGTAGTACACGGAGTATAGGCGGAGTACAGGCGTAGTACACGGAGTATAGGCGGAGTACAGGCGTAGTACACGGAGTATAGGCGGAGTACACCCGGAGTACACGGAGTATAGGCGGAGTACACCCGGAGTACACTCGGAGTACCGGAGTGCGCGCAGGCCTGTACACCGGAGTACACTATACGTCCACCCTCGGAGTAAGTCTGTGCAAGATTCTTCACGATGTGAGCCCGGCCCCCTATCGCTCCGTAAGCGGCATGCAGACCCCCCGTAAGCAAACTGCCATCCCCAAGGACACGCGACTGCCCCGCCCCGGTCTGCGAGCGAGTCCAATTTACTGACGAAACTATTCCAGTCAGGAGTCAGGTAGGAAAAAGGAGACGCCGCGCTGTGCGCTCCCTCTCCTCTCCTCTCCTCCCCTCTCCTCTCTTCCCCTCTCCTCCCCTCTCCTCCCCTCTCCTCTCCTCTCCTGTCCTCTCCTCCCCTGTCCTCTCCTCTCCTCCCCTCCCCTCTCCTCTCCTCCCCTCCCCTCTCCTCTCCTCTCCTCTCCTCTCCTCTCCTCTCCTCTCCGAGCGGAGCGGCTGCTAGCGGGAGTTTTGGCGGTCTGGGTCAGGCTCGCGTGCGGTGAGAGCTGGTCGCGTGTTGACGGCAACGCGCCCCGCAACAGCGCCCCCGCCCGGCCCGGCCCCGGCCCCCCTGCGGGGCAGCGGCTAAGGGCACTTGGGCCCTCCGCCCGCCCTACCCGCCCTGCCCTCCCATACGCGCGCGCTCACACACACACACACACACACACACACACACACACACACACACACACACACACACACACACACACACACACACACACACACACACACACACACACACACACCGTGCTGTGCGCTTGCAAGGGACCCGCTTCGGCAAACTCATCCTGGCGCCGATTTTCGAGGGTGAGGGGGCTTTTACCCAAAGTTTGCGCTAACCCCTCCCTGCTGCCCGTAACGAAACGCAGAACAGGTCGCGAGGTTTTGCTCCATCTCACCTGGAAGTAGGCAACCAGTTCAGCATGGCTGCAGTCATCCAATGAGGTTTACCCGGTTTACCTCACCAACTCCAATTAGTGCACGCTCTGCGCTTCAATCATTTCCTCGTCATTTTCCAGTTACTAAATTTTACGACAAAAAATGCTTTTCAAGCACCTTAAAACCACAAAATTTCAATTGCTCGGATCAGATTTTCCTCTTTATTACAACACAGCCATACAGTCAGTGTTTGCCAAGGGTCTACCACTTTGAAAAATCGCGTACGAGGGTTATAATCAGTCACGATTATGGTGATTATCAATGATTATTTGAGTTTATCTTTAACATATCTACTGATTACTGGCCAATAATCACGCAACTTTACGTCAAATTTGATAATATTTCTCCATATTTGTCAAAATTTGACAATATTTGGAAATTTTACATGATTATGGTTATGTGATAATCAATAATCATGTAGACGGGTGTACGAGGATAATGGAAGTGGTAGACCCTTGGTGTTCGCCCATTCCCCAAGGGGGCAACAAACTCTGAAATTTTAGTAAATATAAAAAAAAATTCAACAAAATTAACAAAATTTGAAGCATCTCAGGAAAATTCACAAAAATTCTCAAATAAATATAAAAAATTTAAGCAAAAATTTAAAAAGTTCAATAAAATTTCAGAAATAATCACAAATATTCGCAAAATTTGTTCACCGAAACTCAGAATTGTTGTCTCGTTTCGGTGACCCTCATCGTCCGACCAGCCACGCGCACCCGCCCGCCCCAGCGCGCCCTGACCGCCGAGATGGCGTCGCATTTGTCCTACACTTTGCCGTCGTGGCGGTACACCGGCGCCGTCGCGGCGCTCACGCGCTCAAGGACAAGCGCTTAGCTTTGTGCCGGGTGCGCACGCCCCTCCCCGCCGACGCCCTCTACTTGGACCCTGGCGCCTGGCGCTGCCCTTTCGTTGAATTCCGATCCTGCTGCTCGGCGGGGCTGGCGCGGGGCGCGCACCAGCTCCATCATGTCATCACGTGATACCTGATCCGGGCCCACCTTGTCCCCCCCACTCCGTCCCGGTCGGGCGCGTCGGAGCACTTTGGTGCCGCCCCCGTAGCGGACTGTACCTTTGAACGCCCCCGATATCGTTCCATTATGTGGTGTCCCAGAGGAAGTAGCGCGTAAACTTGATAGCGAGAGCAGCGCATTATATGCGGAAATATGTCACATTGGATAAGAAACGTAGAGATTTTAAAATGAGTTGAGTATCGACTCCTCCCCTTTCCCCAATACCTAACTGTGACTTTTTCCCCGTGAAATTACGACTTTCTTAGGTAATTTGTGATCACGACACAGCATTGTAAATTTACAAACGCAGTCGTAGTTTTACGACAGCCAACGATAGCGTTTCTTTTTACTCGTCAAAGAAAACTTAGTCGACACTACTTGGTGTCAAAAAAAATATCGTAACAATGCAACTGGAAGTCGTAACTTTACGATATTTATCATGGAAAATGTTCCCGTTACCCCTTACGATTTTACAGCTAAGGGAATATTTCAAAATTCATAAGAATTTTCACGGAGCAAAATGATATAAGTGAGCTTACCTCCATTTGATTAAGGTTTTTGAAAATTTAGAATGACTAATCAACTTTCAGATAGTAATAGAAGTTTTGAAACACGTTCCGAGACTGAGCTCTCGTTTAGTGGGCATCTTTTACGTAAGGATGACGAACAAAAGATTTCATTTGGACCCCTTAATCTGTTGGTTTCACTCATCTCCTTTTCAGCTGAGTCTAATCCAACAAGTAAAATTTTCTTGGCTCCCATTGCATATTTTTTACTTTCGTAATTGAATTTTTTTTAGAACCTGTTTCCTATTTATATAACTCTTTTTTACTTAAAGTTGAAAGCAAATTTTCTCTGTAGCCTGCTTCACAACATGTAATTTTAAAACTGAGGCGGATTTCCACCAGTGATATTTTCTTTTTTTCGCTTCACAGCTCACTTGTTTTGTCCATAAGAGAAGGGCCGTGCTTCCTCATGTTTTGTTGCCCGCGGCCCGGCAGACGCAGCGCGCTCTGCCCCGGGCACGAGCCGATCCCCAGCCCCCAGCCCTCCCCAAGGCACCGCGCCGCTCCTCACCCGGCCCAATGAAGCTGCTCAACAGGCGGATCTTCCCCGGGAAGATGCATGCTTGGGCATCGCAATGAGCCGGGGGCTGCGTGGCTGCGCCTGGCCGGGGTGCCCAGCCCCCAGGCCAGCCCGGCGCGGCGCGGCCATCAGGCCCAGCCATCCGAGAAGGAAAATTAACTCAAGAATGGATGGTACGGCGGGGCCTGGGCCCTGGGCCTGCAGCATTGTAGGCTTGGGGGCGGCCGCCGGCCGGCCGGGCGGGGGCGGGGCGGGGCGGGGCGGGGCGGGGCGGGGCTGGGCGGGGCGGGGCGGGGCCGCGTTCCAGCGGCCAATTTTGCCCGTAGTCGGCTCAGCTCGGCGCCGGGCGGGGTGGGCGCGGGAATCTTGCCGTGCTTCTGGTGTCGGCCTGAGTCTCGGCCTCGGCTCGGCTGCAGGACAGGCTCCGCCCCGCTCCGCCCTGCCCCGCCCCGCCCCGCCCCGCCCCGCCCCGCCCCGCCCCGCCCCGCCCCGCCCCGCCCCGCCCCGCCCCGCCCCGACCAGTCCACCACTGCGCTCGCTACTTTCATCTTCTTTCAAAACGCTCCGCCCGGCGCGGCCACCACCGACCACGCCCCTCTACCCGCCCGCTCTGCTGCTCCGCGCCCCGCGCGCCCCGCTGTCGGCAAATTGCCTCGGCCCTCGTCGTTAAAACACCATTCTGCAGGCCAGACACGGCCCGGGGAAATGGAAGGGCAGCCTTGAGGTGGGGAGGCACTGGCAGCGGCAGCAACGGGAGGAGCATGAGCTGGAGCATGAGCTGGAGCATGAGCTGGATCATGACCTGGAGCATGAGCATGAGCTGGAGCATGAGCTGGAGCATGAGCTGGAGCATGAGCTGGAGCATGAGCTGGAGCATGAGCTGGAGCATGAGCTGGAGCATGATCTGGAGCATGATCTGGAGCATGAGCTGGAGCATGAGCTGGAGCATGAGCATGAGCTGGAGCATGAGCTGGAGCATGAGCTGGAGCATGAGCTGGAGCATGAGCTGGAGCATGAGCATGAGCTGGAGCATGAGCTGGAGCATGAGCTGGAGGATGAGCTGGAGCAGTTGGAGCTGCAGGCGATCGGTACGGATGGCAGTGGCAGGATCACTCGCCTTTGGCCTGGGGCCGCGGGCAGTAGTGGTTCGGTTTGGATCAGAGGATCAGCAAGAAGTGGAAGTGGGTTTGAGGGGTACTGGTTATTGGGTATCATCCGAGGGGGAAACGACTGCCAATTTTCGTGTCAGCTGGGTTACGGATTACCCCGGATTACCTCAGATTATCTCTGGAGTGTCCTCCGGATAACGGTGCTTTTTCCCTCGGACTACCCCGGACTACCCCAAAATTTCCCCGGGTTACACCGGATTACTTCGAATTCCCCCGGATTACACCCTGCCGGATTACCTACCGGCTGTCAGCCGGATTACCTTAGTCGTTTCCCCCTCGGTATCTTATGCTTAAAGTCATCAATACAACATTATAATAATGAAAAAAGAAAAGGAGGGAGCATATTTTGAAATATGGTGAATCGAAAGGTCTCTGCAACTTCGAACTGCGTCTTTACCTGACCTTCCCTTGAGTACACCATACCCGTCCCGTGGCGCCATGTCGGGCTGCAAGGGGCATTTCCTGCTCCGGTATGCGGAAAGCCCGCCCCATCACTGCTTTAGGCGCCCCATCGCGCTGTC
This sequence comes from Frankliniella fusca, assembly GCA_029379305.1. NCBI lineage: Eukaryota > Metazoa > Arthropoda > Insecta > Thysanoptera > Thripidae > Frankliniella > Frankliniella fusca. The sequence goes on from JAHWGI010001424.1 coordinate 163,129, forward strand.
CTGGCAGTAAGTTCGGGCGTCATGACCGAACCGTCTTCTCTCTTTATAAAAGCGCATCACAAGAGCAATATGTAGATTTAGAAGCTCAAGTATCATTTGTGAAATAACTTTGTACTAGATCCATGTCTGTGGGCACAAAGTTGATATCATTCGAATATTCTTCCTATTTTAGGTGAACAGTTATTCTATAGTATCATGTACTTTGTTTTCATTTCAGGAAGATGGGACCACATGCCACCAGTGTCTGTCAACCAAGCAGCTTTTTAAAAATGTGTACTGGTAAGTTCGTCTTTGTTTATCGGTTTCGCTTTCTAGGACGTGCGCCTACTATATTACAATTTTTTAATCGAAGAAAAGGGTTCACTGCGAACCGTCGTATGAATGTTCCAAACTTGGATTTGCAGTGTTTACTCTGTCATCGACCAGCGCTCACTCAAAAGATCGTTTCTTCAAGGAAACACAGACTTGCTTGATTATCATAGGAACATTTCTGTTATTTAGTCGCAAAGGAACTTTATTTCGAATCAAACATATTTCTTTGTGACCCAAACGAAACAATGATTTTTTTTTGTTAGTAGAAATCGCATCCATTTTCCTTGGTTGTGCTTTAGCTCTTGTCCCAAATACAGATTTAACTGAAATACCGCAAGGCTTAAGGTGAGGGGGGGGGGTAATAACATCCGATTCGGATTGCGCAGCTCAGGGTGGCAAGGTCTGCTGGCGCTGCGGCCGCGCTGCGAGGGGCTGGGCTGGGCCGGGGCCGGCCGGGGCTGAAGTTTGAGACTCAGTCCGAGCTCTCTAGCTGGAGCCGGAGCGGGGGCAGCGGGGCGGGGGCCGGCCGGAGCCGGGCCGGGGACAGGGCTGAGGTCGAGCAAGTGCCGGGCCGGGCAGGGCCGCCGGCCAATATTGTAACTGAGGAGTGGAAGGCCCTTTCCCGCCCCAGGGAGGCCATTTCCCTCTCCTTCCAGATGGCGCGAGCGCGCCGCGGCCCTGCCTGCCTGGCGAGCATCAAGTCCTCCGGCGTTTGACCTTCCTCCTTTTTTTTCATTTTTTTTCCCTTTCTTTTTTCCTCTACTCATTCGATTAGTGCCTCTCACAATCTACCGCTCTCCGTCTCTCTTTCCCCCGCGCCGAGGGCCGATTCTTTGACTCTCTTTGATCCTGGCGGCGGCCGGGCCGGGCCGGGCCGGGCCGGGCCGGGCCGGGCCGGGCCAGGCGGCGCAATGCAGGATACACCCTGTTTCTTTTCACTCAATTGGAATGGCGGGGACTCGGGAGGGCGGGGTGGGACAAGGCGTGGCAGTGCGGCAGACTACGGCGCGGGCAGTCGCTGCGCTGCCGTGCCTTCTTCGACGCCCTCCCTATTATTTTTCCACGCGGAAAGAAAAGAATATTGTGCGAAATAGTAATGGGGAGAGCCCCTCTCTCCCCCTGGCCTCTCCTCGCTAATGCCCAGTGGCGGCGCGTCCTGAGGTTTCCTCCTGGTCCCTCAGGGTTGCGGCCCGCGCGGTGAGTTGGGGAGAGTCGTCGAGCTCCGTCGGCTTTATTTCAGTGTTGGGATATCCACCGGCATGGCTAGGCAGCTCCATGGAGGACAACACCGTGGAGAGGCAACTGCACTGCGCCTGAGCTAGGGACATGGAAGGATCGGCGCTGGTCTGCCAGCAGTCAGCAGTGGCATGGCGTTGCGTTGCGGCCAGCGGAGGCGTCCGACTGCCCTCTCTCTCTCTCTCTCGCTGCCACGCAGAGGGGTGTCTGCACCGCACCGTTTGCCGTTCCATCACTTCTGGATGCTTTTTGAATAGTATTTTCGAAACAAATGTCAAACCTATCCTGCTGTGCTCAACCCCTTGGACCTGACCTTATCCGGAAATTCGGCAAGTCCGATCTCTCGCGAGTACCTTAGCCCCAAACCAAGGCCAATCTCACATATCTCAATCCTCCCAGAGTAAAATGAATGTCTCGACGACCTTGTAGATCTAATGTCAAAGCAGCAATTCGGTGACAAGAAGGACCCATGCTCTACTCGGATGCCTCTCCATACTGCTCTCCTCCCAGGCGTCCCTCGTGCTCCCTCCGAATCTCCTGACCCACGCCCGATACAAGTCTCAGAGGGAGCCCGCAGGTAGGCTCCTTTCCTGATCCACCTCACAGGGGACCAAGTGGGGGACGCGGGTTTCGTTCGAGCCGGGGAGTTTCGGTTCGGGGACTGGTACTGGTAAGGCACTGAACTGCACTTTGTGCAGAACAGCGAGCTTTACACTTAAATCCTTTGATACCTCTCAAGGTCTGCGGAGTGGCCTGTGGCGCCTGGCGCGCGCTCTGCCCCTGCCGAGCGCTGCCCGCGCTCTGTCTCTCTCGCACTAATGGGCCTCGCCGTATAGGTGCGAGAGAGACAGAGCGAGGAGAGCGCTCTTCGGAATAAAGTCGGCTGGTCTCGGCAGTCGGCAAGCGCCTCCGCCTCGCTAGTCCGAGCACGTAGGACCGCGAGTCCAGCGAAAGCCTTTGGATTAATTTAAAGCGTTCTGCGCCTCTCCTGTAGGCTGGGCGCGCGGCGATGGTGCTAAGTAGAGCAACAGTTAACCGCCTAACCTGCATTACAAATGAACGTTTCTGTTCCCCTTTTCCTCCTCCTCCTCCTCCTCCTCCAACCCGTGCTCCTCTCCTCTTCCGCACCCTGCCTCCCTTGGGGTCCATCACCGTGTTACTTCCTCCTTCTCCTTTCACTCCTTTCACTCCCAATCGTACTTTACATAGCCAAAGCGTCGGTGTGAACGGGTAAAACGTGCCGCTCTTTTCAATACAAAAAAAAGGAGTGCCATGCGCTCACTGTGCGTGGAACTAGAGTGTGCACAATCCCGGGTTATGTACTTTTTAGAACATCGCTATGTATGTACGTCTATAAACTTACGATGCTTGTGCTCAAATTTAGTTTATCGTTACGCGTAATATTATGTGTAGCTATGTACAGATTTTACATACTTACACACAATATTATGCTTTCACTGGAAAAACAAACGTTGCGTCCGCTACACCAATTGGTGTGTTCTATGGCAACATTTCAGTTTTTGTGGAATATTAACCAACCGAGACTTTAAGTTTCACTTCTGATGCGCCTATCAGATTCTCCATGAAATTCCCGTTCGAACGAGCCTACATGTGATGGGGTTGCTAGCCTAAATACTACGACTTTAAATAGGATTTGTAGAAAATGGGGAATTGGACATGTTGAATGAACTATGCATCTCAACCCCATCACATGTAGGCTCGTTCGAACGGGAATTTCATGGGGAATCTGATAGGCGCATCAGAAATGAAACTTAAAGTCTCGGTTGGTTAATATTCCACAAAAACTGAAATGTTGCCATAGAACACACCAATTGGTGTAGCGGACGCAGCGTTTGTTTTTCCAGTGTTACGATGTACTAAATTTGTGCATAAGCATCGTAAGTTTATAGACGTATACATTGCTGTGTATACATAGCAATGTACTCTCTGCAAATCTTAGTGTGTAGTAGTTTGCCACTTTAAACTGCGAAACTAAAGTTTTGCAGTTATAAGTGCAGAACTTTTTTGTTCGTCAGTTCCAAGTGCAGAACTCTTTAGTTCTGCACTTGTAAGTGCAGAACTCTCTATCCAGTTTTTAGTGCAGAACTAGAGAGTTCTGCACTTACAAGTGCAGAACTAAAGAGTTCTGCACTTGTAAATGCAGAACAAAAAAGTTCTGCACTTATAACTGCAGAACTTTAGTTTTGCACTTTAAAGTGGCAAACTACTACACACTTAGATTTGCAGAGCTAAAAAGTACAGAACCCGGGAGTGTGTGAGCAGCATGGTTCCGGATACTGTGAGAAATACACGACTTCCTGACTCTGGATTCTTTTGACGGTCGGGAATGGACGCTCTTAAAATGTCAATAATATTTTACAAAATAAATAGTTAATCTCAGAGGGTATTTTCCGCAGTGGAGGTGTCAGCTCGGGGCAGTGCTCCTCCGTGGACGGCTGTTCGTCGGGGGAAATCCCTCTGCAGCAGCTGTGAGTGGCTACCCCGAGGGCTACCCCGTTCCGCTTCGCTTTGTGGACGCCCTCCCCACCCACCCACCTCTCTCCCCCGAGACCGGACATGTCGGAATACATCTAGCTCGACCGCAGGTTGCGCGCTCATTGTAACCCAGCCCCCGGCCGTGACAATTGTTGATATGTAAAGGCGAAATATGAGGCGTCCTGTATCACACTGGGGAATGAAATGGCAGGGGAGGAATCCGCCTGCGTATGCGCAAAAAATGCGTTAAAGCATGCAATTCTAGCTGTCAAGTCCCTGTGGAGTAGTATGAAAACATTTTTTTTTCCCGCGGCGGCCATATTTTCGGGCTGTTACAATTGAAACACGCAAATTTTCCGCAAGTGAAATGAAGGCATTTTGGGTTGTGACACCGCGCTGTTCAGGTGTACGGAGACAACCCACGTCATTAATAAAATAGCACTCAGGCGTCTCCTTTCACGCGGCGCCTCCTCACCGCCCCGGCCGCGGCGCCGCGACCTGCGGGCTGCGATCTGTGATTCATTGTGCGACTGTCAGCCGGCTCCTGTGTGACAGCCTCTCTCAGAGACCATGCGAGCAACGCGCCGCCGCGGGAGCCGCAGTCTGCAGCGCGTGCGATGCCTTGGGCCCTTCCCTTATACACGAGCGTGGGAAGACAAGCTCTGAGGTTGCGTATATATGCCGCGCGGCTCGAGCGAATCAACCCCCTACTCGGTAAAAACGGTTCCTTGGTGTCCAAGGACCATCGGACCGATTCAAGGACGGCTGCATGAAATCTTCCTATCTCCGTCCTTGAATCGGTCCGATGGTCCTTGGACTGGACACCAAGGAACCGTTTTTACCGTGCTACACTGGAAAAAAACTAACGTGACCATGCAGTTATACTCTATTGAAAACATTCTGAATTCGACCTCGAAACCCTATGACATGTATATGCTCGTTCGATCAGAAATTTCACGAGAAATCTTAGGGTTTTATTGAAAATAAATTTCAAGAGATATGCTTGAATAACATAGTACAAACACTGCATAATAACGCGTGTCATCCTTTTGTGATAGACATGCGTCATTACGGCCAAGTCTTTTGAAAATCGTATAGAAAAATCTGGATTTAGGTAATGGGCCACACTGATAAAAAAAATCGTATCCTGAAACAAAACCATAAGGCTACTTCGTGCGTTAAAAAATTCGTATCCTGAGACTAAACCAAAAGGCTTCTTCGTGCCTAAAAATTGAAAACTGAAAAAATAAATCATTGTAGGTTCTCATCTTGTCTTAGTGATTCCCCTCCTCGCAATGAATACGTCTTATCGCCAAGAAAAAGGGTTAAGATACGAAACAGAAAACATCAATTTTTCTGTGTGCATTTATACGCAAAGAAATTAAGTTTTCAGGTGCATGGTGCATGTGCCTTCACAAGAACGTCAGCAGCGCAGACCCAACTCCTTTGAAACCGCATCGTTGATTCTCGAGGCGCTGGACTTGAACGAAGCGACGTCAAGCTCTGTTGCGTCCCCCCCAACCCCTCCCAACACCTCGCCACCCCCACCCCAGACCGGACTCGCTGAAGCTCAAGTCGGGCGGGGGGCGACGACTAGAACGCCGCGAGCGAGCGCCCTTTCGCGGTTGCTCCCAACTTGAATTTGTATTCAAATTGCGATCCAAATCTGTGGGGTGGCACGCGGTCACAGAGAAGTTTTGTTGCGCCGTGTTGGCAACGGCAGTGTGCCTCGCGGTGGCTCGTGTAGGTCTAATTCTGGCAAACGTAGTTTGTGGCATACATTTTCCGTCCACATGACGATTTATGATCAGTCCCATATCATTTTTACATTTAATGTCTTTAGCGAGAGATGTCATTTGTCTCGAGGGGGCCACCACTTCGGCTTAGGATGTACACAGGATTACGTGATTACAGGGATTGCACATTAATTTTGCGGGATTACTCCTAAATGTCTGGGGCTAAAACCACTAATTAAGAAGAAGAAGGTAAAATTTTGTGAAAATTTTTCAAAATGTGGTTAAAGATTACACGGATTACACAGGGATTACACTGACAACTGTACACAGGATTACGGGAGTGGTGGCCCCCTCGATTTGTCTGGTACTAAATGGAGTTCATGCGACAAAAAGACAAGAGAGGGGAATTCATAAAGAGGGTAGAAAGAAAACCAGCTTGATTGTCGTTCGGTCGCGGCGGTGCAGAAGTCAGACTCATCCCCGCTCGCCGCCTCGCCTCCCCTCTAGCCGCTGACGGGTCTAACTCACGCAGGGCTTTGGCAGTCACGTGACAAACGATACGGGCACCGCTGATGAGGGTTATTGTGCGGCGGACCTAGACAAATGGCGGCTCGTGCGTGCAATAATCCATGGCTGTCGTCCCGCGGGCAGGAGGGCGCGCAGCCCCCCTCCCCCCCTTCCCCCCTCCCCCACCCCCGCCGGCCCCCGCCCCTCGGCCCTCCCCCGCCGCTCCGCCACTCCGCAGTCTCTCCGCGCCATTGAGAGACTGGACTCGTTCAGGTGTTCTGCTGCTGTCGCGAACATCATCAGTTTCCCGCGCGTGATTCGCACTCTGACGCTGGAAATCCGTGTGTGTGTGTGTGTGTGTGTGTGTGTGTGTGTGTGAATGGCGCGCGTTTTGTAGGTGTGTGAGTTTGCCGAGGTGGTTTCCACTCGATCTCGTTGACAGTGAGAAATAGTTGTAGTTTTATGGAAATATTTAGCGCAAAGTGAGGTTCTGAAGTGACAAGGGGAATTTGTAAAACTGCAAACTCTATAAGTACGTGTCGACTTGAATTGTCTTCAGTCAAAGAGTAAGTATGAGTTGTCGTAAATTTACACGACATATTTCGGAAAGCGTAATTCACAAAATTTATCGTAACCGAACTGTGATTGTGAGCACGCTATTTCCCCATAATGTGGTCGTTGCGTTCAGCGACGTTATGAAGTGGTGTACTGTATTATGCAATACGATAACGAGATTTAGGCGGTATTTGACCGGGATCACGTGGGACATTGTACACGGTATTGCGCGAGTGGCTTCCCCTCGTGGAGATAAGAGTCTGTGGAATCGTTTGGAAAATTCGCACACATCAACTGTTCGAATGGAGAGTCACACATTGACAAGTGTGCCGCACCCGCGACCGCATGGCATCCACACACTTTGTGATTCCTGCGTAAGATCCTGTAAGAGCCGGTGAGGCTGGCGGCGTCGACGGGACGGGGCTATTGCTTCTCGTCTTAGCAGTTCAAGTGAAGTTCACTGCCAGAAAAAACTACGGAAAGTACTGTTAATTTTTTCACAGTACTCCTCCGTACTTCAAACCACCACTGTGAAAAATACTCGTAAGGGTTACGGGAAAATTTTCTGAGGGGAAAATAACCTTGGACTTTAGTGTACACCACTAATTCAACAAATTCGGTACAATTCAAACAAATTCAAGCCAATTCCACCTAATTCAAATCTAATTTCAATTCAATTCAAGCCAATTCAAGCCAATTCAAGCCAATCCAAACCCAATTCAAGCCAATCCAAACCCAATTCAAGCCAATTCACACACTAATTCAGTCCAATTCATAGACAATTCAAGCTAATTCACAGCCAATTCAAGGTAATTCACATCCAATTCACGAAATTTGTACACCGAATTCAGCGGTTATTTCCCCCTCGAAATTTTCCATGATAAAAGTCGTAAAATTACAGTTTGAAATTGTAAATTTACAAGCACTTCCTATCGACTTGGAATTGACCGACGAGCAAGAATGGGCTGTCGTAAATTTACGACATATTTTGTAAATCAAAATTACAAAAAATGTCGTACATTTACGAGGATATTTTTCACAGTGGCAGTGATCTCCGTCTTTTGACTGCGGCAGTCTTCCGTCATTTTTATGATAATCTCTCCGTATGGTGCCAGCTAGTTTTCATGCTGTTTTGACTGTTTAAATTGCACGTCAATTTAGCCTGACAAATGGGATGCATTAGGAGCAGGATCTCAACCAATTTAGGGCTGAACTTTGTCGAGATTCTTGCCCATTCAAACAGCATGAAAACTAGCTGGAGCCATACGGAGAGCTTATCAGCAAAATGACGGAAGACTTCCGTAGTCAAAAGACGGAGATCACTGTGGTTTGAAGTACGGAGGAGTATTGTGAAAAAATTATCAGTACTTTCCGTAGTTTTTTTCTGGCAGTGTTCGTGTGTCTTTATTCTTGTTCTTGATCATCGTCTTTATCTCTGATCCGTGGAGAAGGAGAGGAGCCCTCCTGACCACACGCGTCGTGTGCGCTCCCGAACCTGAATACAAATCAGTACTGATGAGGGTGAGGCAAGCAGGGTGGAGAGGGTGGGGGGTGGAGGCTCGCTCGGAGGTCAGGGGATGGCGAGGGAGCCACAGTCTTGCAGGGCCATATAGTCGTCGTTTGGGTGGGATTTAGGTGACGCTGGGGAATGCAGCCGTGGGGGCTTGGCGTGGTCACACGAGTGGCCACAGTGGGGCAGTATTAAATTAGCCCGGCGACACGCCTGAGCAGCTCCGGTCAGGCTCTGGAGGGCTCGTACGGGAGGCTCCGGGGCTCCGGGGTGTCCAAAGCTGGAGGCTCTCCAGGAGGGTCCGAGAAGTATACTGCGATAAGACTTGGCTCGGGCGCGGGCGCGTCGGGGTGCCTTGCTGCTGTCAGGCACTGTTTCGTTCTTAAGCAAAACTCTTCTCAAAAAGCTAACACGGTAAAAGCGATGTCTGATTTTTTGAGGAACAAGGGAAAACTTTGAGGACCTTGGATACTTTGAGGAAAACTCGTTAGATTTTGAGGAAGTCTCCTCAAAATTTGTGGAGATTTCCCTTATTTTTTGAGGAACTTTCCTCAAACTATGAGGGGAATCCCTCAAATTACGGAAGTTTCCTCAAAGTTTTCCCCTTTTCCTCAAAAAATCAGACATTACTTTTACCGTGAACCATTTGGAAGCTTCGCAAAGCTAACGCTTCGCAATGCGCAAAGCTCTAAAAAGTTTGCCATTTTCGAAGCGTTTGCTTCGCACGAAGCTTTTAAAGCTGCAAAGTACATGCTTCGCGCAATCTGCAAAGCATTCAAGTAAGTGTTGTGTTGGGAATCAACAGTGTATGGCAACGCCTGGCCCTGCTGGCTGCTGGCCCGCCAGCCCGCCCACGCGCCGCGCCCGGAGGAAAGCGTCTGGAATGTGAGTGGGCGGGGGTAACGCAGGGGGAGGGAACACAGCTCTCGCCGTCACTCCGCTCTGCCGGGCTCACCCCTTATCTCTGTAGCCTTCCGCACACACACAATCTAGATTTCAATAACCCCGTCATCCCGTGTGATACCTTTCCATTACTCATTCGTTTCTGGCGGTGTTGTTCTCTCCTATTGCTCAAATTTTCTATATGAGGGGATGCCTACATTACGGGACGCTGTATAGGGCTTAGTAACCCCATACCCCCTCTTCTCAACCTCTCACAGTGATTTCTCCTTATTCCTCTCTCGCTCTCTCTCTCTCTCTCTCTCTCTCTCTCTCTCCACTCTCTATCCTCAAGAGGCACTGGGCCCTCTCTCTTATACACTCACCATCACCCTCCACCTACACATTCGCACAAACTTGTCCACCGCAGGCGCGAGGGCAAGTGTTCATTTTGTAAACATTACATTACCAGGCGGCACTTCTGGTTGTGCTATGAGGAGACGGAGAAGGGCCACGAGAACACTCGGTGCTACCCTACCCACCAACCTTTCCTCAAGCTTCGCATGCCGCAGGCTGCTTAATAGACAAATTTGAGAGTCCGTCCAAAAAGTTGAGTTTATCGGCATTATTTAAATCTTGAAATAATGCACTGGAAAAACAAAGGTAGGACTTAATGCCTTTCTAGGGGTGTTAAATTTTAATGCCTTTGCAAAGGCACGAAATTGTCCAAAGGCATTAAAATTTAACACCTTTGGGCAGTTTTAATGCCTTTGCAGGGGTGCTAATTTTTAATGCCTTGGTAAAGGCATTAAAACCCTTCTCGTCCTACCTTTGTTTTTCCAGTGTGGAGAGAAGAATTGATGTCAATACGTTAAAGGACAGAAGTCCCCCACCCAGTCCTGGATCCAGCCACCAACTAACTTCCTCGCACTATCGTTGGCGCGTTATATCGTCACCACAGTGTGATAAGACTGCTGCTGTTCTGTTTGGGGTCCAACGTTTATTTGTAGTGTCGAAACTTTGTTGGTCTTTGTTGTGTATCAGAAGTAGATTGTCATACCCAGAAAGCACAACTACTGTATTTCTCTATGTACTGCCTAACTCGTCCCTATAACTACGTAGTAGAACTGATAAGGGAGATTATCGACTTAACAGAGGGAGGGCACCCCTGGTCAGAGAGTCAGAAGGCTGATGGCTGATTTCAGAATCACATTAATGATGTCGGTAGTTTAAGTGATATCAGTATTGTGACTTTGATACCATTAACTGATATCGTTAAGGGGCTTTGATATCAGGAAGCTGACATGTATATTAATGACCTTTGTCAGTCTCCTGATTTTAATATCAGTTACTGACATCATTTAGGAGCACTGATATATAAAAGGTAGCATAGAATACTGACATCTATCAGTCTTCTGATCAACAAAACGATACTGCTCATATCATGATCAGAAGACCATCACACAAAGTCGTACACTGACATCGTAGTCTCCAGAACTGATGTAACCAGATGTGATATTAGTCTACGTACCAGTCGAATTCAGCATGCTGTAAAATCTATAGTTATTGGAATTTTGAGCTGAAATTTGGTTTGTAGAACCTTTACTCAATTTTAGTAGGGCCATTTTAATTTCATCGAATTGGGAGAATTTTTTTGTGCTATCTCGTAAACGGCTGGAGCTAGGTGGAAACGGATATCAAATTCGGCTCCGCCTCGGTCCGGATACCGGAAAAACATCTTTCACTACATTGTTTGCTGTTTCAAAAGATAGAAAACACAATTTTTCTTTAAACTGGTTTTGGTATTTCCTATACAATAGATGTCAGATTATTGATATCACAAACGTGTACATCTGATTTCTGACATCAGAGTTTGTTACTGACATCATCCTTCGGATAAGTGGCCAATTGTCACTAGAGTGACATCACCTTTCTGACATCAACCTACCGACTCTCCGACCAGGGACGAGGTTGCGAGGCGCACCGGGGCAGGACCTGTGCTGAGGCACGACTGCAGCACTGTAAAAAAAAATGACGGTGAAAACTACGGAAATCACCGTTAATTCCTTTAACGGTGTCCACCGTAGAATGGTACCTCCCTACTACGGCGCGCACCGTACGAGAAATTTTCGAATCCCCGTTACGGACTGCCACGTACGGCGTACGGCATCACCGTACTCAAAACCTGAGGTACGGAAGACCCGTACTTATGACCTCTGCCCACCGAAAATGAGGTACGGTGGCGCCGTAATCTGTGCTCCGTAGTCAGTTTCTAAAACGCAGATACGGGACACCGTAGTTGGTTCCGTACTACGATCTTGTTTTTTTACAGTGAGCGGACCAGAACGACAGAGTTATGGGCGCGACCTAGCTCTTCTTGAAAGAGGACATCGTTCGGCGTGTTTCATAGCCTTTCTATCGACAGAGAAAGGTCCCCCCCTGCCTGCGGCCGTCCGAGCGCTAAATCTGTTCGCGTGGATGATTGATAAAAATGTCTTCAGTAGGGCAAGTATAGGCACGCCTTGAACAAGCCTGCCGTGCGAAAATAATAGTCCTATTCTCTTCATAACCGACATCATATACGCTCTCTAAACCAAAAAAAAATAAATTCTTTTCGTTTCCTTTGCTTATTTCTCAAGTCAGACTTTTTCTATCGTAAAATGCTATGTGAACATATTTCACCACGCTTCTTTAGTACTGCCGCTCAAACACGCGCGCGCGCACACATACATACGCTCTCTCTCTCTCTCTCTCTCTCTCTCTCTCTCTCTCTCTCTCTCTCTCTCTCTCTCTCTCTCTCTCTCTCTCTCAATCAATCAATGAAAAGATGTTCACCTTTAATAGTAAAATGATCCACACAATCAACAATCATGCACCACTGAAAACCATCAGAATTAAAAATAACGACCAACCTTGGATGAATGGTAGTATACATGAGTTAATAAGTATCAGAGATAAGACAAGAAAAAAGTTTCTCAAAAGTAAGAAAGAAGAACACCTGGAAGAGTTCAGAAAATTAAGAAACAAAACTAAGCAAGAAATAAGGAATGCCAAAATGAAATACTATCATGATTTATTCAATAATAACAAAAGTATGAAAGAGATGTGGAAAACTATTAAATCTTTAGGAAACAATAAACAAAGAAACACCAGCTGTGATATAAACATTGAAGCAGATGACTTGAACAAGTACTACAGAGATGTAGGAGAGCCAAAAGACACAGAGCTTTGTAATAGAGCCACTAAAAAATATTTAGAGAAGCAAAGACCCAAGCATGACGCCTTCTATTTCAGATATATTTTGCCCCAAGATATAAAAGTTGCAATTAACAGCATTACATCATCAGCTATTGGACCGGATAATATACCCATTAAGTTTATAAAGTGGGCATTAAACCCCTTGCTGCCTGTATTGGAACACCTGTTTAATTACTGCTTACAATCAAGTGTACATCCTATAATTTGGAAAATGGCAAACGTTAGACCATTACCAAAAGTTCAAGAACCAAGAGAACTTAAAGATCTCAGACCAGTTAGTATTATAAGCTGCCTTGGAAAGACACTTGAAAAATTAGTACATAAGCAAATTATTGAATATCTGAACAGCTATAAAATAATGTCTGAAATGCAATCCGGTTTCAGAGAACACTGCAGCACAAACACTGCTCTCATAAAAGTTGTTGATGATGTAAGGAAAGCGATTGATGAAAGGCAAGTAACAGTGGCAGCATTATTAGATTTGAGTAAGGCTTTTGACTGTGTCAATCACTCACTTCTGGTTGCTAAACTTAGGTCAATTGGATTCTCGGACTCAGTACTTTTGTGGATGCAAAACTATCTTGGTGATAGATTCCAGCGGGTATCAATAAGTGACACCAGGCGCTCAGACTGGGAGAAGATACTCTATGGTGTGCCCCAAGGAAGTGCCCTTGGGCCGTTATTGTTCTCCATCTACATAAATGATTTGTCTTTGGTATTAAACAGTAGTAAGATTCATCTCTATGCTGATGACATTCAGCTATATATTCATTCCAAAATTGAAAACTTGGATGCAGCGATTGGCCTAATCAACAATGATATTAATAGTACTGTAAAATACTTGATGGAGCACTGTCTGTATGTTAACCCTGCTAAGACTCAACCTATTATTATTGGCTCCAATAGATATATAAATGAAATAAAATTGGACAAAATTCCTAGGATAAAAATAAATAATCAAGAGGTTGACTACTGCACCACTGTAAAAAATCTTGGCATGATAATAGACAATACACTATCATGGAAGGAGCAAGTATATGGCACAGTGAAGAGAGTCTTTGCCTCCCTGGCACAAATCAGAAGAAATATAGACCTAATGCCTCAAAACATAAGAAAGAAAGTTGTCCAATCTCTAATAATGCCTATACTTAGTCTTCCCAGCCAAAGATTGAGGTAGTGCGAGGAGAGCAATGAAAGCCATTCGGCTCCCGATTGCTCCCGAACACCCCCCACTCAGTGCCTTCGGCTTCGAGATCTCGCGGCGTCTTGCGCGGCTTGGACCGCGAGACCGCGAGTCCGCGCAAACCCTTCAGGACAGCCGCGAAAGGGATGCGCGATCGCGAGGATATTCGCGGAACCGCGGGGTTGGACTCGCGGACCGCGAGCCGCGAGCCGCGGTCGCGGTTCGCGAGTTGATGTGTTTGGTGCGGTCGCGGTTCGCGTGTCCTGCGGGTCTCCTTCGCGGTCGCGCTTCCTTTCGCGGGTTCGCGGGGGTGATACGCGAAGTTCGCGCACCCCTTTCGCGGTTGTCCTGAAGGGTTGCGCGGACTCGCGGTCCATGCCGCGTAAGACACAGCGAGATCTCGAAGCCGAAGGCACTGAGTGGGGGGAGCTCGGGTTCAATCGGGAGCCGAATGGCTTTCATTGCTCTCCTCGCACTACCTCATTCTTTGGCTGGGAAGACTACTGGAATATGGACTTTGTGTAATGACTGATATCAGTAAAGAAAATTTGAGCATCCTTCAAAGAGCCCAGAATAGTTGTGTTAGATTTATATTTAATGCTAGGGCTGATGAGCATGTCACACCGCTCTTTTTAAAATTGGGGTGGCTGAAAATGGTTGACAGGCAGACACTTTTCTTGGCAAGCCTAGTCTGGAAAGTAATTAAGTTGAAAGCACCCAGTTATCTTTATGAAATGTTTACCTTCACTACAGATGAGAGCACAAGATGTTATAGAAATAAAACCATCCTCAGAATCCCAATACACAGAACTGCTACTTATGACAATTCATTTTGTGTGCAGGCAACAAGAATTTTTAATCAACTCAATGTAAACATCTATTTAAATTATAGAACCAATATGTCACTTAAGAGAGATATAATTAAAATAAAACTAGAAGGCTACTGTCAAGCTACATCTATCGTACTCTAAAACCTCTGTAATTATGAGTTGCCTTCTATAACTATTAATGTTATTTTTTTTCTCTTTGTACTCCTATAACAGCTGTCATGTGATAACTTTCTCCATAATTATTATTATTATTATTATTTTTTCTTTTTTTCCTATTGTACTGTTACTGGTATTAATTAAACCTATGTAATGTGAGAGAGCAGACTGCTCACTGTAGTGGGGCTTTTTAGCCCTTTTGTTAGTGGTCTAAAATAAAATAATTTCAATTTCAATTTCTCTCTCTCTCTCTCTCTCTCTCTCTCTCTCTCTCTCTCTCTCTCTCTCTCTCTCTCTCTCTCTCTCTCTCTCTCTCTCTCTCTCCTTGTACCCCACACCCCACTCTGCCTGGCTGGCTCCCGGCTGTTTCCCTTGTGTTCGCTGACAAGCCGGGTAAAACAGCGACGTGGGGTCGTGGAGCGTGAGTGCGGTCGCGGTTTGTCCCAACGGGATGAGCCGAGTTCGGAGTATGGGGCATTGGCGCGGGTCGTTTGGAATAAGAGCGTCGTGTTTCTCATTAGAATGAGGAAAAAAGCTGCTGCGTAGTAGAGCTATAAGGAGAACGAAAAGCCTGTTGTTGTGCCTTCTTTTCTTCGTTATCACCCCTGTATTATATCACTTCTCCATTTTCACGTTTGTCAAGTTACAGTGGTCTAGCGCATATACATTTTCTCCCAAGAAAATGTTATGATTGCCAAGTCCGCTTATGTAATACTGCATGCTTTTTTTTATTTTTATAGAGCACATTGATCCTTATCCATTTAGTTCATGCAATGATGATGTTGTTTGACGTTATCCCAGGCCCGGATTAAGGTCCGACTGGAAGCGGCGCACCCCAGGTTGCCTACATAAAGGGGTTTGTCGCGCTATTTGCCTACTTTCCAGGCGTCTATCTAGTGACCGATCGCCCCACCCCCCCTCCCCACCCCCCTAAACCGCGCCTGCGTTATCCCTCCATCGTTTTGCAAAGGCGTGCGCCGTGAGTGGAGTGCCGTGCTGGAAACTTAATCGTGTTTAGTAGGCGGTGACGCCCGCCGCTACTCTCGTCTCGTGCCGAACTCATGGTGGCGCTGGTGCGCGCTGGTGCTGGTGGCAGGTGGTCCTTGGCGCGGAAATTTGAACGGGCCGCCACCAGAAGTCGCGTGGTATATATAACGAGGCACGTGTCACGTAGACTAACGCCACTCCATGAAGTCAAGGCGGGCGCGGCGCGCGGCGCAGCTGCGCAAGCAGGGAGCTGTGCGACCCGGGCGCACTGCAAATGCAAGAGTGAGATTTCTCATCAAAAAGGAGTGAGATTTTTTTCTCGTGGCCCTTTTAAGTGAGAGTTTAGGATCCTCACTCTATTTGAGAAAGAATTTACAACATCACTTAAACTAAGTAAGATAAAGGATAAAAATCCTCTCTCAAAAAGGGCGAGATTTCCCAATCCTCGCTCAAATAGGGTGAGGTTTTTTAGACTCTTTCTCTAATTGAGCGAAAAAAACAAAACCTCGCTCTGAAAGAAATAAGAAAATTTCTCGCTCTCCTGAGGGCGAGAATCCTCGTTCTGGTATTGCGTGCACTGTTACGTCCTAGCCGGGTGGACTTCGTGATCATAGAAACTCTGCTGCCTGGGCCTTGGCCGCGGCTCTTCCCACGCGGAACACGCCACATATTCGGTTTGGAAAAGTTTGTGGCATCCCTGATTTTGAATATGGCGCGTGAATACCAACCGCCTTGCTTGGAGCAGGACTGCCGCTCGGAGAAAAGAAAAAAAGATTCGTTATAAGAGCTAATATATCAGCTTTATAACAGATCGGGTGTTTTCCAGTTCAGCAAAAAAAGTACCTGAGGCAGCTTATATTTCACAAGTGCCTATCCAGCTGATACCTTCGTTTCGTGCGGGGAGAGGGAGGAGACAGCTCGCGAGCCTACGAAATCGGGTTACGCTAAGCCCCCTTTGGCCCTTACGGGTTCGTATACGAACCCTTGACGAACCTATACAACTATGCCACTAGTAATGGAAGAAAAGCGAGGGGGCAACCACTCCCTATCTGGAGGGACACATGATTTCACGATTTATAAGATTTCTCCAGATTTCCCGAGATTTCTCGAGATTCCTCCTTCTCTGATTTTACCTGATTTCTCTGATTTTGTAGGATTTCTTCACACTGCGTGTGATTCCACGAGGATTCAACCAGATTTTAACGGATTTCTCCAGATGCCTTTAAGATTTCACGGGATTTCGAGAGATTTCGGTGAATTTCGTTTAGATGATTTCCAATGATTTCGGTGATTTCGCGAGATTTCAATGGGATTTCTCTGGGATTTCACCGGCTAGGGACACATGATTTCTTGAGTGGTTGCCCCCTCGAAGAAAAGGCTGCCCGTGTTATATTCAGTTAAGAAAAGGCGAAAAAATCGCGCTGGCCCCGGGGCCGCCCCGGGGCCGCCCCGGGGCCTGGGGCGCGTAGCCGAGAAGGGAAAGGGGGGGAGAGGGGAAGGAGCGGGGGGAGGAGGGGGCGGAGCGGGTTCGACAGGTAGCGAACTAACTGCACGACGAAGGGTCGGCAGGGCCGAGCCGAGCGCGTTCGTGCACCCGCAAGCCGAAGCCGACGGAGAGCCGCGTCGTGCAGGGAACGTCACCGTGCAGTTGGTTCTTGGAATCAAGCTACCCGCTCCTTCCCCCGCTCCTTCCCCCGCTCCTTCCCCTCTCCCCCCCTTTCCCTTCTCGGCTACGCGCCCCAGGCCCCGGGGCGGCCCCGGGGCGGCCCCGGGGCCAGCGCGATTTTTTCGCCTTTTCTTAACTGAATATAACACCGCTGAAAGCCTTTTTTTTATTCCCCTGTAATGTGTCTCGTTGTAAGTAAAGCCATACCCGTAGGTGCGGTAGCAACTCTGGGCAGCGTTTTCCTTGGGCTTCGCGCTCACAGCTTGATAGCTTTGGTTCCGGCTCCTCCTCGCGGCGTCAGTCACGACCACCGGCCACTCACGGGGTTTCGTCGGGGCGGGGCGGAGGGGTACCTGCGCCCGGAGGGGCTGACTTCTCCACACTGCGAAAATACTGCAATGAAATCAGGGGGGAGGGGAGAGCAGTAAGCGACAGGCCGAGAAGCTGGCTGTCGGGCAGCTTTTCAGCTCACAATTAAATTTTAGATCCGCCGTGAAGTAATGAACGTAATCTAGCTCCCGCGGGAGGACCGCCACCGCCTCGCGGAACTGGAGATTGAGCGAGAAAGGTGAGGGAAGAGGGGGGGGGGGGGGTGATGAGGTTGGTAGGAGGAAAGAAAGAATAAAAAGGACTGACAGAGATTACCTAACGGTCCAATTAGTCTAGACTAAATCAGTCTAATTAAGAGCCTAAAAAAGCACTGTAAGCGTTATTTCATAACACCTATCTCTAATCACAGAGGTTGCTCATAGTTTAGACATGCACGCCGCGCCGCCGTCGCGCCGCCGCCGACCAATTTCGGTCCGCCGCCGCCGCCGTCAGAAATATCGCGGCGCGCCGCCGCGCCGCCGCCGGTAAATTCATCGGCGGCGGCACGGCGTGGACGCTCAAAATTGTCACATTTTGACCTACACGGGCCCCTGTGCAATAGGCAACCAAACTACTTCAGCTGTAATGTAACTGCTGCCCCGACTCATATCACCTAGTCCCGTGTCTGTAACAACGACAGCGGCTGATTGTTCTATTTTCCTGGGATAGTTAGCATAAATCTAATTATTAAGTAAATTGTGCCGAATTTTCTTGGCATTGTAAGCCTTTTCTGTAAACCTCACGCCGGTAACGCCGCCGCCGCCGCCGCCGATCAGAGCATCGGCGCGACGCCGGCGTGCGCCGCCGCCGCCGGCCGATTTTGGCCCTCACGCCGCCGCCGCTGAAATCGGGGTCGGCGTGCATGTCTATCATAGTTTGGTCGTACAAAACGGCATTTTTCTGCTCAGTTGATACCCCGATTGGAATTGAAATCGGGTGATTCTTTTTGTTGCTAGTTTGTTTCACGTTTTCGTCCTTGGCGATATTGAATTTCACAAAGTGTTCAAGCTCTGCATTGAAGATTAAAAATTTAAGTTGGCGAAGTTTTCCTCCTTTTCAATCTAACTATACTATAAATATATACATCCTCGTAAATATGCATTTCATATTTATTTGCAATTTTTTTTTATTTTTTTTTAATGGGATTGATTAAGAGCACAAGTACATAGCACTATGCCAGCATCTTCCTTATGGCTTGAGTCCTTGGGTCGTGGACCGCGGCCCGAGTCGAGCGCGTTGTCAGAGTGTATGTTTGCTCCACTAGTGTCGGGCTCGCTCCACAACAATCAGCACCGCAGGCAGTGGGTGCCACTATGCGGAAGGGCCCCGCCCCGCCCCGCCCCGCCCCGCCCCGCCCCGCCCCGCCCCGCCCCGCCCCGCCCCGCCCCGCCCGCCAAGGTCGCGAGCAGGCGGGCCAGGCAAGGCTGGCAGATCAACAGAACGAACATCCAGCCCTGCGTCTGCCTCATTACGCCGTGATGTAACTCGCT
The DNA here is from genome assembly GCA_029379305.1 of Frankliniella fusca. Lineage (NCBI taxonomy): Eukaryota > Metazoa > Arthropoda > Insecta > Thysanoptera > Thripidae > Frankliniella > Frankliniella fusca. The sequence continues at coordinate 182,299 of JAHWGI010001424.1, forward strand.
GACAGCCAACAGGTTGGGTGGGTGGCCGAGCAGGACCGGCGCGGGGGCGGGGGCGGGGGCGGGGGCGGGGCGGGGCGGGGCGGGGCGGGGCGGGGCGGGGGCGGGGCGGGGCGGGGCGGGGCGGGGCGGGGCGGGGGCGGGGCGGGGCGGGGCGGGGGCGGGGCGGGGGCGGGGCGGGGGCGTGGTCCCCTGTGCCGAGGCTCCGCCAGCAGGTGAAAGGTGGGGACCTGCAGGCAAGGGCGGGCCGGGGCGGCTCTGGATGGCTGATTATAGACCCTCACAGTGAATGAAATCGATTAATAAGGTCGCGGCCTGCGCAGCTGCGCAGGTCTCTGCTTGTGGGCGGGGCGGAGCGTGGTTGGAGCGGCTCTGCTCAAGGAGACGCGGCCTTCCGTCCGTCCAGTGTTTCCACTTCTATTGCAAAAATTCACTCAACAGCAAAAAAAAAGTCGTCTAGGCAGCCCCACGGACCGCGTTAATGAAGGGGCTCTAGAGTGCGGCGCTGCCGAGGCGCGGGGCGCGGCTACTTGAGCTCAACGACTTGAATAATTAGGGAGGTTTGCGTCTCAGGTCTGCTGTGCAGAAATGAACTATCCCAGTGAATGGGATGGGACCCGTCGTGGCTTCGGATTTGAAAGCAATCCATAATAGCGCCATGCCAGCACGTTTCATCCAGCCCACCCCTCGCCCAGGGCTGTAGAGGCCTCCGCTTTCAGTCACTTTGCAGGAGGCGCGCGCAGCGTTTTGGCGCAAGCGGAATGTCCACTGCAGCATTATGAGAAGAATTTTGGCACCCTTCTCACACTCTGCAAATCTAAGTGTGATACTACATGTCAGTTTAAACTGCGAAACTTTAGTTTGCAAAACAGTTTTACGGTTTAAACTGACGAACTCGGGAGTTATACAGTTCACACTGAGGAACTCGTGAGTTCTGCAGTTTAAACTGACGAACTGCGAACTAACTGCGAAACTAAAGTTTCGCAGTTGAAACTGACATGTATACACACTAATGGAAAGGGACAATTTTGTCCCAAGAAATGTTGCGATTTTGTACACACCAATTCCTTCTGACAAATTCGACACACGAGAAGAACAACCGCCTACCTCCGCTGCCTGAAAACAAAACTGCGCACCTCTGCGACCCGAAAACAAAACCGCTTAAATTACTTTTTGACCCATTTCGAGATATTAGTATCAAACTGATCCCTGAAAAATTCTCTCTTGAATGACACCAATATCGCAAAATGTGCAAAAAAGTCATTTAAGCGGTTTTGTTTCCGGGTCGCAGAGGTGCGCGGTTTTGTTTCCGGGTTGAAGAGGTATGCGGTTTTGTTTTCAGGTAGCGAAGGTAGGCGGTTGTTCTCGGTTGTTCCTCTCATTTGTCGAATTTGTGTAATAATTTGGGACGGTTTGTAATATTTTGGATGCAAATTGTCTCATTTTATTGGGACACTTTGTCCCAAGAAAATGATGTGTACAAAAACGCAACATTTTCTGGGACAAAATTGTCCTTTTTCACTCTCAGACCTCAACTGGTTTTATTCATAGTAAATACCTACGTTTTTACGCAGCAGGATTACTGATAAATTCTTCAGTTATTCTGTATAGTTTTGTCAGTAATCTACTAATTAAAGATGAAATTGTCAGTAACGTAAAAAGGAATTCTTTCGTACTACTGACAAAAAAAGTTGTCAGTAGCTTATAAAGGTTTTTAAGCAGCAGGAATACTGACAAAGGGGTCTGAAAAGTCAGTAACGGGCTGAGAGTGTTCATTTTGAGTGTAGTATCACACTTAGATTTGCAGAGCAATAACGGTTCTAAAGAGCGGCTTTGTTGTTTCGTCTTGTCCGATGCCATTTTACGGCCGCGATGGTCACAGACCGTATCTACATGGAAGGAGAAGTCCGTTTCGACGGCCACCAACTTGAACGTGTGCCCCCCCCCCCCCCTCCGCGTCATTTGGAAGGCTTCCTTGCCCGAGGATTATTAATGATTTCTGCCGTGGCGCGTAGACCAAATCGGCGTACGATAAAAGATGGTGAGAAGCAGTGCCCAATCCAAAACATATTCACAATTAATGTAATAGAAATGGACGGGAAATAAATTCGAGCATAACGTGGTGGTAAAGTGCCCGAGCATTATTTACATTTAATCGAATGATGGGCATGTTTCAAATATTTTAAAAGGGTGGTAGATCACTTTTGTAAAAATACGCAGGCGCAAGCAAAATAGCTCGAAGAGACAGATTATGCTGTGGAAAATGTGTGAGAGCGATCTTAATGTCCGACTCCGAACGGACCGCGCGTTGTCTGCTGTCTTAAACTTAGAACTGTTAACAAATACTTCGGTAAATGCTTACGGTACGCGCCATCAATTTGTTACCTGGTCCCGGACTGTAATTTTTGACTACTCTAGAAACTCAAGTGTGTGCATGGCTCGCTTCTTTTGGAGTCAACCACAAAGCACTCTGTAAAATGGAGTGTGCTTGCCGGGCATGCTCTTAAGTGGAGTGTGCTTTCCAGGCATGCTGGCATGCTTTTATTTAAAACATGCCTCGCAAGCACACTCCATTGTAAAGTGTGCTTTGTGGTTGGCTACAAAAAGAGCGCGCCATGCACACACTTGAGTTTCTAGAGTACGGTCTGAATCTTACTGTACACTCCGTATCCTAGAAATATGTTGGGGAAGTTCAATGAAACACATTCCATCCACAGTGAAGTACGTAAGGATACGTAACGGTCTACACGAAAACTACGGTACGGACCGCAGGCATACCGTAACACCTTACAGTATTTTTACAGTGTATGTGCCGTAGTTTCTGTGTGAAACGCGTCTTAAACTAATCTGTACGAAACAGTTTTCATGTTTGCAAAGTGAGCTTACCGTTCTCACATATCACTGTCTCTGGTCTTTGGTCCAACTACCCCTCGAAATCGACGAACTGTTTTCTAGGGACGACTTGCCATAGTAAAAAAATTGCCTGTAAAAATAAACGGACTTTTTTTTTCTCCTCAAAACTGAAAAACTGAATTTTCAAAGTCAAGCTCGGGGTTGGCGCCTAAAAAAAAGAGGTTTGAAAGTCAAACCTCTCTACTATTCGTCAGCTGCAGTCAGTGACTGCCTTGCAAGTAGACTATAAGCAGCGAGTACGATTCAAAGTTTTGATTTTTTTGATTACAGCGCCAGCTTTCTGATCTGTTTATATTTGCTATGAGCTCCGGACTACATTAAATTGCTCAAATACTTCGAAATTAGAGAAAACATTTCTTTCAAATTCTTTTTTCAAAAAAACATATAAATAAATAAATAAATAAATAAATAAATAAATAAATAAACCTAGTAGTGAATGGATAAAAATGTAAAAAATTACTCCAGTCTCACACGCGAAATGAGGCCCCTGTGCGCGGCTCGCTGCCGCCGCGGTGCGAGAGGCGTCTCCACGCGACGCGACGTGACGCGACGCTCGGGCCGGGCGGTGCGGCGGGGAAGGGTTGCGCCGGGGCGAGCCTGGGCGAGCCGGACCGAGCCGAGCCGACGCGACCTGGCGCTGCGCAGCTGCGCTACCAGCCGACTGACTCAGACCGCCCGGCGCCGCCAGGAACAACCCCCTGCCGTGCCGCGGGCCGGGCCGCCTGGGGCCGCGCACCCCGTCCGCGCCGCAGCACCACTCGCGCCAGCAGCAGCCCCGGCCACCGGCCGCCGTCTGCTACCTGCTGCTGGCTGGTACCTCTCTCTCTCTCTCTCTCTCTCTCTCTCTCTCTCTCTCTCTCTCTCTCTCTCTCTCTCTCTCTCTCTCTCTCTCTCTCTCTCTCTCCACGCCAGACTCTATCCATCCCCGCTGTCGTGGGGTCCTGGATATGGACGAATCATCCTCGACAGCGTCGAAACAAAAGTTGATTCGCAAAATGTGCATAAACTGCTGACTTTGTTGTAGAGACATATAAAACACTCAGAAAAGCAGTGTGGTTTTGATTTTGCAGTGTTCTTGGTTTACCGGAGAACATGTTGTGGTTGTAACAAGTGTAATTGTATTTGTTGCAAGTGTAATTTTCTCAAAACGAGTACAATTTTCTTGTCGGCTCTCGTATAAACCAAGTGCACTTCAAAATCAAGAACACGCTGGGCGCATAACAGTGTTACGTGTTGGCTTTCCTCGAGGGGCCATGTCGCCGCACGACAGGCAGACCCGCATGTGCTCTCGTGTGATTTATGTTCTGTTACTCCGCGGCCACATTACCTCCACCCTAATGTGTTATTGTTCTACGCGCAAGATTTAATGAATTTGCGCGAATGCGTAGTGATTGTTTACTTGTTCAAGTTAATAATTATTCCAAGGGAAGACTGTGCTTGGCGCGTTCAAAACGGCCGATATGTGCGTGATTTATATCAGATACAACAAAGGCAATGGTACTGAGGCTGGGGAAACGTCAGAATCCTGTTTTTATTTATTTACTGCTGGTTTCTACAATTAATGGCGTTTATTTATGGATCTTTCAATTTTGGTGGGCTGAGAGGCACATTAATTTCCTATCAAGAGGGGAGAGAGTCGATTGCGTGGGAGTGGAAGGGCGTGGGTCATACAACATTTCTCCTTCCTACAGAGGGGAGTTTGCGCTTGAGCCCCAGTGGGCTTGTCCTCCATGATGTCACTAACCTCCAGATCGCGTTGCAAAGGTTTGCAAGTCCACACAGTTCATTCCCTCCAAAGAACTTGGATACTTTGCAGCGCGTGTAGCATCATGTGCAGATCACAAGGCGCTGCTCGTGCACGCCCGCGCTGCTGAGTGCGAGGTACGACACGACGCCACTCACTTAATATACGAAAACATGTAAGTACGGGCAGCTACGTGCGGTGCTGCCTCCGTTATGACCTCACACAATTCACAGCGAAACGAATGTGACGCGTGACGCCACATTCCTTGAATAACGGTGAGTTTTGCCGTTCAAAACTCTGCTGTTACGCAGTACAGTGCAAGGGTATCCTGTGTAATAAGACGTAACAGTGTTGAGGGCCTGCCTTGCCTACACAGGAAAGACAAAGGTAGGACTCGAAGGGGTTTAAAGCCTTTACAAAGGCATTGAAAGTTAGCACCCCTGCAAAGGCACTAAAACTGCCCCAAATGTGTTAAATTTTAATGCCTTTGGACAATTCCACTGTTGGAAAATACCACGGTAAATGCCTACGGTATACGCACCGTAAATTTGTTACCTGGTCCCTGACCGTAATTTTTGACTACGGTCTGAATCTTACGGTACACACCGTAGCCTGCAAATATGTTGGGGAAGTTCAATGGAGCACATTCCATCCACAATGAAGTACAGTCCGTACCGTAACGATACGTTACGGTCTGACCGTACACAAAAACTACGGTACGGACCGTAGGCATACCGTAATTCCCTACGGTATTTTTAACAGTTTCCGTGCCTTTGCAAAGGCATTAAAATTTCATGCCCTGTTGCTGTCATATTGTAAAGAATTTGTCTCTGAAGCAGAAGAAGGGAACAACTCGAAAATCTACCTCTTTCAGGAAATTATTCACGGGTAAAATTAAGGCAAAACCTTATTACGCCTTTTTTTAAGCTTTTAAGATTACGCTTGAAATTAAGCGTGACAGATCTATCCGCTCCTATTTGTCCTATCTGAATGCTGGGGACGCCTGAGTTTTATCAGAGTCTTATAAAAGAAATCCCAGAAATGGTATGGTGCTGAAGAATTTTTTCCTGGACTTTCTCTGGGACGCTCCTTTATCTTTTTTTTTTTCGACTTAGCTCCTTTGATAAACATGTCATACGGAGAAAGTCAGTCTTCTACTAGTCTCTCCCGCAGGGCGACCCGACCGCTGCTCCAGCGAGGTCCGCTGGGCCGGGCCGGAGCGGGGAGCGCCCGGCAGGGTAGACCACCAGTCGGACAGGTGCAAGCGGCGGGACGGCCTGGTCCACGGGCGCTCCCGCAGTGAGATTCCGCTGCCGGCACTCGTCGGCGCTCTTCTCGAGTGCGAGAGAGACAGCATTCTTCGCACCCCTCGGTAGTCTCCTTGAGAGCGAGAGAGACATAGCGACGAGTGCCGGCAGCCGAATCGGTCTGCTGGTGTCTGTCACTGCGGCCTGCTCCCTTGCTCAATTGCAGCGAAGACTTATCTTATCTGTCCGCGACTTTAGACAAGGCGGCAGGGTGTCACGCACCTCTCATTGATGACATTCCGGACCGATTGGAACTCTGTGTGAGCATGCTCTGCATATAAACGCAGGGGTTTACCGTCCTTACCTACCTATGACTCTGCTGGCTTTGGCTCATCACGGTAAAACCAAGCCCTGCGGAATTCCCAGGGGATGCCCTGAATAAAATGATTTGCACACTGGAAAAACTAACGGGACAAGAGTCACGTCAATTGATGTGACCAGTTTATGTCACATTACGTAATGGGACCGTATTCTTGGTCACGTTTGTCGAGGGGGTCACCACTTCGATTTAGTATGTACACAGGATTACATATATAGATTCAGGGATTTTGGTGGGATTACACATGAATTTCTGGGATAAAATAAGAACAATTTGGTCGAATTTAATGATTAACCCTTTATGGTTTTGTTGCTCCTGAGCAACAGAACTTCTGAAAGCTCTGGACAACGTGATTTTCAACCGATTTGCCCCATACTTACATTAAATGAAAGCTAGGGATGTCAACTATGATTCTAATACTGGGGCAAGTCGGCGGGAGCACTTCGGTTCAATCTACAGGCTGACCAACATGAGCTCCTCACCCACGTGAAAATCGCCCTTTTTGGCAGCCTCCAGAAGCCAAACCCAATTCACCGCAGCGAAAAAAAAATTATTCTGAAAAAAGGTGCCCATAGGAGATTCAGATCCGCGCATAACAACTTTTGCCCGACGAAACACGTTCGGGGAATTTCAGTATAAACCACTGTTGCCCGTAAGCAACAAAACCCATAAAGGAAACGTACTGCGACATCACTTCCCCCCTATGGTCGTTTGTTGCTCCTGAGCAACAAATTTCTCCAGCGCTTTTCGCGACTAAATTGACCTCAGTAATGGCGAAGCTCACGACAGCGAGAGTCACTTGGTTCCAGGGCATGCCTCTGAACCTGCCAAACTTGGCTCCGCACTCGCGCTTCGTCTACAAGCAGTGCCAGAACACCTACCCGGCGCTGTTGCTCCTGAGCAACAAACCCATAGGGGGGTTTGCGAGGAAGTTGCCAAAAATGATTGCCTCCAGTTTATAGTGCAAGGCGAGGGTACCACTGTAGTGTACGTCAATATCCACATTCACCCGCCTTTTACCAACATTCCATTCACCTTTCACCAGATACCTTTCACTCGCCTTTCACCAGCCGTAGTCAGACCGGGATAGAACTTTTGTGGCCTCGGTGGCCCTAGAGTGTTACGCATAGTGTTCCTGGAGAGTCCCAGGACTAAGGCGGCATCAAGATACCTTTCACCATATACCTTTCACCAGGTACCTTTCACTCGCCTTTCACTAGCCGTAGTCAGGCCGGGATGAAACTTGTGTGGCCTCGGTGACCCTAGCGTGTTACGCATAGTGTTCCTGGTGAGTCCCAGGACTCAGGCGGCATCAAGATACCTTTCACCAGATACCTTTCACTCGCCTTTCACCAGCCGTAGTCAGGCCGGGATGAAACTTGTGTGGCCTCGGTGACCCTAGCGTGTTACGCACAGTGTTCCTGGAGAGTCCCAGGACTCAGGCGGCATCAAGATACCTTTCACCAGATACCTTTCACCAGGTACCTTTCACTTGCCTTTCACCAGCCGTAGTCAGGCCGGGATAGAACTTTTATGGCCTCGGTGACCCTAGCGTGTATCTGGTGAAAGGCCTGACTACGGCTAGTGAAAGGCAAGTGAAAGGTACCTGGTGAAAGGTATCTGGTGAAAGGTATCTTGATGCCGCCTGAGTCCTGGGACTCTCCAGGAACACTATGCGTAACACTCTAGGGCCACCGAGGCCACAAAAGTTCTATCCCGGTCTGACTACGGCTGGTGAAAGGCGAGTGAAAGGTATCTGGTGAAAGGTGAATGGAAGGTTGGTAAAAGGCGGGTGAATGTGGATATTGACGTACACTACAGTGGTACCCTCGCCTTGCACGTATAAACTGGAGGCAATTATTTTTGGCAACTTCCTCGCAAACCCCCCTATGGGTTTGTTGCTCAGGAGCAACAGCGCCGGGTAGGTGTTCTGGCACTGCTTGTAGACGAAGCGCGAGTGCGGAGCCAAGTTTGGCAGGTTCAGAGGCATGCCCTGGAACCAAGTGACTCTCGTTGTCGTGAGCTTCGCCATTATTGAGGTCAATTTAGTCGCGAAAAGCGCTGGAGAAATTTGTTGCTCAGGAGCAACAAACGACCATAGGGGGGAAGTGATGTCGCAGTACGTTTCCTTTATGGGTTTTGTTGCTCTGAAGCAACAGGCTATATCTCCTAAACTATTTGAGCTACAGGAAAATTTCAAAAATGAGTGGATTCAGGGGACTCCAAACTATAAGAAAAACACAAAAAATAATTTTTTCTACGATGCGTTTAGAATCCGACCATAAAGGGTTAAGTATTAAACGGATTACACAAGGATTAAACTTACAACAATACACAGAATTACGGGAGTTGTGGCCCCCTCAACGTTTGTCGTGAGCCTATATAAGAATTACATTAAGGTTGTCACATCACAAACGTGACCAAACATATAATCACATTACGTGTGTAAGCTACACTGGTCACACATCGAAATGTGACACATGTCACATTAGTTTTTCCAGTGCAGGGCATAACCCTGGAATCCCAGGTTTTAACCCTAAGCTTCCCAGGGTGAACCCCGGATTTCCCAGAGGATCCCCTGGAGATGATTTTCAGGGTATCTCCTGGTCTCCATCTCCAGCTACCGTGGGAATCCTAGGGCTTGGTTTTACCGTGATCACAAAAATGGTCGAGTATGACTTTTACATGTTTTACATAATGTTTCAGATTTGACTGTTACAATCTTTCGTGCATTACATCACCATGACCAGCAGCGCTATGCAGGCTAAGTTTTTATTCCGGTCTACTACTCTCATGTTGCGGGGCGGAGGAACGGGTGCTCTCTAGAGCCATGGACACCATTCACTTGTCCGTAAACAGGAGCCGACAAATGTGTTTCACGGGGAGCAGCAGACTTACAGGGCCCTGCAGACACTTCACACACACACATACGCACGCACGCACGCACACACACGCAACCCACACACGTCGCCAAGGGGGTGTAAACTTTCACGTCACTATTGACGACAGACGTGATCCGCTTGGAGTATTGCGGTGGCAAGGGGGAGGCGGCCGGGTGACAGTCCATAGGAGACCAGACCCAACTCACCAACACAAAAGCCGGGCCTGGTCCACACACTCACACACACGCACCAACAAGTGCGCGCGCGCACACTCACGCGCACACACTCTCGTGCTTTTATACTCAAAGGTTACCCGTCAATGTGATGATATGATATATAGTATATGGGAAAGGGGCCGTCCCTATACTACGTCAGTTTTTTTTTTTTGGGGGGGGGGCGGGGGGCTTTCGGCGAAATGCGATGAGGTGTGATGGGTTCTCAACGTGAGCGCGGCGTCACAACTGGTTTGACTCAGTGAAATTCTTGCAAACGAGCTGTGCGGGCGCTAGAATATAAAAAATATAAACTACACTGTATAACGTAGTTTTTTTATTTAAAATAATTTTTCCATTTAAAAAATTAAGATATTTTTTTTTCTGAAAAGTGACTTAACAGAGGCTGCATGGGATGAGGGTGTGATTTAAGGGGACAAGGGGTTGAAAAATCACCAGGGAACGCGGTCGTAATTTAGGACGGCCCCTAACCGCTCCCACCACTCCTCTCTCGTTTCGTTCTACCGCATGACACTCTTCAAAAGGCCAGAAAAGTGACGGGGTGCGAGAGAAAAGCGCGCCAGTGCGTGTGGGTGGGGGAAGGGCTGGGGAGGCTGCCAAGGGGGTGGTGATAACCTGGGGGGATGAGGGCGGAGGGGATGGGTATGCGATGCGTGAGGTTTGTTGCGTGCTCTCCGGATTTATTTGCCAGGCGGAAGTGCTGGGCCATGGACCGGGGCAGGCTGGCGTTGGATGGGTTGGCTCTGCCCTGCCCTGCCCTGCCCCTCCCCGCCCTGCCCTGTCACGACCTGTCCCGCCCTGCCCCGCCACTGGTTTGCCCATCCTTCACGCTGTTCCCACCCTTCTCCTCACCCCCGCTCCGCCCCTGGTCTCATAACCCCCCCCCCCCCCCCAGTCCCTGCCCAGCCCCAGGGCCGGTACAGGTGCTGTAGCACGCACTGCAGGGCGAGCCGTGAGCCGTGGGAACTACAACGGCGCCCAACACTCCGAGCATCCACAAAAACAAACATACCGCGTCTCCTTTTCTTTTAAAAAGAAAAGATTTTTTTTAAAAAGTAAATGCACCAGCACCAGTCACCAGTCATCTCCCAGGAGAAGTTCCCCCCCGATGCGACTTTTGCTTTCATCTTGCTAGGGGTGAGCCGTTTGTCTACGCCGCTGGTCCCCGGGTGTCCTCCAGTGGCGGGGGTGGGGATGGTCCGGGCCGGCTCCAGCCCGTGACGGTCTTTGTTGGGGCGGGGCGAGCTGGGCTGGTCCCTGGCGACTCATTAGTGGCTATCAGCAGGCCCGCCCACCCGCAGACCACTGAGCGCTATCCACCGAAACACGAGGGTGACCGTGCTTGGCTAGCAGCTCAGAAAAGCACGCCGTTTTCAAGAGAATCTCGTGCTCTCCGTGCTGAGTGTGAAAAAAAGTAAGGTGTGTGGGGGGGGGGGGAGGCAGCAGCCGGGTACAGCCGAAGCTGAGCCCAGCAATGTCCTTCTTGAACACGTCGTCGGGACTCGTGCTGACTAGCGACGCCACACGTCACTTCTCTGGGGAAGGCGCCGGTGGGCAAAACCGCGCTACCCAGAAAAATTAAAAAGCTCCGGCAAGCTTGCACTGGAAAAAAAAGAAGAAAAACATGTTTGTGCTCTTTTGCTCGTAATTCGATTTTATGTCGATGGGTAGTACTTGTACATTTACGATCTTTAGCTGTGATTGCACGACTTCTTACATTGAATCTTTTCCTACGCTGTGCGATAATTTTTCACAGTGTAGGATGGTTAGTTCAAGGACAGCCACGAACACTGTAAAAAATAATGACGGTGAAAACTATGGAAATCACCGTTAATTCCTTTAACGGTGTCCACCGTAGAATGGTGCCACCCTACTACGGCGCACACCGTACTAGAAATTTTCGAATCCCCGTTACGGACTGCCAAGTACGGCATCACCGTACTCAAAAAATGGGTTACGGAAGACCCGTGCTTATGACCTCCGCCCTCCGCCCACCGAAAATGAGGTACGGTGGCGCCGTACTCTGCGCTCCGTACACACTAAACCCTTATGCACAATTTTATACAACCATAGTTATGCACAAAATTTTATGCATAACTATGTTACTCATTGTGCATAATTCTGCACGAATTCATGCATAAGGAACAGAGTTAAGTATAGTTATGCAGGGAAAATTGTGCATAACCATGGTTGTGTAAAATCCTGCAAGGCTAATGCACAAAAAAGTGCATAAGGGTTTAGTGTGTAGTCGGTTTCTAAAACGAAGATACGGGACACCGTACACTGGTAAAACAAATGTTTAGTTTCTATACATCATGGTGTATAGTTGGCAATTCTATACATGACATGATGTTCAGCAGGAACTAAACATGACAAGATGTTTAACACCTATACACTTCGCAAATGTTTAGAGGTTAAACATTTTGTGATGTATAGAAGTATACACTTGGGCGAAGCTTCACATGGAAAAGCATAGGGATACCACTCTGCGCCAAGTGTATAGCCAACTGAACACTTGCGAAGTGTTTAGAAAATAAACATCTGCTGATGTATAGTTTGAACTAAACATGATATAGTGTTTAAGTTTTAAACATTAGCAGTTAAACATCATTTGATGTTTAGAACTATACATTTGTTTTACCAGTGTACCAATGAAATTGTTTAGAGTTGATAAGGAATTTGTTTACACCTTATCATTGCACAAAAACGTTGATAGCTTACAAACATTAAGGTCACTAGAGGAATGAGTGTGTGTGTCGATGCCGTTCGATCGTTGGATGTCGGCTGTCAAGATGCGTTCGGATCCCGCAATTTTGTCCCAGATTACTTGGTGTATGTTCATTTAACACAACAGTAACGACCCCTAATTTACACAATAAGCGACTTCAATCACACGCCAAGATTACAGCGTCCATTATCTCGCATTGGGAAGCGAGGTCGCGTGCCAGCCCGACTGGCAGGACAATGCCAGATGCCCGCAGTTTCAGGCGCGGCAGCCTCCTGTAATTTACATGAAATAGATGCGAACTTCCATGCAGGTCACGCTGTCTTTGCCTACGCTACACATTTATTTGCATAGTGTGGCGTGTGGCGTCGGCGCTGAGAGGTCTCATCAACAAATTTCGGCTTTGTGACGTCGCAAGGGTCGTTCGCAGTACCTGAAGATAAGGCGGTGCTCAACGGCACTGGAAAACCAAGTGTGTGAATGTCGCACACTTGTAGATGTGCGAGGATTCATTCGTACACTTGGGCACTTAAACGTGTGAATTTTCCTGGGATATTCACACGTTTGAGTGGCCAAGTGTACGAATGAATCCTCGCACACCTACAAGTGTGCGACAGTCGTACACTTGTATTTCCAGAGGGGGCGCTTACATCAACGCAGCAAATCGCTCCGCTCCGGCCGGCCTCTGACTCCGGCTCCCGGAGCTCAAGTGTTAGCGTCCGCGAAAAGGGAATGAGACTGAAGCCCAGGCGGCCCTGCGCCCGGCCGGGGATCAGCCAGGACTGCGATAGCGAGCAGAGTTTCCCTTGCTTAACGACAGACAACCTCATAGTAACCAAAGTTACATGCAGTGCACTGATGTGCGCCACGCGAACTACGTTTTATCCCGCTTTTTTTTTTCCTTTGACATTTTTGACAAAGCTTGTCCTTTTTTTTTAAATGGTTGTGTCGGTTTTGTAGGGAACACGGTAAAAACACTGTCTCATTTTTTGAGGAAAAAAGAAAAACTCAAAGTTTTCATATTTTCTTTTAAAATGAGACATCGTTTCTTCTGGGATCGCTGATAAAGGTAAAATTTCTATCCAAAATTTTAATATAGAATAATAGAATACACTAACGTGTCGACTTGGAAGTATAATTACGAAGCAGGCAGGTACGCTATTGTGAAAAAGACTGGTATTCTCTAAATCTTCTACAGAGAATATTATACAAAGAATTATGTGCAACCGTAATTATATACAGGAAATTTCCTTGCATTGCAAAAAAAACTTCTTTCTATTCCAAAAAAAAATTATTTCTATTACAAAGAAAATTTGACTTTGTATTGCGCTTGCACAGAATTATTTGTGATGCAAGAATTTTCTTTGTAATAATTTTAGAGTGTAAAGCTGCGAGAGCAACTTTTAACGGTGTTGTTCGCACGTCGACATGCCGGTTCGCGGTGCGATGGTGTTGCGGGGTGTTGAGCCGATGAGTCTGGGTCTTGCGCTGGGGCGGGGCGGGGCGGGGCGGGGCGGGGCGGGGCGGGGCGGGGCGGGGCGGGGTGGGGCGGGGCGGGGCGGGGCGGGGCGGGGGCGGGGCGGGGCGGGGCGGGGTGGGGCGGGGCGGGGCGGGGCGGGGCGGGGCGGGGCGGGGCGGGGCGGGGTGTTGCGCGGGCCCGCCAGGTGCCTCTGTCAGTCAGTCAGTCACTCGGTCGCGGTGCGCGCTGCGAGTACCTTGTGTCCCAACCGCTCCTCACGCCCCGCGCTACTCGCCCGGCCGGCCCAGTCGCGTGTGCTCAGCAGCAGCCGCGCTCAGCCGCGCTCAGCCGCGCTCAGCCGCGCTCAGCCGCGCTCAGCCGCGCTCAGCCGCGCTCAGCCGCGCTCAGCCGCGCTCAGCCGCGCTCAGCAGGACGTGCAACAGGTTCAGCCCAACCAACGCGAACCGCACCGCGGCTCCCTGGTGAGTATCGTGCCCTGGCACTATAGTGCCCGTATATGTGAAATTCTTTTGGGGTGGGGAAGCCCTTCGTCATTTAAGGTACCCCCATGCTATGGGGGCTCATCGCACAAGCCATTATCCTATCATATTGCACACTTACTGGCATAATACGGCTTACGGAACTGTTATAAATATTCTATGTTGCGTATGGAACACGCTTAATATCAGCTAAATCCCCAGATCGTGCCGGTAAATGCACAATATAATGAGTGGATCAGGATGAGTCTATCACGAGGGCACCATTACGCAGGACTTAAAACAATGATTGCAATTGTTTTCTTACATTTTTTAGATTTATTATTCATAATGTAAAGACTTTTCTTACTAAAACGAACAAAAATTGTCTGTATTATGTGAGTTCAAAATCCTTCGTAAGTTTTTCACTGTTCAGAGGCCTCGTTCATCACGGAAATGTTTTCTTGTGATCAAAGTCTCATCGTAACCTAACCGTGATCAGGGTGGGATCTAGCAGGGCGGAGGGTCTGAAAAATCACTCCAAAAAGTGTGATAATATATGGACGCGGCTGTTAATATACTTGCCACCGCTATCGCTGTCGCCAGGCGAGCTCTTTTCGATAATCTATATTGACGACGAATCCGTGACTGCGCGCTTTGCTAGAGACAGAAACACTTCTATTCTTATCCCGTCACTACGTAGGGCGTTGCGGGTAAAATAGTAAATAACATGTGATCTACCGCGGGAAGTTTGAAGTTGAATGGTGTGGCGGCAGGCGACTAGGTGGAGGGAAGGCCTGGCCGGGGCGGGGCGGGGCGGGGCGGGGCGGGGCGGGGCGGGGCGGGGCGGGGCGGGGCGGGGCGGGGCGGGGCGGGGCGGGGCGGGGCGGGGCGGGGCGGGGCGGGCTGCCCGCGCGCCCCCGCCGCAGCGGCATTGCGCGAGCAGCGAGCAGCATGGGGAATCCTTTTCTGTCCGTCCGACCCTAGGGGGTTTTCACTTTTGTAATACCCTGTACACCTGACTGGGTATTACACGGTATTACGCGTAATGTAATACCAAAAAATATGAAAATATGTTCTACGATTGCAAAATTTTCTATGTAATACCGGTGTAATACCGCGTAATACAGTGTAATACGGAGTACTCTGTACAAGTTTTCTCGGAGTAAATACCCCCTCGGTCCGACCCGACCTCGGGAACGTACCAAGACCGAGGGGACACCAGCTCAGAATTTTATGTCTCGCATATCTTTGAGTTTTACTGTTGTTTCTACCTCTCATTTTTTCTGATTTTTTTCTCTTCTGATATTTTATTTTAATGTTTTGATCTAAATATTCTTATTAAAAGAAAATAAGCATATGTTTCTTCACGAACTTTTTTGTTTCTTTTGCTGTTTTGGACATACATTTCTAATTTACAGTCCATCGCTCGTAAGGCGTAGCACGGTCAGAAAAGGACGAAAACCGCGTCAAGAGTCTTGTTCAATTGTTCAACCATGATGCAGGTATACGATTAGGTGGTCGAGGGTTTGAGTAAGCAAGTTGCCATCACACGGCCCTCGCGCTCGTTGAGCTCCAAACTTGGTCTCGTATACGGGACGCGGTCGGTCACCTTATAACTGCTAAAGTGCTTTGGTTGGCGCTCCGGAAACAGAAGTATATCCTCGCCGCTCAGCGCCGCTCAGCGCTGTCCAGACGGAGCGGAGCGACCAAACCCACCCCCACACCCCGGCCGCGGCCCGGCCAACCCTCCAAGCTGCCCCGGCGATATTGGACCGTTCTGCAGGCCTTTGCGCCCCTCCCCGCCCCGCCCCGCCCCGCCCCGCCCGGGGCATCCGGAAGCCTCCGATCGGAAAATTATTATTGTGCGACCCACAAAAAGATGCTCGCCACTCCTCCCGTTTTCCACGCCCCCAACCAGAGGCAGGCGAGAAAAATACTCTGCTTACGCTAGAGCGCCACACAAGGCTGAGGTGTGCAAAAACTATTGATTTGATGCTTCCCCTCTGTGGTCTCCTGCTTGTTCTTCAATGTGACCACCGAAAGAAATTTTTCCTGCTTGGCACAATACTTCTGCTTAATGCTAACAACTCTAATCCTGCACTGATAACAAAAGTGTTCAACTGGCGTGCATATCAAATCGTTGAACACTACGTTGCACACCTTTAGGTGTTTGACTGGAGATTTGCATACTGAAAGGTGTTTAACAGGATATTTGAACACTTAAAAGTGTTTAACTTGAGGGTTAAACGTGCAGCGCTGTAAATCTGAGAAACATGTTTCTGACTGAAATTGAGCGAGGCATATAACGTCGCCCTAAAGGAGTGAGGAAATACTATATCGCTCATTTGGAGTGACAAGCCTCACTCAAATCGAGCGAGATCACGACTCAAAAGGAGTGATATTAATAATATCACTCCCCACGAGCGATAAAATTTGGGTCACCAGTCTCTCTCCTCGATTTACAGTGAAGTTTTGACACCATAAAGTGTTCAAATTTACTGTTCAACACTTTTAATAATTCAAACTTTCAGTCAAAACATGAAAGTGTGTAACGCAGTGTTAAACACTTCAATGTGCACGCCAGTTGAACACTTTTATTATCAGTGAGGCACCAAAATGTTTAGAGCTGGGCATGAAACTTTTGATGCCCGGCACAAAAAGGCCGGTTGCTCGGGTCCAAAAGTCTTCATGCCAGGATTAGAGTTCGTAGCATTAAGCAAAAGTATTGTGCCTAGCATGAATTTTTTTTCTCACCCATGCAAGTGCTGGGCATGCAGGCTCATCTGTAAAATGGTTGCAAAAGGATTCGCCGTCCTAAACCGTCAAACTGCAGAGGTCGGAAACTTTTGTCGAGCGAGCGCGTCGAACTCGCTTTAATGTAAAAAAAAATTACTTGATAGATTCCTCCTCCCCCACCCCCACCCCATTTTTATGTAATATTTTCTGGTTTCGATAGACGTTGTACCAAGTACAAAGAAAAGCGTTCTCTGTTTCAAATTTCTTTTTAATTACACTGCCATTCACACAGAATTAGACGCCATACTCATTTGAATATGAATCGTGTCACGTTTGTTGGATTTTTGAGCCCCATGCTAACGAATGAGACGTCGTCACATCTCTCGACTACCATTGCAAGTGACGTTCGTGAGCAACCATGGGTCATTTTGTGGCCTGGTTCACTGTGAAAAATATGTACGGAAATTTCCAGCTAATTTTTTTCCGGACATTTCCGTACTTGATGAAAACGGAAACGTCCGTTCAGATGTCCGTAGTATATGGTTGTTTCTGCAGTACCGTACGAGAAAAATTAGATCACAGCTTGGAAGGATTCGTCCGTACCCATCATGGTACGGAACGTTTCCGTCATCGGTTCCGTTATAGGATTCTCATTTCTTACAGTGTTCTCTCTCTCAAGTCAAGTGAAGTCAACTTCAAAGTGATCGCGCTCTCGTGCACAGCCGTGTGGACCTACGGTCACATTGGTCCGAATGAGCGCGTCAGGAAAGGTCAGCCACCTGCTCCCCACTCCAGCCCTCCCCCTCCCGCCTCAGACAACTGGCCTTGGGCGCGGCGCTTTGTCGTTCCTCTCCTCCCTGTTGTTTTCCGACATGGCGCTACCTCTGTCCGTCCCGTCCCGTTCCCATCGAGCGTGTTGGTGTTGTTGACTTTTGATGTACACTTTGTTTCTGATTCACTCTCTTTGTTCCTCGATCCGCGTCTCCTCCCCCGCCATTTGTGTACAAAGCCTATATTGGTCTCCGTGAGGGGTGCCTATTTCATTCGTCCGAATGTATCTGCTACTAGCCGCAGCCGGTCGTGCCCAAGCGAATCGTACAAGATTAAATGAAAAGCTCTATACGAGATGAAATTTCGTTTAAGATTTGTGTGATGATGTCAAATTGTTTATGCGTCGCCTGCTTTTCTAATCACTTTACGTGAAAGTGCCACCAACTCAGGGGCGGATGAAGGTCCCACCGACAGGGGGGCGGTGCCCCTCATGTTGCCTACATACAGGGGTTTTGTAACACAATTCGCCTACCTCTCAGGCCGCTGTCTTTGTCTAGAGACCTTAATACGCGCATGCATCAACTTAAGATTCAGTTGAATCCATCGGTCTTTTTTTTTTTTTCCTTTTTTCTTTTAATCAATGTTTTATAACAGTTTTCCTATGATTCGTATGCTAATAAGCCTGAAAAATTTTCCTTTCTTTCATTTCCAAATGTAAAACTATCAAAATATATTTTAGGTTGGTTGGGTGGGCATATATAAGGCGGCGTTGTAAACAGGTGGACACCTGGGGACATTTTGTGTGGTGGATAGTAACGGATAAAATTTTTGTTTTGGTTGTTACATTCTAAAATACTAGGGACAATTTTTGTTCCTAATTGAGCACGAATCCGTGCATACGCAACATGTGTACGATTTCGTTCCTAATAATGGAGTAAAACTGCACAATTGCGCACTTTTACTTCTTAATATAGGAAAGAAATCGTACACATGCTGCGTATGCACGGATTCGTGCTCAATTAGGAACAAAATTGTCCCTAGTATTTTAGTGTGTACATAATTTTAATTCTTTCTAATTTTCTGCCTTGTGTTGAAAACTTGGGGACGGGTTAGTGTTGAAAAATTTTTCCCCTCCAGTGGCGAGGAGTCAGGCTGGAGAAAGAATTGCGGCAATCACTTTCCGTCTGCTCCTGGTAACAAAGGGGGAATATAAAGTCTGCGTCCGCTCCCCGTGCGCAAAGTGATGAGAGATTTTATTTGCCGGCCGTGTACTGTAAAAAAAAAAAAAAAAAAAAAAAAAAAAAGAAAGAAAGAAACTGTCTCCCAAACGGAACAGCGCCGCTAAAATAGTCACTCCATCACTTGCTTCCGTTCTCTCTCCGTCTTTAAGAGCCCATCTATCTGTAACACTGTAGGTACGGAGGATTTACGGAGCTCTTACCACTAACTCTATTATCGATGGTCTCCATTTTCTGGACGGAGTCTGTTACAGCACTCCGTGTCTCCTTTCCTGTACCAGCCCAATATAAAAAGCCGTCTTTTTATAATCGTACATAAGTATACGAAAAAAAACCCGAGGTTCGTCGAGAAAATCCACCCTTTCCAGGAAATGCGGTTTCCGTACAGGAGGATATTTTTCTCTCCACTGGAAAAACTAATGCTACATGTGTCACGTTTCTTGCCGCACTCTCCGGAGAAAACGTTTCTTGCTGCATTCTCTCTGTGATGCCCCTATCCTTTTGCATGGAGAGGAATGCATCAGGAAACGTTTTCTCCAGAGAATGCATGATAACATGTGACACAAGTAACATTTGTTTTTCCAGCGTCTTTTTGCAGTGTAATGTCCGTTGGAGGAACTCCTTGATTCTCCTGGAGCGTAGAGAAGAGGAGAGAAAGGAGAGAGGAGAGGATTGGAGGAAGTGAGAGGAAGGCAGTAGCAGTAAAGCAGAGTTGTAAGGAGAGCAATGGAAAATTGAACTCGTTCGTCTGACTCAGTTGACGTCATGGGAAGCCCGGCCCCTGCACTGCCGTCGTCCCAGACCCTTTCTCGAAGAGTTTGTTTCTTTTTTTTTTCCTCGCCTCCTGGAGCGAAGCAGCAAACAATACCTGCAACAAGCCTGCGTGTAAACGTGGAGCAACAACCAAGAGACAGCTGTGGCTCTGGTAAACGGACTGACAGAACATAGTTCTCTGTGGCGCCGATGGTTCTATTGGGACGAAAGTTTTCGTGAGGTCGGTGGCTTTTGCTGAACCACACCCGCACACCAGGCGCGTATTAAGGGGCGGGGGGGCGATCGCCCCCCCCCTGTGGCCTCTAGACAGCCGCCTGAAAGGTAGGCAAATTGTGCTACAAAACCCCTGTATGTAGGCAACCTGAAGGGCACCGCCCCCCCTGTCGGTCGGACCTTGATACGCCCCTGCCGCACACGCCAGAGTGCGAAGCGAAGGCGCTGATGTCATGCATGCACTGTAAAATTCTTACGAAGAAAATTCTTCGCAGCGTTGCGAAGAATTTGGCTGCTTCGTAAGGCTTCGCAATACGAAGTATTTTCTTCGCAAGCCCCGCCTTGCGAAGAAATTTCTTCGCACGCTACGAAGAAAATGCTTCGCAATACAAAGCAGCCAAATGCTTCGCAGCTTACGAACAATTTTCTTCGTAATGCGAAGCATTTCTTCGCAAGGTTTTTACAGTGTGCATTTTGCACTGGAGAGTGATTGTCGCGGACGCAGCGCGGAGGGCGGGTCTGCATGTGAAGGCGTTCACCTGCGGGGTAAGAGCAGGCCGGGCCGGGGCGGTGAGGGAAGGGCAGGGAAGGGTAGTCAACCCAAGAAGCGCCGCGCCGGACGGAAAGTTGTCTGGAACCCGTTCCGGTGGGGGGGGGGAGGGGGAGGGGGGCAGGGCGGGGATGACGTCAGGCCAGGCGGTCACGGCCAGGCCGGGGCGGGGCGGGGCGGGGCGAGCCTGGGGGGAGCGTGGCCGAGACTTGCTGAGGCGCGTGTTGTGGCCTCGATCTGTACGGAAAGAAAAAGGGCAGGGCGCGGGCGGGGCGGGGCGGGGCCTTCATTCGGCCATTTAGTGGACGGGGTACAGTGCTATAATAAGGCGAATACTGCACTTTTGTGTCAAGCAATGCCACTTGGCAGGGGGGTAGTTATGGACAAAATAAAGG
This sequence comes from Frankliniella fusca, assembly GCA_029379305.1. Lineage (NCBI taxonomy): Eukaryota > Metazoa > Arthropoda > Insecta > Thysanoptera > Thripidae > Frankliniella > Frankliniella fusca. Next base: position 203,034 of record JAHWGI010001424.1, read on the forward strand.
ATTTGACCCGTAGAGGCATCGAAAATTTCCCTTAGGGAAGATTTTATAAGCCTCCAAATTTCCCACGGCGCCTTACGGGAGGTCCGGATAGGCAACCCGCCACACACACCGCGCATTTTCCCCGTTTTTCTCCCTTTTGACCCACTTCCAGGTCGAATTTTTGAGTTTTCTCTTCGGGGCTGTGTTCCTGATGAGTAAGCGAACAATTTGAGCTATGGGACGGCTAAATTGGACCGTTCTAGCGCCTGCGAGAGGCAAGGAAAGTTAGAATTTAGGTCTCGGAGTGTTCAATGTGTTCAAGGGCCCTGACAGGTGAGTGTTCAACCGAATGGGACAATTTTAGTGTCTTTTCTTACAGATTAAAGCATGAGGAAAACGATCAAATAAAAAAAACGCAACTTTTTTCGCTCAAAATGGCCGAAAATGGCGGGCAATCATAAGGCACACGCAGGCAGCGGCGGCCGCGGAACGCAGATCTGGTCTCCTAGGCGGGGCGGTCGGCGGGCGGGCAGGGAACGGGCGGGGCGGGGGCGGGGAGTGTGTGAGCCCGACCCACCCATCCCCACACCCCATGGATGGGGTTGGAGAACCGAAAACGGGCGTTGGTCTCCAGTTTGGACGAAAAACGAAATCATCTGGCAAGCATGTAGAAAGATACTAATAACATGCAAATGCAAAACCGGATGTGGAGCCCGCTGTCCCTGCCGGAAGGTGAAGAGCGTGGGTGTACCCTGCACCTTCTTCTGTGCTACTTGCCGAGGCAACTGCGATAACCAAGCAGGGTAAGAGACGAAGCGAAGATGTAAATACTTTCCATGACAGTTGTTGAAGTTTTACAAGTCACGTTTGTAATTGATAAAGACGCAAATGTTTTAATTGTCTATTATAAGAAGGCCTTGAGATTAAAATTTTTCTCGTTGATTTTACAGTTAGCACTCGTAGTTTCACGAATGAATGTCATAAATTTACAACACAAAAATTACAAATTCTCCAGTCAAAGACTTACGACATTTCTCGTAAATTTACGACACTTCTCGTAAATTAACGACATTTCTCGTAACTTTACTGAAATTGTCGTATTTTCTCGAAGATAACTCTTTGACAAATTTCGTACTTTACTGGAAAATGCCATAACTTACGAACAAATTTCTTAAATGGTTTCTATTTCTTCGATTCGTAATTTTATGACTTCTTTTGTTGCATTACGGAAAATGTATTCTGACAACAAAAGAATCGTAAACAGAATTTACAAAATTTGTCGTAAATTTACTTTTCATAATTCGCCACTTTAAAAATCAATATCGTAATCATAAATTTCACAAATTTTCGTAAATTTTAGAGTATTTTTCTCACAGTGTAAAATAAATATTACTTGCTAGTTGCACGTGCACGTAACCTGCTTGGTTATTCGACAGGGTTGCAGCTGAGCTTGCAGGAGAAGGAGAGGAGGACCCCGACGATCCCGTGCCATAATAAGTAAAACGAATTCTTATATAAATAGTATTGAAGCAAATATTGGCAACTGTCACACTTCGTTGTCACAATTCTAGAGCCCTACATCCAGTCAGGCAGGGACCTGCGCGAGCGCCGCCCGTCAAAGGCCAGCGCGTCGCCCTGCCCTGCAGCCGGCCGGAGCACCCCGGCCCCGGCGGCGACCCCGGCCGCACTTCCCCTGATGCATGGTATTCCCCGCCATTTTCGACCATTTTGAGCGAAAAAAGTTGCGTTTTTTTTTATTTGATCGTTTTCCTCATGCTTTAATCTGTAGGAAAAGACACTAAGATTGTCCCATTCGGTTGAACACTCACCTGTCAGGGCCCTTGAACACATTGAACACTCCGAGACCTAAATTCTAACTTTCCTTGCCTCTCGCAGGCGCTAGAACGGTCCAATTTAGCCGTCCCATAGCTCAACCCAGATAAATTGGGTTTGTATATAGTTATATATGAGTTGTATATGATTTGTATATATTTATATACACGCGTATATGGTGTTGTATACAGCCGTATATACCTATATATGATGCTGTATATCCCATATATAATACCATATATACCTATATATAATACCATATATACCTATATATGGGCCAATATATACTATATATGGAACTATATATGGCTATATAAAGGTATATATGGCTCTTTATATATCTATATACAACTTAATATACCATATACAGGGTCATATATGTCATATATGAAACATATATGGAGTATATAAAGAGCTTATACAAAATTACACATGCTCGTGCCTTAGAGGTTTGACTATCAGAAATACCCTTTAGCGTTATTGGGAAAACATTCTGGGCTTAATGCAAGGAGGGCCGCACACGTACAGCTTCCTAGCGCAACAAGGAGTTAGGACCTTGGTTTTTCCAGTGAAGCAACAGTGTTAAGTCGAACTACTGCTAGACACCTTGCCTTATTTGTTGCCCTTTTCCTCCAGAGTGGCCCTGTTCAGATAGTCTGATTTCTGATTCATTATAATGATGCCGGTATGCGCATCAATAACATAACATTTTTACATTATTGAAGTAAACACTTAGGGCAATTCGCATGTCAGTAAATTTGTAGGATATTTCACAGAAATTGTCAGCGGCCGGAGCTTGGTTTGAACCGGCAATGACTAATTCGGTTCTACCTCGGTTTAGACACTTGGGAAACATGTTCACTTCTGGAAATGAGCGTGTAATAATAAGATGTTTTCTATGAGGTGACATTTTTTAGTGCCCACTCAGTGAATGTCAAACCTACTCTGATTATCAACAATAACAGCATTCATTTGCACTTATATCACTGTTTTAAAAAGTGACAAGTGGCCTGGCTGACATGGTGATGCATCAGTAGGCTGATACTCTTACCAGGGCAAGGTAAATGGGGGATTGTATATGACTATATATAGACCATATATGGACCATGGGGGTGCCATATTGTAGATAGTCACTGCCCCACCTATCCCTGTCTTGTAGAAAGCGGCGTAGCGCAGATGGTAGCGTGATCGGCTTGAGAACGGAAGGTCCAGTGTTCAAATGCTGTTTACCGCTTCCTTTTTATTTGGCAAAATACCTAGACATGTAGATATGTACCTCAATATACAGTACACGATACACTTTTAAACATAAATACGGCATCCGGGTACTATTTTAAACGGTAGGTAGCACAGCTGCGCTTAGGGGCATATATAACCAGATATGGTCTTGTATATAGCCATATACAAGGCCATATATAACTATATACAAGGCCATATATAATCATATATAAGGCCGTATATAACCATATATGGGACCATATACAACCCTATATACAATACCATATACAGTCTATATACGATCTGTATATCGTCTATATACAGTTCCCAAATTATCTGGGAAATTGTTCGCTTACTCATCAGGAACACAGCCCCGAAGAGAAAACTCAAAAATTCGACCTGGAAGTGGGTCAAAAGGGAGAAAAACGGGAAAAATGCGCGGTGTGTGTGGCGGGTTGCCTATCCGGACCTCCCGTAAGGCGCCGTGGGAAATTTGGAGGCTTATAAAATCTTCCCTAAGGGAAATTTTCGATGCCTCTACGGGTCAAATCCTTTATTTTGTCCATAACTACCCCCCTGCCAAGTGGCATTGCTTGACACAAAAGTGCAGTTTTCGGAAGTGTACCCCGTCCACTAATTATATTCGGCGCCCTGCGTGCGTATAGGGCGCAGTGCCGAGGGGTCTAGGACAACTGACCACAGTCTGACTGACCACGTTATACTGTTACCACTGACAGGTGACCACCTTTCACATTGACCCTAACCCATAATGACCCCAATCTGGCCCCTACAAAACTTTCCACAAATTTCAAAAAAAAAAAATTCAAATCGAACGCAGCGCCCATCGTATATTTGTTTGATTTTTAGGAATTTTGACTACTTGCTGTCGCAACACAAACGTACTGACGGAGATGAGTAGGGACATTTTCCTTGGTTGCAATTGAAAGAGCATAAAAAGAAGCCTCTAACTACGCTCTAAAACCGGTCCAGAGCGGGCGGGGTCCCGGCGGAGCTCCCTGCGTCTTTTGATAAAAGTGAGAACAAAAACTAAAATTTACTTTCAGGGGGAAATAGAGGCATTTTAAAGGCCTGTATGTTAAAAAAGAATTGAAAAATGGGTCTCCGTATCAAATTCCCCCTGAAAATGACCCTGCATGGATCATGGACCTATTTTAAACTCAACAAAAAATATTACCGATCCGATGCAATCCTTAAACTTTTGTTACTGTTTGTTATACTTTGACCGCTTTGCGCGACCTCTAATTTTTTGCGTACAGGGCTCGTTCTAGGCTCATTCGATTCAGTTTTTAATGCTTTATCTGAAACTGAATTTCGTTTTTGAGAAATCAAAAATATTTTTATTTGCGGCCACCCTAGAGGGCAGCACTTGTGAAAATTTTCGGAAACAGGTGTCATTGTAAAATGTGGTCACCCTGTATTTGTGGTCAATGTTATTCTGGGGTCAATTTGGGTTCGGAGCCGTTTTTATGTGGTCACTTGTCCGGATACCGTGCCGAGGACGCGAGGAGCCCTGTGGTGGACCGTGCCCTGCCGATCATAGGGGAGTCCACAAGACTGGGGCGCGAAACCTGTTCTGTGTGTGTGTGCGAGTGAATGGTTTTTTCCGCCAAATTAAATGTATGAAGCAGCATGGTGTGTGGTGTGTCCTTCGAGCGAGAGAGACTGAGAGAGAGAGAGCGACAGAGAGAGAGAGAGTGAGAGCGACAGAGAGAGAGAGAGAGAGAGAGAGAGAGAGAGAGAGAGAGAGAGAGAGAGAGAGAGAGAGAGAGAGAGAATGCCGTGATTACACGGACTGACCCGACGAATGGGGCCTCACTCGCATGTGCCTCTCCCCCCCCCCCCCTTTTCCATACTCTCACTGCCCACCGTGAACCCTTTGGCCAGTGTTATGTAACGTTCATCACAACGCTCTCATTTCGTGACCTACCCCCTCCCCCTCCTTGGCGTTATGACTTTAGTCAAGCTTCCTTCCTTGTCATCTGTTTCGGAAAAGTACTATCCTCGAGCACGAGCAGGCAGGCAGGCAGGCAGGCACCTCTGCGTGGTCTGCGTGTTGTCGCGTGGGGTGGACACGGCCCAGGCCAGCCCAGGCCAGCCCAGGCGCCCGCTGCCCTGTGTCTGTGTCCGTCCCCTCAGCCCCCAGAATCACATTACGAGGGGCAGCTGCTCCCTTCCAGAGCTGTCCAGATGGAGGGGCCTACAGGGCAGGGTGGGGCAGTGACACCTTTTCGCTGTTTGTACCGTGTCAGACAAAACGGACAAATTTTATGTATCAGCAAACACCCCCCCCCCTTTTTTTTCCTTGTGCTTTTCTTTGCAGTTTTTAGGTTTTTCTCGGACGTGTTGCTGATACCTCCTTTTGCATCTTTATTCCTATTGTGGCAATAGGTTACGTTACTTTTTCCCCAAACGATTTCCGTTGCAACTTTCTACGTTACTCACGGTCCCCATATTTTTTTCCGCCCTGCCCAGCACGTGTTGTCTGCTGACTAGATTGCCATCCGCTTCGTTAGTTAAGCAACAGCAGAGGCAGCACTGAGCACTGCAGCAGCCGCCGGAGGCACTGCGCGGGTATGTTGCATCGCGCGCACGGACAAAAACTTAGCAAACTAATTCATTCAAAGCTTACGGAATTCTGCGTGCTTTGCCCCGCATTTTGTTTTAAAACGTCGTGGCATGACACTGAGAAAAATTGTCGTAGGTTTACTGGAAAATTTTCCACGAAGCGAAGTAGTAAATTTACAATTATTACAAATCGTAAAATGAAAAGGCGGTACCTATCAATTTGAAATTCAAATACGAGCAGGAATGGGTTCACTGGAAAAACAAAGGTGCAACATAATGCCTTTCAAAGGCACTACTCCAATAAGGCCTTTGGAAAGGCACTAAAACAGCCGAAAATAGCACCTTTAGAGGCTGCAGTAGCGCCTTTGGAAAGGCGCTGTTTCACTAACGCCTCTAAAAAGGCATTAGATAGCACCTTTGTCTTTCCAGTGTTGTCGTAAATTTACAACATTTTTCGTCAGTCTTCATGTATAAAATATATCGTCAATCTTTAAAAAAAAAAATTGTTTACCGTTGACGGAATTTGTTCATTTTTTGGTGTATTTCAATTTGCGCAAGCGCGGTATGCACGCGCACAGAGCTCGGTGAGCTGTGAATAAAAGTATTTCATAAAGTTTGAGGCGTGTAGGCCGGGCCGGGCCGGGCTATGGGATGTTTTGGAAGCCGGGGGCGCAGCGCGGTGCGGCGGTCGCGTGGAAACATTCCGCTTGGAGGTGGTGGCCGCGGCCGCGACAGGGAGCTCATGGCTTCCCCTGCCCAGTCCACTCCAGTAGTCCAGCCTCCAGCACAGTCCGGCCCGGCCAAGCCAAGCCCAACGCGTCGTGTTCACCCCGAGCTCGGCCGCTCGGCCCGGGGCAGTACAAGCGAGTCGTTGAACACGTATGAACCGCGGTGCATATGGGCCCCGTCCACCGCACCGGCCGCCGCCCTCAATTAACAACACGGCCGTGAGAGAGTGGCGGACTGACTGGACCCCTCGGGGATGTCCGCCCCGCCCCGCCCCGCCCCGCCGCACCCCGCCCCGCCCCGCCCCACCCCACCCCACCCCCCGCCCCGCCCCGCCCCGCCCCGCCCCGCCCTCCTCGCGCGCCCCTCCGCGTGGGGAGCACGCCATGCCCTACCAGCCTGCCCCCCCAGCCTGCCACAGCCCCAGGTCAAGCCCTGCGGCCCGTGCGGCGGGGCGGGGTTGGGCGGGACGGGGCGGGGCGGGGTGGGGCGGGGCAGGGTGGGGCGGGACGGGGCGGGACGGGGCAGGGTGGGGCGGGACGGGGCGGGACGGGGCGGGGCGGGGCGGGGCGGGGCGGGGCGGGGTGTGGAGGTAGAGCGTGGCGGCGACAACAAGAGGCCCGTTACGCCGCGAAGCCACTTTCGCCCGAGGCTAGCCGGATGGAGGCCCTCGAGGTGAAGCCTTTTCCGATTAGCGGAGCCCACGTAACAGACATGCAGCGCGAATGGGCCGCCCCGCCCCGCCCCGCCCGGTGGTGCAGATCTGAACGAAAAGCCAACTAGTGCAGCCAGGGCCGGGCCGGGCCGGGCCGGGCCGGGCGGCCGGCTGCGCTGCACTGCGCCGCGCTTGCTTGCTTGCTTGTGATCTGGAGGCTTGTTAGCGCTTGTTAGTCCCGGGCCGGGCTGGGCTGGTCCGGGCCGGGCCGGGCGGGAAGTAGCAAAGCTGGAAATTGCTGCGATTGCATGCTTACTCAGATTCCGATCTGCGCTGCTGTATACATTCCCTCGCACGCTGTGGCGCATCGAGCGCTCTGATGGTATGGTACGCTTCTCCCGTCGTGGACTCTGTGCACACCCAGAGAGCCGTTGTTACTCGATTACAACCAAGGGGTTGTGGGGAACAAAATTTAGCTCCTCAAATCGACAAATTTTACGACCCTCGTTTTTAACTAAATATTGTTGGACAAACAAAAATGTGATCAACTCTATTAGATTCTTATTTGATCAATTCGTATTCAAATTTTGTTCAGAAAGCTACAATTTCTGGGTGCAGTGCCAACTGATGTTCTCCTTTCTTTTTGTTGCATTGCATTGCGAATTTTGACTTCAACGCTCGCGCTCTTAAACGAGTCTGTTCTTTGAGAGGGTATAGCGGGAAGGAGGCGGGGAGTATTGCTTGCTTGGGTCAGGTGCGATGTCATCAGCGGTCGTATTATTGCACACTGACCGGCCTCTGGACGCCGTGACCCATTGCGCTTAGCTGCTGCGGTATGGCCGACTGCTATGCCAGAAGAGTGGGCAAAAAGCATCATCACCACACTGCTTAAATTTTTGTCCTAATTTTAAAACACATTTTGTAGATAAGTTTGTCAGCTGCGCGTGTCCTTTACAACCAATTTTGTGATTTGATGATAAGCCTGTACATTAAAGACAACGTAGCTACTTCCTGACAAGATTTTCATCACAGTGCAAACACATTCTTCGAAGTGAAATGGCATTCTTGTGCAATATGACATGAGTGTTGTAATGTGAAAAGTCGTATAGGCTCGATACTTTTTAACGGTGCAGTATAGAGTGCACCGGTGCCGTTCTACTTGACAGGCGACAGCTTAGCAGAGGCGTGTGCCTATGCATAGGAAAAACAAAGGTGCGAATACCTACCTTTATAAGGCACTAATAAAGTTAAGTGCCTTTGGAAAGGCACTAAAGCTTAGTGCCTTTGGAAAGGCACTAAATGAGACCTTTCACACCTTTAGCTGGCTAGCTTCATATGAGTTCCGTACAAGTTTAGTGCCTTTGGAAAGGCACTAAACTTTAGTGCCCCAGGAAAGGCACTAAACCGTGCCCTTGACTTTAGTGCCCCAGGAAAGGTGTTGTTTAGTGCCTTTGTTTTTCCAGTGTGGACAACTTGCCCAGAGTGGCGGCGCGTAGTGGGAACCAAAACAAAGCACCATAACCTACGTAAAGAACTGGTTTAAATCTTGGTTTAGATTCAATTCTAGTGTAACTGTGGTCTAAAAGATGTGTCTGTTAGGACTGGACATTCATTAGGATCACTTAAAATAATGTTTTACGCTCGTAGTGTGAATTATTTAGACAGTGCTTTCTGCTTGTTTTGGTTCCCACTACGCTCCGCCACTCTGGGCAAGTTGTCCATTGCCTGCGGAAGGCAGCAGGCGTAGAGATATAGCCTTCCCTCTTTCGCTTTTGTGTGAATTCCATACTTTCTGCGCCTCCCTTTTGCCGGCGAAACTGGTGACCGCGGCTCAGCGGCACAGGCCGTCGGGCTACCAAAAGGACAGGGTTGGTACCGGTAGCTCGCCAGATGCCCGCATAATATGCTTCAGAAAGTTTCTCCCGCCCGTTTATCAAAGGCTGGGTATAAGGAAACTGCAGGGCGCGGAGGTTGCATACAGGGTCGGCAAAGCAGCGCGTAAGGAGCACAAAAAGAGCCCACAGAGGTGACCTAAGAGCCGCGGGGGGGGGGGCACCCAAACAAAACATTGCCACGACGAGGTGGGGAGCGGCGGGGCGGCGGGGAGGCGAGGCGGCGCAGCGTAGTGAAGTACACCGCGAGTGCCATTTACCCATTGCGTCACGGGGCCCGGCCCGGCCTGGCCACGCCACCAGGACGAGCCCCCACCACGCCCCGCCACGCCCCGCCTCGTCTCGGAGGTGAGTTACCTGTCCGTCCGGGACCGGACTAGGCCGGCCTGGCCGGGCAGGGCAGGGCAGGGCAGGGCAGGGCAGGGCAGGGCGGGGCTGGGCAGGGCAGGGCAGGGCAGGGCAGGGCAGGGCAGGGCAGGGCAGGACACAGCGCGCTGTGGCCATGCGGCGCGGGCCGGGGCTGGGGCCGGGGCTGCCCGCCGCTCCACGCCCCACAACGCCCCTCCACCAGTTGCGATCACTATTATGCAGCGCTCTACCGCGAAGCGGCAATGCAGCGCCACTCTGAAAAGTGGTTTTGCAACAGTCAAGAGGAACATTTCATAGTGAAGTGTGCGCCGTATTAAAATAAAATAAAAAAAATAGGCTGCGTGTTTATTATCACATCTATACGCATGAGTAGTAGTAGAAGTAGAAAGGTTTAAGGGAGATAAAGTGGCCCGAAATGAAAGGGTATCAGGTGCTCTATGGAAAACCCGGGGAGAACCTTGTGTGCAGAAGTGTTGTTCCGTGCTTTGCTGCGTCTACATAGCGTGCCCGCCATTTTTCTCGTCATTATTTTCTTAAAGGCGTGTAGCAAGCAATATGCAGCGATGCGAGCCGCGATGCGCGTATAGGAGGATAATGATATGTAGTATGTGTCCCTGGCCTCGCACAACACAAGGAGGAGGTATTAAGCAAATATCCGGTCGAGGTAAGGAGCCCAGGACGGCCGGCCTCGGAGGGGACGCTGCTGCTTCCGGCTGCGGCCGGGCCGGGCAGTGTCGTCAGGTGGCATACCGCGTACCGCGGCGCGTGGCGCGTGGCAGTGACATTGGCGCTCGTCCAGCCCGGCACCGGCCTCTACAGCGCAGGCTGATTCCGAAGATCGCTCTCGTGCCTCCGTCCTTGTCGCACTCATGGGGCCCCGCCATCCCCAACGTGGGGCACCGCCATAGGTGCGACAAGGACGGAGATACGAGAGCAATCTTCGGAATCGGCCTGCAGTGTCCGGGCCACACCGGCGCGGCGCCGGCCCGAGCAACAGGTCCGGCGTCCTAGCGCCGACTGGCGGACACGAACACCGTCCAATAACGACCGTTTTTCCGAAACCAACTCGGCCAATCTAGGTGTTGTATATTACATGGACGGTTTACACACTGCCACACTGCAAAACTCGCAGAAGTTCTGCAGTATAACAGCAGCAACTTTTCGACTTCGACCATGTGGCTTGAAACATAAGTTTTGGGGTCAGCATCATCTCCGTGGCTGAAAATTTATTTTCAAACCAGGACTGTGATTTAATTGCTCTGCAAACTCAAGTGTGAGACAGTATCACACTTTTTACTGCAGTACCACTGCATCTCACACTTTCAAAAACTATTTTCTGTCGTTGAAGGGCAGTCACGTTTTGGAGAATAGCATCAGCTTTGGTTCAAAATCTCGGTTAAAACGAGCTACCATGTGATGGGGTTCTGATCGCAAACAACAACGTTCCTATAAATTTTCAAAACCATTAATTTACGATTATTTAATGTATTGTTGTTCCAAACCCCATCACATGGTAGCTCGTTTTAACCGAGATTTTCGACCAAAGCTGATGCTGTTCTCTAAAACGTGATTGCTATTCAACAACAGAAAATAGTTTTTGAAAGTGTGAGACGCAGTGGTACTGCAGTAAAAAGTGTGATACTGTCTCACACTTGAGTTTGCAGAGTGGAATTGGGTACGCATAATATGCAAAAAGAAAAAGAAATGGATGAAGTTTTGTTTAAGGGTGTTTCCATGTTTGAGTGCAAATCGCAACCCTATCACTTGTTGGCTCGTTTGAAAGGAAATTTTAAGCCGCAGATTGACCTCAGAAGTTATGTTGAAAGCCGTGGTCGAAAACTTGCATTTGTTACTGTGCAACTTCCAATTTAAACCGTTATACAAAAACACGAGGTTTGGAAAGCAAACCGGTGCTATGGTAAAGAGGAGATTCCCCGATTATTGTAAGTGGAACTCCAATGGGAGACGACAACTCATCATACCCCATCATCTTATCTAAAGACCCTATAGGATTTTCCATTTTTCAGCGCAGCTATAGCTTTTCTCATGAAATATACGTTGCACTGCAATGCCACAAATTATGAAGATCGTTTGCTAACATGTCTCTATATCAGTTTTCAGTACATTCATTTTGAGACCCCAAAATATCTACCCAGTGAGGAAAAAATTGTATTTTTTTTGCTGAACAACCGAGATTGCATTAGAAAACTTGGTCTGTGTTGGTGAACGCAAAATCTGAAATGATGAGGTTATGGGTTATCTCCCATTGATTCCAGATTGTGTATAGAATTTGGTGCCAAGAAAGCATGCATGGTTCTGTTAACGAAACACTGATTTTCTTGTAATACCAGCAACAGTACAACGTCGCGGGGTAGATTTATCCGTTACAAATAGCTCGGCTGCGCGAGTGATTTGATCAGTAACGGCTCTGGGATGAGATGCGGAGCCACGCGGAGCCACGCGGAGCCACGCGGAGCCACGCGGAGCCACGCGGAGCCACGCGGCGCCACGCGGAGCCACGCGGAGCCACGCGGAGCCACGCGGAGCCACGCGGAGCCACGCGGAGCCACGCGGAGCCACGCGGAGCCACGCGGAGCCACGCCGCACTGTACACGTGTGTACACACGCGTCGCGGCGTCGCGCACCTCAAGCAGGCGAGGAGAGGAGCACCGTATCTCCGACCCTCCACACCAGAGATAAGTCCCGGGCGGGTCGCGCGACGCCTCGCGCGAGCAGGGGGCAATCACCTTAGTGAGGATCAAGGCACCGGACGCGGCTGAGCCGTCCCCATCAATTGACCCGATTGTTCCTTCCGACCGAGAGAGAGAGAGAGAGAGAGAGAGAGAGAGAGAGAGAGAGAGAGAGAGAGAGAGAGAGAGAGAGAGGTCTCCGGCGGACCGACCCCCGCCCCGGGTCCATGTGCACTGTACTGCCGGCCCGGCCTAGTAGTGTGTGTCTGTGCTGTGCGCTCTGAGGCCCATTCGGGTTGGGTCGGGACGGGTCGGGCTTACGACAGGGTATTGAAGTGCTGGGCTCTCTCCGGCCCACCAAGAGACTCTCGGCGGACCGCCCCTTTTTACCCCTCGTTCCACCCCGGCCCGCCCTGCCCACCAGCACACACTGTAAAAAATCAGTCTTGGATACGGAGCTTGTCACGGCGTTCCGCACCCGACTTTTCGGAAAGGGAGTACTGAAATTTTCCGTACCTGGCCACCGTACCTACCATTTTTACATTGGGCTAGCTAGCATAGGGAAAGGGGTACGGAACGCCGTTAACAGTCCGTACCCAAAACGGAAACAGCCGGAAGAAAAATTAGCGGTAACTTTTCCGTACCTTGGCACCGTACCCACACTGGTAAAACAAATGTTTACTTTCTATACGTCATGGTGTATAGTTGGCAATTCTATACATGACATGATGTATAGCAGGAACTAAACATGACAAGATGTTTAACACCTATACACTTCACAAATGTTTAAAGATTAAACATTTTGTGATGTATAGAAGTATACACTTGGGCGAGGCTTCACATGGAAAAGCATAGGAACACCACGCTGCGCCAAGTGTATAGCAAACTGAACACTTGCAAAGTGTTTAGAAAATAAACATCTGCTGATGTGTACTTTGAACTAAACATGATATAGTGTTTAAGTATTAAACATTAGCAGTTAAACATCATGTGATGTTTAGAACTACACATTTGTTTTACCAGTGCACGTTTTTTTTACATGGGCTCTTATGGAAAGAGGGTACGGAGCCGAATGTACGGAGACACTGTAATCTAAATAAACGGTATATTTCCGTATGGGCGACCGTTATTTTTTTCTTTTTTTACAGTGCACACTGTGAAAAATATCTTCGTACATTTACAATATGTAATCGGCAAATTAGAAACTTACGAAAATTTTTGTTAATTAACGACAACCCATTCTAGTTTGTAATTGAATTTGAAGTTCATAGGTAGAAAGTGCTCGTAATTTTAAGACTTGTAATCGTAATTTTTCAACTCCACTTTGTGAAAAGTTCTCCGTTAAACCTATGAATGTTTTTCACAGTGCAGAGACGTCGAGAGGGAAATTGGGAAGAGGAGAGGGGGCACTGGCACCGCACCCCAGCCCAGGGCGGCCCAGATCTGGGTCACATGTCCCTTAAGTCCGGCCAGCGCCGAGCTCAGCCCTCGGAGCCGGCCGGCCTTTGTAGTCCTGTTTAGCTTGATCGTCGCATTTTGGTTATGAGGCGTTCACAAGACAGATGACGTCCCCCCCCCCCCCCCCCCACCCCTCCGCTCCCCGACCCCTGCTTATGAGGAACACTGTAAGGAGTCCTTGTAGTTATGATGCTGGCTGGCCACACACAGAAACGTCTATGGCGGCGCGCGCCCCGCTGTGCCACGCTCCGCCACGCCACACGCCACCCGTGGGGAGTGAGAGTGGTGGGGCGAGGTGGGAGTTGGTCCCATACGAGCCGAGGGGTCCTTCATTCCTCAAAGAACCAGAGTGTGCACCCTAAAATAAAGTCAGTAAAAAATCAGGGGGAGAAATCACAAAAAAAGTAATGAAAAGAATTTTTTGGCTAAGCGATAGCGAAGCCTATTACGCCACTGGAGTGCTAAAAAAGTTCAATGTCCGTGTGTCTGTCTGTGTGTCTGTCTGTCTGTGTGTCTGTTCGCACGATAACTCGAGAACGAGTTAAGATATCGACCTGAAATTTTTACTGTAGCTTCTTGGCCTAAATATCTCGGACGAGTTCAAATATGAACACTCTAGCTCAAAAATTGACCCTGCTAAAAATTGATTTTAATTTTTTAAAAAATAGATTTTTAAAATTACAAAATTTTATGGTGTCTTAAGGGGTATCTCGGCGAGTTGCGAGCATGAGGACGAAAATTTCGTCCTTTTTGCTCTATCTCTTACTGTTTAGCCGCTACAGCGGTAAATGTGGACGAAAAGTCGTCAAAATGCATGTTGGATGTCGTTTTCAGGGTAATCTGTCGAGATGCGATCCTTGGGGCAAAAATTTTGTCTGTTTGGCAGCCTCCTTGCCCTTTTGTAAATAAAGAAAAGCGGGGGTCCAGGGGGCGGCAGCCCCCTGGTTTAAATGAGTAAATCTCAAATCATGCAGGCTCGTAATAAAGAAAAGCGGGGGTCCAGGGGGCGGGAGCCCCCTGGCTTAAATGAGTAAATCTTAAACCTTGCAGGCTCGTAAAAGCGGGGAGCCAGGGGGCGGCAGCCCCCTGGCTAAAACGAGTAAATCTTAAATCATGCAGGCTCGACAGCGCCGCAGGCCTAGGTAGATGTCCGCAGGCCCGTCGCAGCGTAGCAGTGTTTCGCGATCTATCGCGAAGCCTGTTACGAGAGACGGTGTCTGGCGTACATCTACCTAGTTTAAAAAATTAGAAACAATAGTAAAAATCAAGAATAATCACGAAAAAAACAACAGAAAAATCGGTGTACGATTGAATTTATTGAGAATGTCCTCCCGGTGCCAGCACCGCGCACCTCGGCCGTGGTGAAACCTCGTAATCCAACAACCATACATCAGAGTCGTGTCCATCGCCGGAGTCGAACTGGGCTGGATGCGGATGTCAAGGGCGGCGGCGCTGCACGCCTGCGAGATTCAGGGTAGGCCACCCCGCGGTGCAGGCGCGCATGACATACAAGATGTTGCCTACCTTTCGGGCGCTCTGCACCAGACTCAGGGCAAGCTACGCATGGCTCATGGCTCACGTCGCGGACCTAATCACATCTGAATGATCCCCTCAAGCGAGTGTCTGAATGTCGCACATTTTTAGGTGTGAAATTGTATGTCTATGACGACGCTAGTCTCTTCTTGTGATGAAAGTTCTCAGGAAAATTTTCACCTTTACTTGTTCAAGTGAACGAATAGAAATTCACACAATAGAGCGTCCTTTGTAAGCGATTGTATGTTCCGCAGCGGAGCGGAGTGCAGGCAGTCTGCAGGGATCCCGGGCCCCGTGGCTCTGACGGACGGACATACGTACTTGCCAAAAGTGCAAGCCCGGCGCCGGCGATATGTCGGTATGTGTATGGAGGCCGATGGTGGCTGAGCCCGAGCGGACAGTCGCAGCGGAACCTCCAGCCAATCCGCCAATTAAGTATAACTCTTATCTCTTTAACATAATCGGAGCGGAGGAAATCACTCATACCCACTAATTTACCGGAATTTACCCCCTTAGCCACTTATTTATTTAGTGTTCTGATTCCCGCTGAACGCTCTTAAGTTGAGACTTCGATGACAGGCAGGCGCACTCGTGCGGCGTGTTGCGGAGGGTCTTGCCGGAGCGTGTCGGCCCAGCAGCCTTGGTGGTTTACCGGTACAGGTACAGGCCGGCCGGCCGGCCCAATAACACGCCATTCTCCACAACTCAGCGCCACCGCGCGGCCACTCGGCCCGGCCACACGGCCACACCGCGCCCCCGTGATCCACCCGTCCCGCCGCCTCTCCCTGGACAGCAAGGTCGCACACTGGGCTCCGCTCTTCTGTGTGTGCGAGAGTTTGCGTATGTGTGCGTGAAAGAGAATAAACCAAAGCTCTGAGTGCCCTACGGTCTCTTTTGGCGCTTGCCCTCCTCCCCCTTCTCTCTCTCTCTCTCTCTCTCTCTCTCTCTCTCTCTCTCTCTCTCTCTCTCTCCCTCCCTCCCTCCCTCCCTCCCTCCCTCCCTCCCTCCCTCCCTCCCTCCCTCCCTCCCTCCCTCCCTCCCTCACCCGCCCTTGATTAACTCTCCCACACGGCGAGACAAGCGTGTCCTCTCCCTATTTTTAATTTTAAAATTTCCATTTTTTTTTTATTTTTTTTTTGTAATGTTTTAAGTATTGAAATAAACATGGACTAACCATTCCACTCTATGCCAATCTCGCCGCAGGTGCGGTGCGGTCCGGTCGCCCGCCTCTCTCCGTTCCCCTTGCTCCGATCCTCTCTACCCGTTGCCCTACCTCCCCCCCCCTGCTCTCTCTCTCTCTCTCTCACTTCTCTCTCCCTCTCTGCGCCTCTCCCACTCTCGCTCTCCCTCCCTCACCACGCCTCCTCCCTCCCTCCCCTTCAAGGCCGCCAAGGCCGTAACACTGCGCGGGGAAGAGAATATCCAACACCTGACCGGCCGGCGCGGCGGCCCGCTACTCTAGTGAGCGGGGGAGAGAGGGGTGTGGAGAGGGAGAGACGGAGAGAAAGAGAGAGAGAGAGAGAGAGAGAGAGAGAGAGAGAGAGAGAGAGAGAGAGAGAGAGAGAGGGGGGGGGGGGGGAGGGAGGGAGGATGCCGACTAGGGGCAAGGAGGAGTCTCTCCACGCCCCGCCACATACAGCACTGCACTGCACCGCGCCGCGCGCAGCCGGCGACAAGGCGCCTCGCGTGTGCGGCTCGGCTCGGCTCGGATCGCCTCGGCTCGGCTCGGCTCGGCTTGGTCCGGCTCAGCTCAGCTCGACTCAGCTCGCTGTGAGTGAGGTCAGCTCTCGTCAGCTTCCGGCGCGGCCAGGCGCGGCCAGGCGCGGTGGTGGTGTTGCTGCTGCTCTCGGGGAAGGCCCGGACCGTCTGCTTCCGCGACGCCAGCGACGCCAGCGACGCCCACCTCACCTGCGCGCCAGTTCAAGGACCTCCTCCACTAAGTGATTCTTCAACGGTAGGCGACGCGACGCGACGCTACGTCTCGCAGCACGCGCGTCAACTCGACAAGTGTTGTGAATTTTCAATCCGCGTCAATTTGTCCCTGAGAGTGTGAGGAGTATTTGTGCTGAATCAAGTGCACCGAAATGTCATCAACTGTCAATGTGGATACGGCTTCGGTCGGTGACTCGTCGATCTCGTTGGCGCCAGTCACTCCCGCGGTGTTGTTGCCGGGGCGCGTGGCGTGGAGTGGCAGCGGCTTCAACTTGAACGCGTCTGTTGACGCGCGGCCGCCACCATGTCAGTCAGACTGGATGCGTCCCGTCTGTTGCCACGATCGTGCTCACCCACTCAAGGGGCGTAACAGCCGCCCGCGCTCCGGGGCGGAGCTGCGAGGGGCTAGCGGCCTCGAAAAGACGTTTGTCTGTGTAGGTGCACACGCGTGTGCTGCGAATGTGCGAGAGGGAGACGGTAAATCGTTGTTTCCCAACCAGTATTCACTCACGAGCACCTCACGAGCCATGCCATGGGTCTTCATATTATAATACACGCAAAAAAAAATCTAGTTCGAGCAAAGAAAAATAAATTAGCCGCTCATTGTATAAAAAGTTTCTTGAATTTCAAGACTCAGTCTTGGATCCCATTGGCGTTTTCCATAAGGTCCAAGACCTGATCTCGAAATTCAAAAAACTTTTTTTTACCTGGCTTAACGATTTTTTTTTCTGCATAGGCGCAGCTAATTTTTAAGGTAGTAGGAGCGACTTCGCGTTTTAAAGACAAAATTCTGGAACTTTCAGAAAATATACTTTAAAGCCCCCTCATTGCGATGCCGATCTAAAATAACCACCTTACCGGACTATATTTTAAATTATTAAGCATCGAAAATCGCTCAAAATAACATGGCGTCTTATGGGAAACCGGCCCCGGAGCGCCGCTAGCCGAACTTTACAATTTATTTCAAAGTCACGTATTAAAGATGAAGCAAAATGTTTCGTACAAAGGTTGTGCATTTAGACCTGAGGAACCTAACGAGATCATAAAAAGTATAGGTCACCGGCAATTTAAGAAAGTTCTGTTAAGTTTTATCGAGCGGTGGCGACCGCAGCGGCTATGGCGGCCATAGTACGCCATGGCGCGCGAGGCAGACCCGGCCGCCGAACCGAGTTTTACTTCACGTATTTCTAGAAATATACCAGTTTTTGAGTAGTTTTTAATATGTTAAATTATTCTATGATTTATTTAATGAATTTTAAGCATAATATCAACCTAAAATTCGAAACTTTAATTTTTGACTTTATAAGTCGCTCCTACTACCTTAAGCCACGGTGCTTATTTTTCGGCTACGCTGCTATTTATTTTTTCGCTGTTTTAAGTTCTTAGCCGCTGTGTTAAGTTTTCACATCTGACTTCAGCTGAGCATTTTTTATTTTTATTTTTTTGCGTGAATGGTGTTTGGCGAGCACCGAGCACTGTGCGATCTACCGGTTGGATCCAGCTTTGCTATAAACGTCGACTGAATAAATAACCGAACGTGGCATATCGTCTGCGGTCGAGTGAACTTTTAGCTGTCAGATGAGCTGCATAAAACGTGATAATGGGCAAAATTTCGCTTCTGATTGAAAATATATTGAAAATAAATATATGTCGAAAACTTTCGATATTAAATTTTAGAATGACAAAATTGTTTTGGCTCCTCATGCGACTTGTCACTCTTAAACGAGCACAAATTGGATTTCGTCAATTTACTATATTATTTGTCAATCGCATATTACGAAAAATTTTCAAATTGACGAAGACAACTTTAACAGTGTGTAAGTTGTAGCAGTGTTCTAAAACCTCGACCTGTTGGCGCAAATATGTCGGTTGCCGAGTCACCTATCTTGACTGCAAATCCCGCTTGGCCACCCGCGCCCTCATTGCTGGCCATATAACTCATAATTACGCATATACTGCAAGCGCTCGTATAATCTTATCGTGGGGATATTAAATGTGCTGAGTTTGACGTCGGTCCTCGCAATCCATCCCTCAGGCCCAACCTGTCCTTTATCGTCCTTATTTTTTTTTGGTCCCTTAGCTAAAGTGTGTTGAAAATCGCGAGTGAATTCGTCATGTTGGTCGAGCGTGGTGCCGGCGCTGCGCCGCAAGGTCATGCACAGCTGGCGTGTCCGCGAGCGCAGCAAGCGCAGTGTGGTGAGAGGCTGCTGGACCTGGCCTGATCTGGCTGGGCAGATCTGGGCCGACTCTAGCCGCACCGCAATGGGAATTATAGGGCTCTTATTTGTACCCGGGTACCCGGGTAACCCGGGCGGGTACCCACCCGAGTAGGAACCGGGTCGATGGGTTTACCCGGGTACCCCGGGGTACCCGGGTAAACCCGGCGGACCCGCGCCTGTAGATAGGCAAATTGACTTGCATGTATGCCATTTTGCCTATACTTGCAGGCGCGGTTCCACCGGGTTTACCCGGGTGCCCCGGGTACCCGGGTAAACCCGTCGACCCGGTTCCCACCCGGGTAACCCGGGTACCCGCGGGTCGGGTTTTTAAGAGCCCTAATGGGAATCAGACATTCTGTCATTGATCCACTGGTAAAACTAAAGCGTAGCCTTACGCCCTGTTTTCAAGCGTACTGAGATTACGCTTGAAATCAAGCATAATCGGTCAATCCCCTCCTATTCGTCCTATCTAAATGTATGGTAGAATTTCTTTCGTATGCTTGATTTCAAGCGTAACGCCTTCAAGTATAACTGTATGCTTCATTCAAGCGTACAGTTACGCCTTAGTTTTACCAGTGTGCAGCCGCTGGCGCATACCGAGGGAGTTCCCACGCGGTGTCTTCGTGTACTCGGTATTACGCTTTGACGCGGTATGCCTCGTGGTGTTACACTGTGTTCCACGGTGCTACAGGGAGGTATGTGCGGCGCATAACGCAGGCACTGCGCTGGTATGAATGGACAACGTTTATACGGTATCACACAGGAAAAACAAATGTGCGAATACCTACATTTAAAAGGCACTGATAAAGTTTAGTGCCTTTGGAAAGCACTAAAGCTTAGTGCCTTTGGAAAGGCACTAAATGAGACTTTTCACACCTTTAGCTGGCTAGCTTCGTATGAGTTCCGTACAAGTTTAGTGCCTTTGGAAAGGCACTAAACTTTAGTGCCCCAGGAAAGGCAATAAACCGCGCCCTTGACTTTAGTGCCCCAGGAAAGGTGTTGTTTAGTGCCTTTGTTTTTCCAGTGCACGCGAGTGGAAAAAGGAAGGAGGAAAAACAAATCCTTGGTGGTACAGATTTCCCCCCCCCCCCCCTCCCCAAATTGCGTGAAGTGCGCATTCCCAGATTATGAGGGGTGTTAGTGTTACCTGCAGCCCGCTCTCCGACTGGCCCCGCGTCAACCCTCCTATCGCATTAGTCTGACTGAGGACTGACCGTATGTCCAATTCAAGAGAGCGAGCTAATCTCTTCTTATTTTCAATTTCAGTGGGCGAAGATGGAGAAGAGGAAGTCTTCGAGCATCGCCTCGGTGCCGTCACAGACAACTCTCAACATGTCTTCCATGTAAGTCTCCGCACGCAGTCCTGTCTGTCGCCTCCCTGCGGACCGCTATCTTATCGCTATCGCGCCGCTTTGACGTTTTAGCATTATGCACGACTGCTTTTGATAGTTTGCGCTGCTCGGACCAGCCGCAGGAGACGGTCATCACCAACGTGACCACGCCTTACCTTCTCTTCGCACAGTAAAAGAACGCGATGGTTTCCACACATTTTTTCGCTTGGCGCGCTGTTGGCTGTTGTTGGCTCAGATGGATGGATGATAGACAGACTGGCCGAAAGTGCCGACCTGGTGGAATGTACTAAGCGCGGCTGGATTCGAGGCGCGAGGCCTCGGCCGGGAGGACAGTCGCGATGCGCCCTCCAGCCGGTGAACACGGATCAGGATTAACTAAAATGTCGGTTATGTAAGTAAAAGTACGATCCCACCACTTTGGCACCAAATACGATGTACGTCAGATTGGGACTACTGCAGAAAGGATAGGAGTGATTAATAACTAAATTAAAATTTAAATATGGCCCAAGACAACGAGCTAACAGGCACCAAAGGGAACCAAAAAATTCACCTCTAAAACAGCGCCTTGTAGAAAGAAAAATAGGGATTCAAGTGAAACATAATATAGATCGGAGTGGGAATATTCGCTTACAATAGTGACCATGCCATTGAATTGCTAAAAATGACAACTCCATCACCTTAAATCTTTTATTTTTACTTTTCATCCTCCAGGGTGACCTTGGCAGAAAAGGATCCAGACGCGATATACGACCCGTTTGCTCACCGAGACACATCGAACCAATACTCGTAAGTATTAGACGTCTTCAGTCGGCACAATCATTCTCCCCTGAAATTCAGTGACTTGCCTTGTCCGTGGAACGGCGCTCGACCACATAAGAAAAAAAAAGAAAGAAAAAGAAAAAAACACTTTAAAACTACCATCTTGTTGAGGAACACTTGTTGGTAAACTACTCGGGAGTAGTCATATCACTCGGCTCGTCCCCAGCTGCTGTGCCATCGGGAACAAAGTTTCCTCCCCGGCGGGAAACAACAATCAAGTTATTTTGCAACGCCGTTACAGAGCGACTGGGAGTGAAAAGTTTGATGGTAGAAAGCAACGAGCAGGCCTCTCTGTCTCGCTGTCAGTGTTGTCATTGGCTATTGTAATTAAATGCAGGCGGGGAGGAGGGGGGGGGGTGTGCCTGGCCGGAGCCGTCGCGGTGGCACGCCACGCGCAGATCATGGTATAAAACCTCACCATTTCCCCTCGCGAATAACTCCCCCCCCCCCTCTTCACGGTGAAAACAATGTCTGATTTTTTGAGGAAAAAGGGAAAACTTTGAGGACCTTGGACACTTTGAGGAAAACGCCTTAGATTTTGAGGAAGGCTCCTCAAAAAATAAGGGAAATCTCCACAAATTTTGAGGAGACTTCCTCAAAATCTAAGGCGTTTTCCTCAAAGTATCCAAGGCCCTGAAAGTTTTCCCTTTTTCCTCAAAAAATCAGACATCGTTTTTACCGTGTTACTTGAGTGATTCGTCTGCGGCGTAAACGATGGTTTGCTCTACTTTATAAGGTTCACGACTCATATCACTAGTGAATGAATATGGTCGCGTATTTCAACTCGCGTTTGAGGCAAAATATCGCTGAGGCAATTCTACCGAAGTCCGATGCATTTGATGCTGCGAGGCTCACTCACTGACATATGAATCTCGTTTGCTTGCGCCTGTCAGGAACATGGGTGCGCTGGCGCACTTGCTGAAGGGCAGCCTTGGCTCCGGCATCCTCGCCATGCCCATGGCCTTCATGAACGGCGGGCTCGTCTTCGGCTTCATCGGCACCTTCGTCATCGGCTTCATCTGCACGCACTGCGTGCAGATCCTGGTGGAGTCGGCGCAGACGCTGTGCGTCCGGCTGCGCATCCCCGCGCTGGACATGTCCGGCACCGCCGAGAAGGCCTTCTCCTCCGGCCCCAGGGCGCTGCGACCCTACGCCAGGATCGCGGGGTAAGTCGCGGTCAAGCCGCAGCTCTGGAGACCCAACGGTGTGAATGTCACTCTCTAGATGACGTTTGAATTTTCATTGGAAAACCTGCCCCAAGAAGTTCTTTGAATGAAAAAGAAAATATAAAGGGAAAATAAAATAACGAATGGGCATTGACACAATTATTACTAGTGTGTTCAGTTTTCTTATTCGCCTATGTTGTTGCTGAGACAGATTAGGAAAGGTGCGCCTGGAGGGGAGGCAATAGTGATTTTCTTATCCCTTGCGTGAAGGACCAGTCTGGTGTCCCTATGCGATACTCGAGCCAGCCGCATTTCACGCGACACCTTTCATTTTTTTTTTCTGTGGCCCACATTAATCAAGACAATAACCGACGCCCAGACGGCCGCATATGACAAGCTGTTCCTCACTCGATCCTCCACGTGATAAAGTAGCGCTGGCTGATGCAACGCCGTCCCTTCTTGCCGCAGGGCACGTCCAGGTCCAGGCTCTCGAGTGCTGCTAAGTCTGCAAGGCGCGCCCTGTTCACGCACGCATCGTGTGCGCGTGTGTGTACTAGACACTGTCCATTGATGACTGCTATATAGTAAAGTCCCTTGTCGTAAACGGATGGGGTACCGGGTGTCCAAGCGAAGACAGGACAGTACGTTGGGTTGCCTACGCGCTGGCTGCAGGCGCTCTGGGGAGCGGGGTGGCGGCGGCGGGTGGCCACTGTGAAAAATATCCTCGTAAATTTACGACATTTTTTGCAATTTTGATTTACAAAATATGTCGTAAATTTACGACAGCCCATTCTTGCTCGTCGATCAATTCCAAGTCGATAGGGAGTGCTTGTAAATTAACAATTTCAAATTGTAATTTTACGACTTTTATCATGGAAAATTTTCCCGTAACCCTTACGAGTATTTTTCACAGTGGCGGGGGCACCCCACCACCACCGCTCTGCCGCTAGAGTCGCTGTGGAAGGGAGTAGCGCAACGGAGTGTGGAGTGCGAGCAGGCGGGAGTGGGGACCACCAGGGCTGCGCTACCAGCCCTGCGCCCTGTCGAGCGCCTCTCCGACCTCGCGGCGGGGTTGCCCGCGACAAGGACCCCTCCTCCAGCGTGACACCGCGCGGGCGCCCGCGATCCGCGACAAGGACCGATGCTCCCCCGTGACACGGGCACCTCACACTAAACTTTTATGCACTTTTTTGTGCATAAGCCTTGCAGGATTTTACACAACCATAGTTATGCACAATTTTTCCTGCATAACTATGCTTAACTCTGTTCCTTATGCACAAATTTGTGCAGAATTATGCACAATGTGCAACATAGTTATGCATAAAATTTTGTGCATAACTATGGTTGTATAAAATTGTGCATAAGGGTTTAGTGTGCTCCCTAGTGGTGTGCGAATAGTTCGAAACCGAATCGAATCGAATCGAATCGAATCGAATCAAGGTAGATTCGATTCGAATCCGAATTAAATTTCTAAAATCTCGAATTCGAATCAATACCGCTACAATACAGCATTTTTCGGGTCACTTTTTCACTAATTTAATCAGAATTTGATTCGAATCCGAATCGAATCGAATCAGCACAAATTCGATTCGATTCGGGGAATAGAATTAAAAATTCGATTCGATTCGATTCGGCCTGAAAAAAGGTGATTCGCACACCTCTACACCTCCCCCGTGTCACGGGCACCCCCGCGGGGTCGCGGGCACCCAGAAATTAGTTTCAGTCTTTGACTATTTCAGCGACCAAATTATAGTTTTGGTGACAAAAACTTGTTTCTGGTCACTGAAAGCTTCGGCGTTTTGAACCGAAACAAAATTTGATGCCTTTAAACTAACCAAAATTTTGATCCAAAGGAACTAACTTTTTTCCGGTGTAATTGCCTACTTTTCAGGCAACACTGTGCCTCTCGATGGCTGCCCGAGTGTATTGCGTAGACAGACGCAGGGAACGGACCGGGCGGAAGCTTCTCTGACGGAGGGAGAGGGGCAGACACTTAGCTTGCGCAGCGAGGCGGGGCCGGCCGGGGCGCCAGGCGCCGGGGTGGAGCGGGTTGCCTATGCTCGACTCGGCAGGCGCGCCTACAGGAGGAAGGGTTGCGGCTGCGGGGCGCTGCGGGGCTAGTCCGGCCCGGCCGCGTGGGAGGTGGGAGGGGAGAGCCTCTTTGGTGATGTTGCGATCCCCGGAGATCCTCAGCGGCGGTCTTCGGGGGATGCCCCGCTCGCTTCGTATTTGTTTCCTGGCCGAGAGATCCAAGTGAACGAACGTTTCCCTCTTGTTTGCGAACTTTATCACATACTTCTTGCTGGTGTGCGTCAGCGTCAAAGCGGTAAATTACTTATACTGCTTTCTTGTAGGTGAACGAGTTTTCGCATCCGTTCTAGCAACACTGTAAAAAATATCTTTGTAGATTTACGATAAATTTTGTAAATCGTGATTTACGAAATATGTTCTAAATTTACGACGTACCTTTTTTGCTCGTGAATGAATTTCAAGCCGATATGTAGTGCTTGTAATTTTACGATTTGCAATTGTAATTTTACAACTGCACTTCGTGGAAAATTTTCCTGTAAACTTATTACGACTATTTTTCACAGTGAAGTCATGTCTACAAGTGTAAGAATAAGTATTCACCAACCTGCAAAAGGTGATTTGGATTTCGAGCGGTTTCCTTTCGGTTTCCTCATTTTCTAGACGGAGGTTCCTATGTTTACCGTGTTCGCGGTCCCTGTGATCCTCTGTCTGAGCCTGGCGATATCTACGGAGTGGTCGTGGCCCCCTCTCCCCTCTCCCCCTTACCTCTCTGCTGAACCGCAAGCCCTCTCCCTGCCTCTCAGACCTGGCGCCTGCGGAGCCGAGCCTAGGCCACCCGCTCCACGCCGGTGCGTTGCCGACGCTTTACACTCGATATTATATCGGTCTCAAAGGTAGGACACCCTACGTG
This sequence comes from Frankliniella fusca, assembly GCA_029379305.1. Lineage (NCBI taxonomy): Eukaryota > Metazoa > Arthropoda > Insecta > Thysanoptera > Thripidae > Frankliniella > Frankliniella fusca. The sequence continues at coordinate 228,402 of JAHWGI010001424.1, forward strand.
GTCACTGCTGCTTGGCATTACGCATGGCATGTGAGCAAATATTCATTCGTGCTCCCTTTTCTTAAAAGTGTAATCAACAAAACCACGGCAGTGTTCTTGTGAAAAGGGAGAGCTGGGGTGAGAGAAGTGGGCGTGGATTCATCCAGTAATAGAGAGGCAGACAAAGAGACAGACGGACGGACCTACAGAGTCGGGGATGGCAGATAAAGGAAAATTGAACCCCTTTTGCCAACGGTCGTGTTTTTGCCCTCGAGGCAGTCGGCGCCTGGAGGTGGAGGAGGGCAGGGGGCAGCAAGCCGCCGCACCGCAACCTCCGCAACGCCGAGGGCTGATCGGAGCTGCTATCTGCCCCTGTGTGCTGTCCCTCTCATCTCCCTCCCCAGCCCGCTCCGCCCCCCCTCCCCCCCTCCCCCCGCTCCGACCCGGCGCGGTATGTCGGTGTCGGTGGGTGCGACCTTTTGGGCCTACAAGGGCTCGTTTTATTGCGCGTCCCCGCAGTGAATCTGTGGAAATAGAAAACCTCCCGGCCAATAGTCGTTTCACGGCAAACCAGCAGCGAGCGGAGCGGGGATTCCCACCCACACAGGCGTAGGGAATCCGTCCCTCTTCGGCTAACTTTCTATGTACAACGCGAGATAACTTTAAAGTCTTCGTTCGGCCGAACTGTCGGAGAAAATTCACTACTTGAAACTCGCCTTGCCAATTCGAACTTAGATTCATCCAGCCACTAATCACGACTATCGTAAACTGAACAAAACTACTGGTTTTTCTTACAGTCTTTTAATACACTCACAATAATTTTAGCATAGTTATAGAAACTCCGTTGTCTACCAGGATTTCGTGAAATCGTATTTTTTTAACATTTTGTTTTCTTCTCTGACTTTTTTAATGACTGACTTTTATTTACTTTCTTTCACGACATTCTGGATAGCTCACACTAACTTTGCGCGGTTATGTACCCCTTTCGACCCCGTCCCTCGCCCCGCCCCGCCCCGCCCCGCCCCGTCCCAAAGCCCCCGCCCCGCTCGTTTACGCAGACATCTCTGAGGAGTAGAGCCAGATAGTTTTAAAGGACCGAGCCACACCCGGGGCTCCGGGACTCATAACTGTGTAGCGACAACCACCGACCCCGCCCCCCGCCCCGCCCCGCCCCGCCCCGCCCCGCCCCGCCCCGCGCCGGCCCTAAACAGCCCCCAGCCTGCACACGCCGGCACGCGCACGGTGGAAACGTCTCCAAGGATTTCTTGCAGCGTCCTAGAATGTCTGTGAGGCGTTTAGACTGTGTGGTGCGCCTCTTTAGCCTCTCATATGCTGGCGCGGCACCGCCGACCCGGCACCCGGCTCACACGGCGACGGTTTTTGTGCTAACGTGTTTGTACAACTTAGTTAAGATTGCGTCTCGTTTTGCACGAATTTATGGGTTCATTTTAACATTTCTGCTTAGTTGTGTACGAAATCATAAAATTTTGCGCAAAAACTTGTGCCAAACGGAACGCAGGTGTAACTTTGTACCATAGGTGTTTCCATGATGTTTCTTTGAATGCGTAGCACTCTGTTGCGGGATAGTATACTCGCCAGCGCTACCCCCTTACAACGGTCCTCCGAAGAGAGGCCCGGGAGGTGCCCGGGAGGTGCCCGGGAGGTGCCCGGGAGGGAAACCGGGAGGTGCCCGGGAGGGAAACCGGGAGGGACCCAAGAGGAACCCGGGAGAGACCCGAGACGATCCGGGACCGTGAGACACCCGAGCGGGACCCGAGTGGGACCCGGGAGGGACCCGGGAGGGACCAGCCGACTGATTCAGAAGATCGCTCTCGTACCCCCGTCCTTCTCGCACTCATGAGGCCATGCCATCCCCAACATGGAGCACCGCCACGAGTGCGACAAGGACTGGGGGAAGAAAGCGATCTCAGTCGGCAGGGAGGGTACCCGTGAGGGACTCGGGAGGGGCCCGCTAAACTCCCCCGAGAGGGGCGGGGGAGGGGCGGGGGTGGTGGAGGGTCCGGGATGGGCCCGGAGAGGGTGCATTGGGCCGGGCACACCCGAGCGAGTCAGCCACGCAGACTGCACGCCGCGCCAGCCCGAGTGCGGCACTGGTAGTGGCCGGGAGGAACCTGGCCCGGTGAGTCCTCTCTATCGGACCACACTCGGGCCCTGCCCTCCCCGCGCTCGAGATTTTCTACAAAGTGGGCCCCCTTCTCTTCTAAGAGAAGGACTCGGACTCGGGCACCCCAGGCCCAGGACGCGGCTGGCGTGCAGTCTGCGTGGCCGACTCGCCCGGGTCTGCCCGGCCCAATGCACCCGCACTCGGCTCATCCACCCCTGTCCCTGCTCAGCCCTGCATGGCCCCTCCCGGGTCCCCAACTGGGCATCTGGCACCTCCTGGTCCTCGCTTGGGAGGACCCGGGAGGACCTCCCTCAGGGGGCAAGGGCTGTGGCGCCTTACGGGTGAATGGGGTAGGCAAACCCGCAACACTGTTACGCATTTAAAGAAAGCCCGGTACAAACGTTTGCGCCAAAACATACCAACACTGTTAGCGTGAGGATTCAAATCCACTCGCAGTTTTAGGGTTGTTTTTTTCATCGGGACTTTTGTAGCCTACCTCTCTGCCACAGCCTCATTGTGCGTGCGTTGCAGGAACTTCGTGACCACCTCGCTGTTCTGCACGTATTACTTCGGCCTCTCGGCCTACGTCGTCTTCATGGCGGAGTCCATCAAGCAGGTGAGTTGGACCGCGGGCCGGGCCGGGCCGGATCACCGCACAGGTTTTTGACGTGAGGCGGTTGGGGCGGGGTGGGGCAGGGCAGGACGGTACCGCTGGGGGCGGTAGCGGTGCGTGAGCACGCAGCACGCCCCGGTGTCGGCGCCCCCGCTGCTAACAAGGCAACTATGGCGGCGCTAGCGGGCCCAAGGGGAATACCCATCATTTCCGCGTAAAACATAACGTCAAATTGTTTCTTTACTGCCAGGCCTATGACGCAGCCCCGCTTTTACGGCCCCGGCTCAGCGGTGTGGGGTGGGGCAGGGCAGGGCAGGGCGAGGGTGGTAGGGCCTGGCATAGCTCCGCGGTCCGATACATATTTTTCTTTATGGCTGTCTCGTTTAGGCCTCAGGCAGGTGGAAAGTTGGCGAAAACAACTTAGAGTAGCGCGGTGGGCGGTGGGGCTGTCGGGATCGTAGAGCGCACGTCTCGGCGTCTCTGACTACCCTTAGCACCGACTGCCATCAGTGCCATTTCTCGTGACCACTCGCGAACCTTATTCTTTTGCAGTGCATGGAGCAGTGGGTTGGCAAACCTGAGCTGCCCGACATCTCAGTGACCCGCGTGTACATCGCTCTGCTGATCGTCCTGCTGGTGCCGCTGAATCTCATCCGCAAGCTCAAGCAGCTCGTGCCCTTCTCCATGGCGGCCAACATGTGCATCGTGGTGGGCTTCACCATCACGCTCTACTACCTGTTCAACGAGATCCACGACCCCGCCGCCGACAATCTCAACTTAACCACAAGTCTGAAGGGGCTGCCAATCTTCTTCGCGACGGTCCTTTTCGCCATGGAAGGCATTGGCACGGTGAGTTCCAGCAAATGACAAACGCGATAGCTGTCCGATTTTCTCCAGGAACAGTTTCAGTGGACTTGCTTCTCGTTCCAGGTCATGCCCGTCGAGAATACGATGCGTAACCCCACGAGGCTGGTCGGCTGGAACGGCGTGCTCACCATTGCCATGGTGGTGGTCGTCATTCTGTTCGCGCTCATGGGCTTCTTCGGCTACCTGCGCTATGGCGAGAAGGTCCAGCTGGGCAGCCTCACCCTTAACTTGCCCGCCGACGAAATGTAAGAAAAACCACACATGATAAGCCAACCATTCCTCCAAACGTCGTAGCCTCCTTTACTTTGCTCCGGTTTGCTCCCCTTTGCTCTGCCGTTGGGCTGGGCGCCGCCGGAGCCTAGCTTGGCCTGACGGCAAATCGGCAAATCTCAAGCGGTAGCACTCCAAGATTTTGCAGCTATAGTTAGTGCATAGTGCACAAGATGGTAACGGTGTGTCCGCGCCGCGCTGGCATTGCATAGTGCTCTGTTGACTCACTCATATACGTTACGTAATGTACAGCAGCACCTTTCGCTTCATATTACCTAATTTGGACTGATTTGGAGCATCTCTTCCCTAGCATTTCCCAATTTAGAGCACACGATGTTCCCTCGTTCCCTTTGCGTATGTATGTACCGAAAGTGAAGCAGAGGGTGTTCTACTTAGGGGCCGTGCATAAATAACGTCACGCGTTTTTTGGCCATTTTCGACCCCCCCCCCCCCCTCTAGTCACATCTCGTCACATCCGGCCGAAACCCCCTCCCCCCTTGTGACGTTTTTTTTATTTATTTATTTATTGAAGAAAATTTATGCTTTGTGTTCAAAAACTATATTTGTTTCAGTATTCAGTCTTACAATAAAATTACATATTCTACATGTCTTCTGTCCGCGGGGACTAAACTGGAGCCATGTTGTCATGTTATGCGGCGAGCGCGCAGTGCTGCACTGCGAAGCCCCGTCGTTTTTTCAGCGGATAAAGGCGAATTTTCGGGTAACTTAGGAAATTACGTCACAAGGGGTCGACCCCCCCCCCCTCTCCCTCACGTCACATCTCGTCACGTCTGGGCGAACCCCCACCCCCAAAAACGCGTGATGTTATTTGTGCACGGCCCCTTAAGGTTATTTTAGGCCGGGGTGCTCTCGTATAAGGTAATGCAGGGTAAGGGTCTCAGACTAGTGTGGCCCCGGGCCACAAGCGGAAAAGAGGGAGAGGGAGGGAGGGGGGGAGAGAGGGAGGGAGGGGGGGAGAGAGAGAGAGAGAGAGAGAGAGAGAGAGAGAGAGAGAGAGAGAGAGAGAGAGAGAGAGAGAGAGAGAGAGAGAGAGAGAGAGAGAGAGAGAGAGAGAGAGAGAGAGAGAGAGATGGGTGCTTGCGGAAGGTTTGTCTCTATGCGGCCGGCCCGTCGTCTGCTGCTGCCTGAGGCCCCTGAGCTGTAATGTGAAGCGAGGGCTCTGCGTTAGGAAGTGTATAACTGCCTCACACCTGGCTCTCACACTTCTCGTCTGCCCGCAGCCCGGCCCAGATTGTCAAGCTGCTCCTGGCCGTCGCCATCCTGTTCACGTACCCGCTGCAGATGTACGTGGCCATCGGCATCATGTGGGACGTGCTCGAGCCCCACGTGAGCTCGGCGTGGCACGCCAGCGCGCAGGTGGCGATGCGGGTGCTCATGGTGGTCGGCACCATCGTGGTGGCGCTGGCCGTGCCCAACCTGGGGCCGGTCATCTCCCTCATCGGCGCGCTCTTCTTCTCCACGCTGGGGCTGTTCATCCCGGCCGTGGTGGAGCTGGCCACGCGCTGGCAGGAGGGCGCCGGCTTCAGCCGCACCAACACGTACCTCGCCCTCAAGAACGGCACCCTGGTCGTACTGTCGCTGCTGTCGATCGTGGCCGGGACGTACTCGTCCGTGCTGGACATCATCCACGCCTATTCGGAGAGTGGCAAGCCACAGGAGAGCTGAGAGCAGCGGGCCCGCTCCAGGGAGCCGAGGGCGGCGAGGGAACTTTGAAATAGAAGTGAAATGTACAAGACAAAAAAAGAAATTACCATAGAGTCAATCTTCGGGACCATTTTCGCGTCACGGCCGCTCACATTGACGTCAGAAGTGACCAGTATCAAAATAGAAATGTCTTGTCTCCTGCCCCCAATTTTCGGTCCCCAGTAGCGCCAATGCACTTAAAAGCGTATTTAATGCGGTAATGCGCATTAAAATGCTCATAAAAGGTAACACATTGGTGACGCATTTAATGTGCATTACGCACATTAAACGCACACTTAAAGCAGTAATGCACATTAAATGCATCACCAATGTGTTACCTTTTATGCGCATTGGCGCTACCAGGGGGTCAGTGAGGTCAGGATGATATTGCTTCTAGAAGCTATTCCTTGGTGATTGCAAGTGGCAAGTACACTGTAAACATCAGAGGCCAAGTTTTGTTACTGGCTCTGGATATCTATGTGTGCATTACTAGTTCATATGTAATATTTTTACGAACAAGATACATTTTGTAAACAGCTGATTACAAAAAGTAACTGGCCAGTCACAAGTCACTAAAAGTGGCTTGTTACCGGTAATATTGTCTCTGGTAGACGTGGGCGCCGACCGGATTTTCACCGGCGGCGGCGTTCGGCCCATAATTTGCCGGCGGCGGCGCCGCCGCCGGCGTGGACGCCGATATCATGATCGGCGGCGGCGGCGCGACCGGCGTCCGCCACTTAAATTGTACTAAAAATGCAAGAAAACCGCAAACGTGATCATAAAATTTGAGAAGCTTCGATATTTAGTAATCAAATCGTGTTTAACACGGGAAAAGTTTTGAAAGTGGACAAACTTGTGCATAGTATGGCGAGGCGAATTAATTTGCCTACCTACAATAAGGCGCACTGTTTGATTTTAGTGAAAAATATTGGGTTTCTTCAAACCCCGCGCCGCCGACCACACCGCCGACGAATTGACCGGCGGCGGCGCGGCGGCGCGCCGATAAATTTTTGTCAGCGGCGACGGCGATTCAAAATTTGTCGGCGGCGGCGCGGCGTCGGCGCGGCGCCCATGTCTACTTTGGACATAGGTCTTGTGCTTTTTACAATAATTGTATCTTGATATTCAGAGTGCAGTATTCCCTACCTAATAACATTGTGAAAAGGTGGGCGCTAAAGTCTCAAAAATGTCTCTTAAGGTTGAGTCATTTGTTCATTTTTGGAATCGAAAAAGACTTCTGTCCTTTATTCAGTGAAAATTCTTACGAGGCAAAATGTTGTTTTCAATGTCAAAATGACATAATTTTGGTTTTGATATTCTATCAGAGCTAGAAAGTGTGCTCCAATTGTGACTCACGACTTAGAAGTGGGCTAGAAATCATGGCAAGGAGATAGGTAGTTAGGTCCGCAGCCAATTGTACCACTTGACTGAACAAAAGAGTTGAGGCTATTTGGTTCTAGTTGCATTACTAATGTGCTCGTGCAGGAGTCAGTCGCGATTTTGACCCTGTTAAACTATGAATGTGATAGTAAATTTCAAATTCATGAAAAGCATAATTTTATAATGAAGAAATGGATAAAAGGATTGCTGTTAAATTGATTTTTTCTGTAAATTTGTAGGCTTTGCAAATGCTGGAAAAATAATTACATTTTAATATTTTTTTTTATATAATTACAGTTAAAACGTGGTGCTTGGTCAAAACAGGTGTTGACCGGTCAGAATGCGAATTAACTGGCCGGGCCGCTCAAAACTAGTATTGGGATTTTTAAAGTTTTGTAAGATTTTTTCAGGAGTTTTCATTATTTTTTGGATTTTGAGTGGGCAGTGCTGCGTAGGGCTGGGCAGTACTATTCAGATCAGGGTGCCAATGTTACAGGGGATATTCTCATTTAGGGTAACAGGGGTAACAGCAGGTGGCTCCAACTTTTAGGAAGACCAAATTTCCAACTCAAATATATCAAGGCTACTAAAATAAATGAGGCAATAGAAATCCTGAAAAACTCAAAAAGCATCTAATTCGAAATTCATCAGTCCTGAAAAGTAACACTCATTGAAGAAGTTAAGGCTTCAAAATCAAAGAAAAGCCAGAAAACTTCTAAGGACGCCCGCCGACTGAGAAAGTATGCAGAGATCTTCCCAGTCAAAGTCTGCTTTACCCACACTAAAGACAAAAATTAATCCCAATATTTAAAAAAGTAGTCCAAATACTAATTTTGACCCCCCAACTAGTCAATTCGCGTTCTGACCAGTCAATACCCGTTTTAACTGAGCACCACGTTTTGACTGTAACACATATTATTATTTAATTTTGTTAACACTGACTACCCAATGTTTTTGTGGTTTTGATGTTGTAATGCTGTACATGTTCATATAAAGGTAAGACAAGGAATTTTTTGAAGCCCGTCCTTCTGCTTGAAAAAATCTTTGGAGCGGGCTTCTGTAAATGAGAGTCAGTCTGTCGGTCTGTCTTTCTGTTTGTCTGACTGTCCCACTCAAAGGAGTTGAGCTAGTTTTTGGTAAGGCATAAGTATAAATGCTGTAAATTCTGAGCTAAAGGTGCAGTATTTCAACCTGTGACGGCTTACCAAAAACAAAACTCTTCCTTACCTGTAAATATACATAGCTCAGAGTTAATATTTATCACCATGATTTATTATAAAGAGGCAGTTCAGAATATATTTTGGCAGTACTCTTGTAATGCTTGACTCGCTTTTCAGTAAGATCACCCTATTCTAACAGTTCATTCTACCACCATTTATTATTGTCTTTCACGTTCATTGCATGATTTGCTCATTATTTTACGTTGACCAATACCTACAGTTAAGTACTGTTACCAATTTGGATTTAAATGCACACTGTGATAGCTTTGTAAGCACTGTCATTGCATTCCGGTCTTGTTTAGGAAACTGTGAGCTTTAATGAGAGCTTTTTTTTTCTTTTTCTTCTTTTTCAAATTTTTCAAACTTTAATGCTTGAAAATTATTTCTATTTTGTGTCAAATATATAATTTTAGTTTAAATTTTGTGATATTTGTTAAGGATGCTCAATTATGTACAGTATGATGTTAAACTCTGTGCATTTTGTGTCATAAATTAAGAAATTACTAGTAATTATTTAATGTAGGTTTTAGTGAATAGCCAGTGTTTTTTGTTTTCTTAGAGTTCCTTGGTATTAAGATCATAGTAGTTAATGTTAAAAATAGTATGGTCAGTAGCCTTTTAAGCTTTTCCTTACACGGTAGTTCTGTTAACAACAAATAATGTGACCTTCCATTATTTTTGAAAAATATGAAGTTACCAAGGAAATATTGATCAGACTACAAAAAATGTGATTACTATAGCCATCTAACTTTTATGTTTTATATCTCATGGACAATGGAATGTCTTCATCTAGTTAATACGAGCCCTCTACATCATCATATGGTTAAACTTCAACACTGATTTCAATTACTTATACTGTAAATTTATTGTTCCAAAGTTAAGTGAAACACAGTATCTTTAATGCATATTACGTCCAAAGATCAATTTCCTTGCACATATTGATCTCTCCATGACATAGCTCTTACCGAATTTGGGAAGAGTGTAGCAACATTTATGAGTAAAAGTACTGTGATTGGAATGTTGTACCATTATTAGTTAAGTATGACATTTGTAAATTAATACCTTTGTGAACGGGACAGAAAACCTTTGATGAACCTATATTTATATTGTATAAGCTACCCAATTTTGTAAAAATGTGTATGTGTAAATATTTTAGTGACTGATACTGAAATCCAAACAAACGTTTTAAAACCAAAAAGAAAAAAATCTTTCTTCTCTTCATAACATTTCCTTTATCACTACAGGAGCCACGAAGCGTTCGAGTCTAATAAATGTCCAAGCAAACCCCTGGGTTGGTTCATTATAAACCCAGCAATATTCAGACAAAGGTTAAAAAGAAAAACAAGAAAACAAGAAGCCAAGTAAAAACCAAAATACTTTGGTCTTAAAACTGTAACCCATTCGTTACCACTAAAAATTCTACATAAAACATTATTATGTAAATTCTTTTTTTTTACCTTATCATCTTTTCATCATTTCTACTAATTCTTTTTTAAATGTCATTGTAGATAAGGTTCTGATAAATTAAAAATATAACTCAATCCAAAACCATTACATTCTGAAGTAAATGTTGTTATTTTCAAATTCCATCCCTCAGTTTCGAAAGCCTGATATTAAGTGCGCGATAAACCAATGAGGAACTTGCGTTGTAAGAAGCTTCATCGTAAATTAGCAATTTTGTTTGAAATAAAACCATTAAGATTTATACGTGCCTACTGCAATGGGTGATATAAATGGAAGTTTATTTGATATCGGTCGGCAAACCACTATTTGGGATGCATATGCACGCGCGCTCCTGAAGCGGAGAGCTTCCAAAACGACTCAGGAGGTGGGTGGGTGGCCTGCCGTCACGGCGCTGTCGCTCCACCGCAACACAAAGGTGGCTTTCCTTGCTTTCCTTTCGGCCCGGCCCGACCGTTTGGCTCTGCTCTGCTCGGCTCTGCTCTGCTCTGAGCTGCGTCCAGATACGTGGGTGTCTTGGGTGTTAGCATGGCTCAGGCACCCAAGGCACCCAAGACACCCACGTATCTGGACGCAGCTCTGCTCAGCTCTGCTCTGCTCTGCTCGGCTCTGCTCTGCTCTGCTCTGCTCTGCTCTGCCCTGCTCTGCTCTGCTCTGCTCTGCCCTGCTCTGCTCTGCTCGGCTCGGCTCGGCTCGGCTCGGCTCGGCTCGGCTCGGCTCGGCTCGGCTCGGCTCGGCTCGGCTCGGCTCGGCTCGGCTCGGCTCGGCTCGGCTCTGCTCTGCTCTGCTCTGCTCTGCTCTGCTCTGCTCTGCTCTGCTCTGCTCGGCTCGGCTCGGCTCGGCTCGGCTCGGCTCGGCTCGGCTCGGCTCGGCTCGGCTCGGCTCGGCTCGGCTCTGCTCGGCTCGGCTCTGCTCTGCCCTGCTCTGCTCTGCTCGGCTCGGCTCGGCTCGGCTCTGCTCTGTTCTGCTCTGCTCGGCTCTGCTCGGCTCGGCTTTGCTAGCACCGCATCCGTGCGTGCGTGTTCTGAGGGAGAGTTAGAAGGCTAACTAGGGAACTTATTTGGTGAAATGGCCTCTTCGAAATATATTAAATTTTCACTTTCACCAAAAACATATAGTTGAATGCGAGGAACTTATGAGCCACAGAAGTGCATGAGTGCATGAGCTATGAGCTATGAGCAGTATTGTGGATTCACCTTTACGTAAGTCCACTTTCGCAATCTAGTAAATGTAGGGAATTTAACGTTACCACACCGACAGTTCAAACCCGAGCGCCGAAACATATTGCTTTTTTATTATTTATTTATTTTTCTGTTATATTAAGCAACGGTCCTGGCAGAGAAGAAGAATAGGTACCTTTTTTTTCCTCGAGTTATTTGATTCTTTAAATAGCTTATCCCGAGGCTTATCCCCTCGATGCATCTTTTTTGTCGTAAAAGAGTGACACGGAAAAGATAATTCTTCTGCGCCGCGCGGGGCCCGTCCAGGCCGGTAGATAGGGATTCCTTTTCGCATCGACGATCCCAAACCATGGCTGTCGGGACGCTTTTGTCGTGTTCGAATCTCGGTTGACCACAATTTCTTTTTCGCCGATTTTCGGATGATTTCACCCTCGGGAGTTGGTTTGGGGGTGCACTAGAGCCGCCTGCACAACCCCCGTCAGTTTGAAGCCAATTTTGTTTTGAATCGAAATTGATAAAAATTTGACAAAAAGCCTATAGTCTCAGATCATGCTGAAATTCACAGGGAATCTTCTTTACGCACTGCGAAACATATATCTGTTGGCAGAAGCACGATACCGGTCTTGGTTTGGGAGATATTCGCTTTTTACGCGGTGAATAGTGAATTGCTCAATCGGCGCCTTATGAATAGGCAACCCATTCGACGCCATCCCGCGCCTGCATGCGAAACAAGCCTCATCCCACCCGGAGTTCAGAAGAGGCGAGGAGGTAACCTCCTCGAAATCGACTCCTGGTACTAGAAGCTTTTCGGAAGCTGTGAGGTGCTTGCGGTGATGCTGGTAGCAGTAGTCTGTGGTCTAGTGGATGGAGCAGCAGGCATCTGGTCAGGCGCCCTCGGCCTCGGGTTGTCAACAGTCTCTGAAGATCTTTCAATTGAAAAACACAAAAAAGACTGAATAAATTTCATATTTTCACCCACCGCACAGCACACGACGCAACGCCAGCGCGTCTAGAACCAGACGCATCGTCCAAAGTGGAATTTTAAACCGACAAAAAGATACTCATTGGCTACTTTTGGGATATTTTGTAGTGCTTTTTGCCTACATTTGTCGTCAGAAAATAGAAGAGCCTAGCCCAGTCTAGGGGAGCCGAGCGGTCTAAGCCGGCTGAGTGCTAAGCCGCCGTTGGGTTGCGGTGGAGCGGCAGCGCCGTGAGGGAATGGCAACCCACCCACCTCCTGAGTCGTTTTGGAAGCTCTTCACGTCAGGAGCGCGCCTGCATGCATACGTGCGGTCGCGTTCTTAGGGTTCTGCCCTCCTTTCCCGGTTTGGTTGCGAATCATCCCTCCGATATTGGTTTATCGCGCACATAATATCAGGCTTTAGAAAGTTAAGGATGGACTTTGAAAATAACAACATTTACGCTGAATGTAAGTGTTTTGGATTGAGTTATTTGTTTAATTTATGAAAACCTTATCTACCATGATATTAAAGAAAGAATAAGTAGGGGTACAAAGCACATGGGTGACTTTTGTGATGTGCCCTCCTCGCTCCTGCTGAGCTCTTGTTAAAATCGGTCTGAAAACTAAATGTGCATGGGCAAGCAAATCAAAGCCTCCGTTGTGAAAAAAGCTTCTATCAACTGAATGCACCAGTTTATTATGTAAGTGGTATTTAGGAGACAAAATTAGGTTTGTATATTACACCTTACTGATGGGCCAGACTCACAAGAAAACCAGTCTGAATTCCGTTCAGTGTTCTCAAAATTTTTCCAAGATAATAGAAACATACGTATGCAGACGTGTTGTTATGACAACAGCCAATGAGTAATCTTATTTTGGATCAATTCCACTGAGGGAACAGCAAAGAACATTTTCAAAGGTTGCAGTTTTTTTTATTATAATTATTATTATTATCATTAATGTACATCACTTAAAAATATATAACAGATTTATATAGGTACATTTTATGTATAAAATATCAACAAAAAGTGTAAATTTATACACTACCAATCAAATTAATTTATTTTTGTAACAGCTCCTATTAAAGCTGCATTTTTTTTTACACATCAATTAAAATCCTGATGGCACAGGCTTTGGGACAAGTACAACAAAGTATAACAGAAATGTTACAGAAATTAATCCAGGTATCTGGAATATATTTACAGCAAGAGCTCAAAATAATATCTATAAACCATTTTCTTAGCAGTAATAATACAAAGAGCTTAAGAAAGTGTAACAAATATAAATGATATAAATTGATTTTTAAATTTTTTACAATGCATAATAAATATAAAACTGCAACAATACTTATAAAGCTTCAAAAGAATGTGAACAGGTGAAGGCAGTTTAGTGACATAATTTCAGATTTCAGGTGAACCATAAACCCTGCAAATGGGGTTAATTTACAGCTTGATAACAAATGTTCTCTTACAAAATTTCAAGAGGTTTGTGGTTCACCTGTACAACAAATTGAGATTGAAATCAACCCCTTTCACAGCAGCAAATCCAGTTTGCTGCATTCTTTTGTCTAAAATTGCCTGTGAAACACAGTAGAACGTAGAGGACTTCTTAAGTGTAGAATAAATCTTTGGGTCTGCCCAATTCGTTAACAGAGGTCATCACTTAATGTAATAGATGATTGAATCTACTGCATTCAAAATTCAAAAATCCTTAAGTTTAAAATATTTTTGTCCTGAACTGATTTGAGAAAATGTAAAGCAATGAAATGATAACCTGACTCAATTTCAAATGATTTTACAGTTGGTGTATTAGAACAGTACTCTAACGCTGCTTTCTTCCAAAAAGATTATTGAATACACTTGACCTTTTATCTTTTCCCTTTGCGTTAGAGGGGGAACGTGATCCCTTGTTTGAGTGCTGCTCGCTCTCACTTGAGCTTTCACTGGGTCTTCGTTGAACCCCGATAGCCGAATTGGTCCTATCATTCTGTGTGTATGGCATTGAACCTGCTGGTGGAGGAGCCACATATGGTGGCAATGAATTTGGTCTGCTATTGCTTCCTACAGGTACCACGACAGCCTCTCGAGTTTGTGCCTGTAAACAATAGCTTAGATTAAGAGGGGAAAGTCACAACCTAATATTTACTCATTCTTTACTTGCTTCACATATACAAATTATTCAATTGTTTTGAAAAGTGGTGCATATATGAAAATTTTAAGTTTAAGATACATCTTCCGGCTTATTTATATGGTGAAGAATGAGTATATTTTAAATTGACTTTTGTAATCCTTGACCAACTTGCTTTTTATAATTTCTTTGACCTTGTTTTCCTTAGATAGCAATACGAAAAAGAATGTTTAAAAGTCAATACCTGCTTTCCAGTGGTCCCAATGTTGCGGTAAACTGAGAAAATGGAGAGAACATACATTACAAACAGAACGCAAAGAAGTTTAAATCATTAATAATGAGACTGATGTCAGGTGTAAACAACTGTTTGTAAAGCTTTTACAGCCCATTCAAGCGTAATTAATGGCACTAACATTTTAACAGTTATAAATATACTTACTTGACTGTGCTGCCATTGGACTATCCCAACTGTCCCTATGATGTAGCTGTGGCACAACTGGTAGGCCACCCATTGGTGGCCTATTTGGGGGAGCCGTTGAAGGAAGCGGGGGTGGAGCTTCTAAAAGCACAAAGCAGGTGTTTACAAAAAGCAAAAGAACATAACTTGAGCTGCAAGTTTGAAACAGTGAAATACAAAAGTAAGAATTGTTTCAGACATAGGTCCAGGTGTTCTTTACAACCAGATGCTTTATTATAATAAATCTCACTTATGGGAAGAAAAATTCCCCTAAAGGAAGGTACAATATTCTTACTATCCACATATCACTGTCTTTCCTTAGGTGTTGTTAATGTTACACATGAAATGTCCGACCCAATTAAAATCAATCATATGGCAGAAAGGTAGTAGAAGCACAAGAAAAAAGCCCTTGGAAAACACTGATGAAAGTTATCAGAAAAATACCTTGTAATGGTGAGATGAGTTCTTGGCTACTCTGATGTCTCCAAGTGGTTTCACCATTGGTATAGCTTGCATTCTGATTTACTGGACGCTGAGTAGGAAGGGTAGATCCACGTGATTGTGCATTGAATGGCGGTGGCCTCATAGGTTCCCCTTCTTGAATGGCAACAATAACAAACAAAAACACCAAATAAATATTTAAAAGTAAGAAATACATAGCAGGTAAAAAGAAAGATGTTTAACAGGCATAAATAAAATTAATACCATGGGATCTTGCTCTCATATTGTCAGTAGTAACTTCTGTGGTTGGTGAACGAAGGGGAATCGGTGGTGGGGCTGCTCGAGGAATAATTTGCGGGGGCAGATTATTATTCACGCGATTGTGTTGCAAGATCTGAGCTTGAGATACTCCAGGCAAATTTCTTGGAAGGGAGTTGGATGGTAATGTATTTGGACGCCGAGGACTTGTTTCAGGAGATGAACCTCGACTAGATCCTGAGCTAACGTCTACATTCGAACCAACTGTTGGAACTCTCTCTGGAGGGGTTTGGCTTTGCTACAATTTAAAAGATATGCATGGATGTTTTCAACAACTATATGCAGGTAAAAGTACATTTTATGATATCAAGTAGATGAAAATGTAACTGACCTTTTGTGACTCATCATAACTTAAAAGTTGTAAGTTAGGAGGCAATTGAGCATGGAAAGATATCTTATTGACCCAATCTTCCATTTCTGCCTCTGTGGGGGCTAAAAATAGGAACTTGGATCCATCTGTTCCACACAACCTGAGAAAGCAAAGAATGTTTGATTGAGAAAAGGTCATATGTCCCCGATTTTCGGGAATTGTATGTATAATTACCTAAAAACATGTTTCTTCTTTGTATAGTTATCAGCTTTCTCACAAATAGCTTTGAATATTATAATAGGTGAGGTTGCAGCTTTTTGATCAACAAAATCATCATGATCTTTAAAGAAACACAGAAGCTGACCACATAAAACAGTATAGTAGGACTTCCAAGACCGTACAGCAGCTTTCTTTCCACCACCCTGCAGTTCATGTTTTCGATCCAATATTCCTTGAATCTCCACAGGAGGCAGTTCAACCTGCTGTTCCAGCTTCTGCAATTTCCGGAAGCTTTGAGTGCGACGCCTTGTAGTGAAGCTAGGGGTTCTCTTTGGCTTTTTGAGTTCAACTCGCATACTCTCTGCTCTCTTTACATCCCCTGTAGCTGCAAGCGAAAATAAAGGGAGTATAATGACAAAATCTTGATTACTATTGGTGTACGTCAGATTGAGTGCTTTTGAGTACTTCTGACTGTGATAAAAAAGAAGTAAAAAGACTCTCATACCTTTTCTAAACATTTGAGATATACTACTAGATTTCTGAACACCGGTGTCTGTGCTGTCAGGATGAAGCCTGAAAACAAATTGAATATTAGGAGATTGTTTCATACAATATTTGAAGGTATTACCTGAATTTAACAAGATTGATAACATATCAAAGAAAATCATTTTTAAATTCAAGTGAAGGCGCACCTTGATGTATCAACAGCAGAGACAGAACTAGATTTGGTCAAAGGGAAAGCTCTTTCCAAAGAAGGTTCATCTTCATTCAAGGTAGATGAGTCAGGCACAATCACCTTAATACTACCCAAACAAGGAAAACACCAATACAGCATGCATTAAAAAGAATGACCAGGACCAAGTTTAGAAAAAAGGAGCAAAGGTATTCAGAATAAATGTGGAATACAATGTTAGAGTTTCAGACTTTTTACAAATGAGACAAAAAGCCATGCAAATAAAAGTTATTACCTTCAAAAACAAAAGAAAATGTCATGCATTGGATTATTTTTAATAACCTGAAAAACAATATTCTTTTTACCTGTCATTGTGGTCTCCATTTATGTCATCATGACCAAGCCTTACATCTGGTACGCGTCTCCTTTCATCCTCACGCCTTCGTTCCTATATAAGAGAAAGAGAGGGAAAACCCCCCCAAAAAATTACATGTAAAATTACAATTATTCAAAACAGGACTTGAATTTTGAAATGCAGAGACAAAATTAAACCTTACATCTGTAATACGCTGAACTTCTTTCCGTTTCCGGGCCTCTACACGTTCCCTCTCCACTCGTTCTCTTTCAGCCAAACGAGCAGCTTCTTCAGCCTGCTGTTGTCGACGGAATGCTTCTTCCAACTTGTTTTTAGAAAGGAAAAGTGTTATAAAAACATTGAATTTTGACCAAAAATCGACAAAAATATCAAACTTACCAAAGTTACTCTCTTTAGGGCATTGAACTTTTCTTCTTGAGCTTCAATTGTTTTCTCAAAGTCTTCATGCTTTCGAATGAGTTCTTCCACTTGCAGGATACTATCTCCCAGCTTAGGGTCATGTAGTGTGGCTTCTCTGGACTGAAGCCAGTTTTCAAGCTGATCAGCATCTCTCTTGAACATCTTTACAGCACGGAGAACATTTAAATTTAAATATAAGCAAGTATGGTAAAGGTAAATTTAAAGGAATTATTGACAACACAATCGGTACTCTTCAAATTTACCTGAGTGTCAAGGTTTTGTTCATAAATTGTTTGGCGTAGATGCCAAGTATCATTCAGAACTTTCCTACGCTGCTTCAAAACTGAAATCTTGTCTTCAATCTCATCAGACAAAAAGTGACCCTTAAAAAATAAATGCAAGTGTCAGAGGCTGTTCAGAGGCTTTTCAATTTTTGTGAGGATTTAATTTTTAGTGGTATACCTGATCTATAAGTTGTTTCCCAGTGGTGTAAAACTTATCAAAAGCTTCACTTCTGGTATCAATTTCTGCTTTGTGCTCAGAATGGCGACTTATAAGAGCCTCTGCCCCAGGGACATCTTGGGCCAAGTCGGGAGCCGTCACTTTTGCAATCATTTCATTTATCCATGACCTAAAATGAAGAGATGGAAGAAAAAGAAAAATGAGGAAGTTGTATTTGATTAATAGAAAACCCTTTAACACACAAACACAAAATACTTACATCAAATCTCGGTATTGGTCAAAATAAGCCTGAAGCTGCTCTGCTTGATGTAACTTATCTTTCCTTTGGGCTGCCTTTTCTAGCAATTCATTCCAACATTCCATTGCTTCTTCATGTTTAACTTCAATGTGCTCTCGAGCATCCGGAAAAAGTTCAGCAAGCCGTCTTGCTTCCTCCCCAACAGACTCTACTTGCTCTTTCACAGCACCAAGGTCAGTCTCAAATCCTTGATGCTTGCGTACTAGTGCTTGAATTGTTTCTAAATCCTGCCCATAGCCCTCTGACATGAGTGTCGCATCTTTCTCTTGAATCCAGCTGATTGTTTCATCTGCAGTCCTATCAAACACATGAACTTGTTTTGCTCCAGCAAGGGCCTGGCACAGAATGGAAAAAATTAGTTGTAAAAGTAGAGAAAGAAAATGATTCAGTCTGAGTCAGGATAATACCTCTTGTCGTGCATGAGCTAATTCCTTTAAGTCATCCCACAACTGTTGAGTTTCATCAAGCTTTCTTTGAATACGTCCAGATTCAGGATTTTTTTCTGAAATCAGGGCTTTTCCTGATGAGAGGCAAGCTGAGACCCGGCCTTCACTAGCAGAGAGCCCACTAAGGAAAGTCTCAAATGTCTAAAACCAAAGAAGAAAGTGTTAGATGCAATCTTCATACTAGATATGTTTTGAAAAGTCTACTGATATCCAACTGACTTGTATAAGAAGCTCAACATGCTCTACATCTCGTCCATAATCTTCAGAGGCTGCAACAGTTGTCTGATCTCCAATCCATTCTGCAACTTCCTCGGCCTCCCTTAAAAATCGGAACAGTTTCCTACTTTCAATTAGCCTTTCTTCGCGTTTCTTATGGAAAACCTGAAGCTGGGCAAAGTGACTTTCCAAGTCAACCTGGAGAAAAAGAGAACATTTAAAAAAAGACGTGAAAAAGCACAAAGATGGTGAGATGGTTATAACAATGCATATTTAATATTTTCCTTTATGTTGAAGAAATTAGGAAAATAATTTTGAAGAATATGGAATGTCTTCTGAGAGCACACAGTACCTGCTTTTGCTTGATATTTGAGCTGTCAAAATGGCCTCTATCTACAAGACCACTTGACAATTTTGCAAGGCGGCCAATAGTATGCTGGAAAGCACTCAGGTCTCTCTTGCACGACTCTAATTTCTTTAGGAGTGATAAAACAGAATCCTCATCTTTCCCAACATCACTAGAAGTAAGCATTGGCTGCTTTTCTTTCATCCATGTTTCTGCCTCAGTTGCTTCGGCATAAAACTGTGGTAAGAAAGAGAATTGCACATCACAATATGAAAGTTTAATTCTAATAGGGAGAGAAAAAGATGAAAAGAATGGGCTTCAAACCATTTGGGATTCAACAGCATCGAGCAAACGAAGTCTCCTCACGCTGGAGAGGTCTTTTAAAGTTCCAAGTTTTTCTTGTAATTCACTGCTGAGTTTCTCAATACGCTGAGCAGCAAAATGATTAGACTGAACCATTTGATGGGCCCGTTTTGCCAAACTAGATACTACTGGTTCATGTGAAAGAATCTCTGCTTCTAATGCCTAAGGGAAAAGATACATTGAAGTAAAATAGTGTGTGTTATTTTAATAAGCCGCCAAAAATGAGGACAGACAATAGCAACCATGTACCTGATGCTTTTTCTGAAGGCTCTGCACAGCAGTAAGACTGGTCCCTAAATCATCTGATGCAGCTTGAGGTTCTTTTTCAGCCAACCATTGCATTTCGTCATCAACATCCCGAATTAGTTGCTTAAGAAGCAATGCATCTTCCAAGTTCTCTCTCCGAATTTGCATAGGTTCATGTAAGGATCGATATCTACCAGGTACAATGTTTAAGTTAAAGTATATTAGAGAGTTTAAAATGAGTACATCAAAACAAGGACAATTTTTTTTCTTACACCTTACCTCTTGATAACAGCTGCTGCTCTATCCTGAATTTCCTCTTTCATGAAATGATTGGATCTTTCAAATGTACCAGCAGTGTCCTTGATCTGTTCACAGGTTTCTCCATGCCCTAAAACATCACTTTCCAAAAGAGTATGTCTTTTGAGCAGATTTTGAACACTACTTAGGTCTTTCCCATGATCCTCAGAGGCTAGCTGACTTTCGACATCATCCATCCATGATTCCATTTCCTCTAGAGTTCTACTAAAGAGTAAAGCTTGATAAGCATCATTCAGCCTCTCTCGCTTTAATGAACTTGCATCTTGCAAGCGCCGCCATTCTGTTTCAAGTTCATCAAGACGCATGCGTATCTCCATGGAGGCAAAATGACCTGCACCTATCAGTCCTTCACCCTCGGCTGTAACACCATTAACTCGGGCTCGGTTTGCAGTCAGCTCAGATTCAAATGCTGCATGTCTCTGGATTTTACTTTGAAGATTAGTAGGGTCTCTATAACTTTCATCACTGGCAACTTGCAGTTTTTGAGTCAGCCAAGCATCCACCTAAGAGAAATAAAGTCATATATTTAAAAATCACTAGGTAACAAACACTTTGTTAGCATTATGTACAATAATTAGAATTTGGGAGACCATACCTCATACATGTTTCTGAGGAACTGATGAAGTTGTCTACTTTCTTGCAATCTCTTGCGTCTGGCAGCAGTGGCTTCTTTCAGACGATCCCTCCTTGAAATAACACTTTTTAATTTTTGTGTGATAGCATTGCTGTCATAATGGTGATCAGAGAGGATTTCTAATGCAAACTTTTCAAGCTCTTCAACTCTGCTTAATTGCGCAACAAGTGTTTTCTCAAAATCTTCATGTTTTCTAAGAAGAGCCTCTACACTTGACAGAGAATCGCCAACGTCATCATTGTTTAGGAATGCTTCTTTTCCAGCAAGCCAGTTATGAGCCTGATCAGTCTGCTCCCGGAAAAGCTGAAGCTGGTGCGCTTGAGTTAGTCGTTGTTTTCGATCCTCCCAGGCTGCTCCAAGAGTTCTTCTTAACTCCTCTAGTTTACTCATATCATTCTCCGCTTCAGGAACGCGGAGCCCAAACTCCTTCAAGGACTTAAATGCTTCTTGACGTCCATCAATTTCTGCTTTTCTTTCTTGGTGTAACTGCAACATAGCTTCAGCTTCAGGTACTGAAGTCGGAAGCTCTGACGAGCCCATGCGTTTGATTGCCTCTCCTACCCATATATCAAGCTCTTTCAAATCAGATTTAAATTTGTGTAAGATGTATGCAGCTGAGAGAGCATCACGTCTCTTTTTAGAAAGCTGTAGAAGATTTCGCCAATCATCAGTGAGGGCAGAGAGCTTGTTAAATATGGGAACTGCCATATCAGGATACTTCTGAGACAATTTTTTGGCTTCACTTTCATGCTCTTTTAGTTTCCCTTCAATAGCAGTCATGTCTCGCTCAAGCGCCTCCTGTTTGCGTTGTAGCTGTTCAACACCCATAAGATCACGTCCAGTATCTTCACTGGACATGGCTACAGCTTTCTCAGCAACTCTTTGAGCTGTGTCATCAACATCTCTATTGAAAAGGTGAATTTCCAGAGCTCCAGCCAGTCTTTCACGGTATTCACCTAACGCACCCTGTAAGCTCTTTAATTTGCTGTTAAATTGATCACGACGTTGATCTACAGAGCGTGTATCACTTCTTCCCTGGCGAATCAATTTATCTGCTAGAGCATTAATCGCTCTCATCCTAGAATCATCAACTCTCATGTCACTATCCACATCATCAAGTTTGCGTTGTAGTGCCAGACAGTGCTCATAATCTCGACCAGTGTCCGCAGCCTGAACCATCATTTCCTTATCCCTTATCCAGGCCTCAATTTTCTCAAGTTGATTGTTAAATTCAAGAATATCTTGAGCTTCCTCCAGTCCTCTACCATGATTACTTGATTCTTGAAGAAGAGTGCGCCACGAAGACAATAACTGATCTAACTGTTGTCTGACTTCTCGAGATGATTTATGCTTTTTCTTCAACAGCATTTCACCTTTCTCTTGAATTTCACCTATGCGCCCTTGATTTGCAGAAAGCTCAGCTTGAAATGCTTGGTGTTTCTGGAGCTTCTTAATTTTTTCTTCAAGGGAGTTACCCTCTCCCTTTCCAGCCTCTGCCTCTAATTTCTTTTGTTTTTCATCAATCCAAAGTTCTGCTTCTCCCACATCTCGAATAAACTGGGCATGAAGTAGAGCGTCTTCAAGATGACCTCTCCTTGTTGCACAGAGATCCTTTACCTTGACACGACGCTCTACAACTTGGGCTAATCTTTGAGCTATAGCCTGGCTTTCAAAATGCCTCTGGGCAAGAAGTTTGTCACCGTGTTCTTGTAGGGCGAGAACCTTCTCTTCCTGAGTTCCTAGAAGTTTTTCAAATGCATCATGCTTTTTTATTGCAGCAGTGACTTCATCAACTGAATGACCAAAGTTAGAACCAGCTAAGGCCACTTCCTGGGATCCACTTATTGTATCAATTTGCTTAGCATCTCGAAGGAAGAAGTGTAAATCAATTAGTTGATCTAGATGTACCTTCTTATGCTGCCATGCAGCATGCAATTTTTGTCTCTCTTCAAGCAATTGGTCAGATCGCTCTCGAATTTCCTTCAAATAATTTGAGAGAATAGTAGGTATGTCAAATAATAAGATTTAATTTTTACAAATCTCAGCAATGAGTCTTAGCTTCAAACTACCTACCTGAGATGCATAGTGTTGCCCTTGAATCATAGCCTCCCCTAACTCCAACACTGTTTTGAAATTGTCCTCACGGGCCTCAATTTCTGCCTTGACAGCCTCATGTTCTGCCTTAAGAGTCTGAGCACCAGCTGCATCCCTTACTTTTTCTTCAGTCAGCATAGCTGCTCTTAGTCCGGACGCCCAACTGAATAGATCCCGCACCTGAAAAGGTGAGGAGTAGTAATCAACTTGGAACAAAATTGATAGAAATACAGCTCTTGAGCTGGTTCTCAAAAGGAAAAGTCAAGTTATAGGTGTTTCTCTCCTACCTGAGTAAGGAAACGTTGTAGGTCACAACTGGCCTGTAACTCCTCCCTGCGTTGGGCACTTCGATTTTGAAGAGCTGTCCAGCTTGATAAAACAACAGTTTGTTGTTGTGCTATCTGTGTGGCATTATTACCAGGATACAGAGCTTGAAGTCGAGCAGCATCCTCGATTAGAACCTGCATTATTAATGAGTTAAGTATAAGTTAAGATGAACATAGCTAGGACTGAACAATTTCCTTACAAATAGACAGAAGTGATTTCACCTGGAGTTGTGCTTCCAAAGCAACCAAATCATTCTCGAAACCTTCATGCCTTCTGATGAGGGCTAATACTGAATTTAAATCTCGACCTCTGTCATCTGGTAGTGCAGCCATTTTCTCATTAATGCGAGCCAGGGCCTCAGCCACATCACGATGGAATCGATGGATTTCTCCAGCAGCTGAGAGTCGCCTTTCACGATGGGACATCTGATTAAGAAGCTGCTGCCAGGCCTCCCTGAGATTAAATAAAAATTAAGGTCAACAGTGAGATATGTTTTCTGACCAATCACAATTTTGATGTAATTGATAATAGTTGTTGCAAGGCAAAGGCAGGTCAGCATTAATTGGTGTGTACCTAGGTAGGAAGAATATGGCACTGTGTGGTGATTCTTATGAATCTTAAGCAGCACACAAGAAAAATGAAAGAAATGCTGACATACCAGATGAGTGAAAGGTAAAGCACCATACACACAACAAAAATTTACCCACAAAAAAATCAAACCTCCATTATGAAATATGTGATGTTATCTTCTGCTTATAAGATGAAGTATGTTACTCCAGAATGAGATTGCAAGAAAGTCTAAACTTAAATCATGCAAAGACCAATACATGTTCTTTTTACAGAATTAAAGAGGATATCAAAACAAGGCAAAACATGACAAAATAAGTTTAAAGCAAAGCAAAATTTAAGGCATGAAGCATAAACCTACAAGTACCTAAGTGACCTAATATTTCAGCATTTACTACAACACATCTAACTCACTTGTTTGCTGCGTGACGTTCAGCTACCTGTCGTACAGGATCCTCCTTGTCCAGCTTCTCAATCCAGTCAGCACTACAAATACCCACCACAAAATTATGGAACCATTCACATCCACCCTCTAAACTTATATTTACAAACCACAACCATAGAAGTAGACAGAAAAGTAAGTGGCATAGCAGACAAGTGGCCTTGGATATACAACAAAAATTTACCACCACTAATTTTACTACACTGCCCATTTCACATGAAGGTATTACTAGGAAATCAGAGAGCAATTTGGTGAAAATTTAAAATAAACCATTAGCAATTTGGTGAAAATTTACAATTAATCAGTAACTTTTTCATGCCTGTTTCTTGAATAGATTACGGGCACACCGGTACACCCTACCATAGGATAATCACCACAATAACAAAACACGAAGCACCAGAAATATGAATTCAATCAAAAGTCACAAAAAAATGAAATTAATTGAACACGTGCAATGAGGTCTTATGTAAGTAATTTCAAGCCAAGACTGTGCTTTCACTCTTTAAGGACAGAGTAAGAAGGAAGACCACAATGACAATAACTCATGCAGAATTTTTAGTAACACAATACCAAACAAACTTGATATATGTGTTGATGAATGCATTCAATTTTAGATGCTGTTTAATATTAGTTAATACCTTAATTGTACTTGACGCTTTTCGATGTCTGGAATGTATGGGCTGTCATTTGCAATAAGCTTCTTTGCTAGGTCTTCACATTGATTGAATCGCTCAGACCCAGCTTCAACACTGCGCTTGAGTTCATCAAACTTATTTTGCAGAATCTGAAAAAGTCATTGAATTTTAGTGCATATGTACGACAGATACAGTTTCTAATACACAGTAGATACAGAAGGGGCACAACACTTACCTGGAGATGTTCATAATCTTGCCCATAATCCTCAGAAGCAGCCACTTGGCTTTGTTCTCTGATCCATTGTTCAAGTTCAGCACTTTCAAGGAAGTATTCATGTCTGTACATAGATTCCATCAGTCGCTGCTGACGGGCAGTGGCTAATTTCTGTAAGGTGCGCATTTGTTGCAACAGTAACTGCTGCTTACTGGCTATTGCTTTTGCATCAGGATGCTTAGCATTGACCATTGCATTTGCTGTGTGGCCCATTTCACTCACAATCCCACTGTAAGAATCTAATTCCAGTTCAAGTGTCTGTTGAAAATTGAAGAAAAATGAGTTAAAAGAACTTTAAGAGAGGTCTAGCAGAGGGGAATATTTCCAAGCAGACCTTATGCTTAGTCAAAAGTTTGGTAGCTGCATCTCTGTCACGGCCATAATCAGTAGAACTAAGGACATCACTTCTCTCAGTTAGCCAACTCTCAACTTCTCCAGCCTCAAAGAAAAACTGCTGTGCTTTCAGAGAAAGCTCTAATTTTTTGGCCCTCTCTGCAGCCTTGTCATTCAACTCATTCCACAAGTCCTTCAATTGTTGGCATAAATTATTAATCTGCAAAGAGAACAAAAAATTACATACATAACAGATAAAATTGCAGAATTACATTTCAAAGGCAGATAGACTAAGAGGTAGCACTTACCTGTGTGACTTCAGGATGATGTTCATTCACAAGCTTTTGGCCAGAAGCCAGAGTACGATCTATCATGGGTTGGTGACCAGTTATTTCTGATTCCAACTTTTTATGTTTCTTGTACATGGATTGAGCTTGATGAAGATTGCTTCCAAGTGTGTCAGAAGCAGCAAGGGGCATGTGTTCACGAATCCAGCCTACCTCAGCAGCCAACTCAAATCCAAATTTATGAAAGCGTAAACTTTCATCCAATGCCTCCCTCCGCGCTTGAGCAGGTAATTTAAGAGATGCAAACTTCTGTTGACAATCTTTACTGGCCTTCAAAATATTTTCTGCATCAAAATGCCCTTCATGGGCCATTTCTTCACCGTTGTTGGCTAAATCATTTACACGCTGCTCCCATTGGTTCATGTCACTTTCCAGTCCCTGTAAGTATAATGACAAAGTTTAATTTAAAGACTCTTTGTAAAATTAATAAATTCACGTACTCAAATGTAATTACCTGATGTTTCTTGATAAGTTGCTTGCAGTTACGAAGATCTACTCCCAGTTGTTTTGACTGCAGAGCCACTTCCATTTCCTCTAGTTTAACACGCGCATCTTCCAACATGCGATTGTAACTCTTCTGAGCTGCAGCTTGTCGAAGACGTGCTCCTTTATCTCTTGACACTTGTACTAATTCTTCCCAAGCAGTGTTAAGGTCGTCTAATATTTTTTGAACTTCTGGACTTCGATAATTCCCTTCAGAAATAAGAGCTTGTCCCATTTTGTTTACATTACGTAACTGCCCACCATTAGAACGCAATTCTCTTTCAAATGCCTCATGTTTTTGGAGTTTTCGCTCAATATTGCTGAGATCTCTGTAACTCTCATCTCCAGCAGTACGTAATTTGTCCCCTAACCAGCCTCGTAGATCATCACTGTTTGCAACAAATTCTTGGAAATTGTGAGAGGCAAGTAGAGCTCCTCTTCTTATTTTTGAGGATTCCTTAACAGACACACGCCGAGCAAGGATTTGCTTGCGGCGCTCATCAATGCCCTTACTGTCATAATGGCCTGCAGCGATCAGCTTGTCAGCCATTTCACTAAATATTTTCGAACGTTCATCTTGAGCATTCAGCATGTTCTCAAAATCTTCATGCCTCTTTAAGAGTGCTTCAACATCATCAAGTGAGCCTCCCAGGTCTGTGAACTCAAGGAATGCTTCATGGCTTGACGTAGTGGTGTCAATAGCATCAGCTTCCTTGTTGAAAATTTGCAAGTCTCTGCATTGATCTAGCCAGGATCCTTTTTCTTGCCATCCTCGGGCAACAGCCTCCTGTTCTTCAGCTAATTTCTGCAGACGAGCTTGCACCTCAACCAAATTTGGGTTCCTCTGAAGAAGTTGTTTACCAAGATTTGACACTTCATGGAACTCATCCTCATGGGCGCGAATGTCATCCCCTAACTCACTATGTTTCTTTAAAAGGCTTTCAGCTGTAGCAAGATCCCTTGCAGTCTCATCTGCATTCAATGCATCTTTTACAGAATGTACCCAACTCAACAAATTCTTTGAACTATTCATGAAAATTTGCTGCCCAACAGCATCTTCTAATCTTGACCTACGTTCAATTGCTTTGGTTTTTACCTTCTCCCACAGTTCTTGAACTTCTTTTTGACGAGCATTCACATTCCCTTTTTCATTTGGGTAAGATGACTTAACAGAGTTAGCTAGCAAGTTTACTCGATTTACTTTCTCCTGTACAGGAGCTAGTTCTCTTTCCAAATGTAAATGTCTCCTTTGCAAGGCTTGAACAGTTTTTAAGTCGGGACCTAGTTCAGCTGTATCCAACTGAGTCATCTTTTCTTGCATCCAATCTCGAGCCTCATCACAAGTTCGGTGGAACAGTTCAACACTAAAACAATAACGATTGCAATAGATTAGATTATTATTTAAAAATTGTCCAACATGATAACACTTCCAGCACTGCAACAGTACCTTGATGCACCCTCCAAGCTGCGTTCTTTTTGGCCTTTCAACCAATTCAGATGGTCCCATAACTGATGGATTTGATTTTGTCTTGCTTTGACTTTGTCAAGCTGACTGTGACCCTGACGAACAAATTCTTCCACAGCAGCATCAATGGCTTCAACTCGTTTTCCAGAAGCAGACAAATCCGTAAGAAATTTCTAGAAATAATAATTTAAAAAATCAAACGATGGTAACAAAATATAATTGAATGAACAATGTAATCCAAAGACACTGAAGACAACCACAACAGGTTCATCCCAACAAATAGACTACAATCACATCAAGAAAAATTAGGAATTATAACAAAAAATACAGTAAATCCCAGATGTATTGAACTCGCATAGAACGAATCCCCGCTTTATTGAAGTTTTGACCTGGTGCCTTTGACTTTCCTTTACATAAACTCATTCCCATTTTTAGTGAATTTACGCATATATCAACCCTCTCCACCAGTCCCCTGATATTCGTTGTATGCGAGTTTTACTGTAACGAAAATGATTAAATGGAAGCAGAGTTTAACCAGCATGTAAGCAAGCACTGGAAGTAAAGAATTACAAATCACAGTTTCCAATAGGATAGTATAATAAAACAACTTGGATACAAAACTTTCACAAAATTCCTTAACTTCATTTGAAGTACATGTCACCCAACCAACGAGATACTGAAGCAAATTAAAGGAAGAGAACATTGTAGGAAGAGAGAAACCATGTGAAAGCTGAACCCTTCTTGGACATCACAAACAAAATTTTACCAATGTGAAGAGTTATATAAATTCTTACAA
This sequence comes from Frankliniella fusca, assembly GCA_029379305.1. Taxonomy (NCBI): domain Eukaryota; kingdom Metazoa; phylum Arthropoda; class Insecta; order Thysanoptera; family Thripidae; genus Frankliniella; species Frankliniella fusca. The sequence continues at coordinate 256,575 of JAHWGI010001424.1, forward strand.
GATTGTCGATCTTTGCAGAATTCCTGACAAGACTTTGTTGTCCATTTTTTGACCGTCTCTTTTCAGGAGAGATCTAATAGACGAGAGGAAATTAGAGTTGAAAAAGAAACGCCTTAGCAATATTCACACTTGTTGATTTTATACAATATAGGATATGCAAAAAAAAATGGAAGAGAAAAAAAAGAAAGAAACCTAAAATTTGTGCTAATCCTCACCTCATATTTTCTCTTGGCAGTTTCCACTGTGTCTGTACTATCATCAGCTCGCAACATCTTTTCTTTGTCTTTGATCCACTTTTCAAAATCATCACATTCTCTGTAAAACCCAAAGAGATGAATTGAATCTTCTAGAAGGGCATGCCTTCGAACAGCCATGTCTTGAAGCTGCTTGTAGGTATGATTAATTTTCTGTTGTCGCTTCTCGACATTTTGATTATCATTTTCAGTTAATTTTGTTCTTGATGTTCGTCCTGAAAATACAGGTGATTGTAAGCAGGATGGTGTTAAATGAAACATACAACACTGATTCATTTCATGATAGTAATTTTACCAGGGGGTTTGGGAACTTTCTGCTTTTTAACAGGAATGACTTGTTTAACCATTTTTGTTTTCCTGATTCTTTTAACTTCCTTGACCTTTTCTGGACGTCTAACTTGAACTTGAACAGTTTTTGGTTCAATTTCACGAACATAATTGGCGGGTACAAAACCATCCTGGCCATTAGTCTTGCGTACATTCCACCAATCGTCATTTGTTTTATTTAGAAGGTACATTACCTGTAAGAATGTAAGCATGACATCACCTTATAAACTCAAAAAATAGAAACGTACCAACAAATGGACGGTTACACAATTGAGCAAGAAAATACCTCTCCCTTTTCCATCACCATACCCTGACCATTAAAAGGGTACTGGCTTTTCACTTGAGGCACCAGCCTCTCTTCTGTAACAGTACGGTATTCTGTTCGCTCAACTGGTTCTTCTTCCCAAACTTCTTGAGGCACTAAACGTGTCTCGTTGACCCATTCCTCTTCACCATCACCATCTACCTCAGATAGAGGTTCAGGCTCTGCTGACAGCTGTGGATTTAATTGGCAAAATAAAAATAGAAGCAAGAAAAGGGGCTATTTCAAATACAAAAATATGTTTACCTCAAGAGTTGAAATGCCTGCTTTGACTAGCTTCTCAGCCTGACTGTTCAGACTCTGAATGTCACCACTATAAGCATTCAGTTCACCTTGGAGATCTCGATGACGCTGAAGCAAAGCTTGAGCAGATGGTTCATCCTCTCCATAGTCTTTCGAAGCTACTATAGCCATTTTCTCATTCAACCAAGACTCTGCTTCATTAGCGTCAGTGTAAAACTGGAACAGGAAAGAACACAAACTTAGAGCTAGAACTAAGATACATCAATAATTTTGAACAAGATGCAGGGTTTGAAAGGTATTTTCTTACCTGATAAGCTTCTGCAGCATCTTCCAGTTGTTTTCGGCGCAAGGCCACTAACTCATTTAATGTGCTCCATTGCTCTTGAAGACCATTGATACGAGTATTGATTTCTTGAGATTTAGGGTGTTTGTCAGTTATCAGAGCTCGTCCGGCTTCGCAAACTTGTTCTGACTTAGGGCGTCGCATACTCATTTCATCTTGTAACACTTTATGTTTCTGTTGTAGACTAAGAACAGCACGAAGATCTTTAGCTGATATTCCTGTCTTACAAATTCTCTGCTTGTCAACAATCCAGCCCTCCTCATCTTCGTGGTCTTGGATAAATTGAAAGAAGTTGCGAGCCTCTTCCAGGCGCGCTCGGCGCTGTTTGCTGCACTCAAGAAGGTTGTCATAGGCAGCATTTAGGGCATCAAGTCGCTGCTGAAGCATAGCTGCTTCTCGATGCCCACTATTCATATACTGTTGTCCCTGCCGTCCAAGACGTCTCTGCGTTTCTCCTATTGCAGTGACTTGTAGTTCCATCAGACTATGTTTCTGGAGCAAATCTTCAACAGCCAGCAAATGAGGACCGACATCTTGCGACTGGAAGTTGTCCTATAAATTTAAATAAAAAAAATTATAATGATAAAAAAAATTAAATTGGGATGTTATCTAGTTCTCACTTCAAATAATGATAAAAAGGCAGATATCAAAAATGCTTACCTGTAAATCTTTAATAGCTGCCATGACAGTGTCCATTTCTCGCAAAATTGCCATAAGTCCACAAAGAAGCGTGAGATTTTCTTTGTGCTTTTCAAGAAGGGCAAGAAGTTCACGCCACCTTTCTAAAACCTCAATTTCTCTTTGTTGAACCCTTTCAGAACCATGATACTTTTCACGGACAAGTTCTGCTGACATATTGCTCAAGTCATGAAACCTTTCCTCACGAGCCATGATGTCTGCACTAATTGCTTCATGCTTTTTGACAGTAGCATCAACTTGAGATAAATTACTACCATATCGAGGATCAGATAGGACTTGGATCATTTCTTTAAGGTATCCTTCCCTGAGAACACTCTATGAAAAATGGGTAGATCGATTAATTAATAGTTCACTAAAAGATTCACAAAAATAATGTAGTTGAGAGATCTACTCACTTTTCTTTCGAATTTGTAGTTTAATTGCTCGAGTCTCTCCTGCCTTAGCAGTTCTTGCCTTAATGCAACTTCACGTCGATGTTCAGCTCTTTCTAGCTGCTCCCAGCTTTTTTCTAAATCATGAATTAGCTGTCCATCTTGAGGAGCAAATGCTGGTTGATTCAACGACTTTAATTGAGTATTAATGTGAAAATAGAGGGCTTCAATTTCACTGCGTTCTTTATACTTTGGTGGTTTTTCCACTGTTCGATACTGTTTGAAGCTCAGCAATTCTCGCTGAATTCCTTCCAAAGAATTGGGAAAGTTTCTGTCTTCAAGTTCACTTATCTTCATCCGAATCCATTGAAGTAGATCAGATGTCAATCTTTCATAATGGATCTTCATTTTGTCAGCATCCATCATTTGGCCAACAATCTATCACAAAACAAATTACACTGATTTAGCAACATAGATTTGGTTTATTGAGAGTTGCGTCATTGTTCGCTAAATAAATAAAACCAGATAAGAAGCCGAAATCCATTTAAAGGATTGATTAAAAGCAATTGAATTTGAAGGCATGATAATGTTTGCAACTATGATTGTTGACGGCTTCTTTAAATGAAGTCTTTGGGTAAAATTGTTAGATATCATAAATTTAAAAAAATAAATAATGAAAAAAGTAACTGTTTAAAAAATTAAATTAAATTTCAAAAACTTACATTTGCAATTCTTCTTCCACTTTTCATTTCATTCTTCATTCTGGCAAAGGTGTGGTAGTAGGATGCTACATATGTGATGATTGACTTTTCATCAGGTCTGCTAGTATCAACATCTACAATAATCAAAAGTGAGACCCAATTTATGAAATAAATACAGCAGAGTTGAAACTACAGCTGAATAAAAAAGTACATACCCTCAGCATCTAAAAGACTTGGAATTCCTAAATGAGCAGCAGCGGTATCAAAAGCATTGTTAAGATTGTCAATATGGCGAGTAGGTTGTAAAGCTGAGAAATCAATCAAGTCTGGTCGATGAGCATGTATAAGTGCATTAAATCCAAGTCCACTGCGCCATGAACCTGAAGTCAAACAAATCAATATTTTTTCCTCTTCTCTGAATAATTCACAAAATAGTACAGAAAAAAGCATTGATAAAGGTAATTAGAATTCCCATACCAGTAAAATCATGAATTTGAACCCCTGGGTAACCATTAGTTTTTCTTTGACACCAAAGCAGTAAGGCATCCTTAGCAGATTTCTTTTCACTGCTCTCATTTTCTTCATCCTGTGCAAAACGATTTGAGAAATCTATGAGAGAACATTCTTCGAAACATTAAAGAAGTGTCTGTTGTATATTAGACTTGCCACATCGATCTCGATCTCTTGAATTTGGAAACGAAGAATAATAGTCCAGATGAGACCCAAGATAAGACGTGGATTCCCATCAACTATGTCCTCAGCACCAATACTTTCAAGGCGAACCTGAAAGCAAACAGAAGAGGTTTTTAGAAGCATACAGGCTCGCAAGACGCTGATATTAAGAGATGCACTTCCGTCAAATTCGAACACATGAAAAGCAGAATATTAAAACTAAATTACAAATTTCAAGAGAGTTGGGAACCTGTTGTAAGTTTCAAGAGATGGCAAGACTTACTAAATGTGTTTATGAAGTTTAACGATCGGGAATGCGATTTCCTCATTCAGTAGGAATATTATAGCCCCCCAGATGTACTGAGCTCGAGCGAGGGGAGGGGTCTTTTTATTTCATAACGGGCCACTACGCACAGTGCGCTCTGCCAACGAGGTGTGAGGAGGAGGAGAGGCGAGCCTCGCGAGCTCGCGAGACAGGCAGATCGGTCAGCGACCCCCCGGAGCAAGGAGCCAGGCCGGGCCGCCGGGCCGGGCCGGGCCGGGAGGGAGCAGGGAGTGGTGGAAGTCACAGTCCAAGCCGGTTCTCCGTGGATCGGTCTGTCCCAGCAGCGCAAGTATGTTTGTGATGTTTGTCCCCCAACTCTAACGCTTCATCAACTCTCATTTCCTTTCCGTGCAATTCCCGCGAACTCTATTCTAGACCCCCCCCCCCCCCAAAAAAAAAAAAGGAGAAAAGAAAACACAAAATTAATTTTGTGCTAATACTGGTACTCGTTCATTACACAGCCGATGTTAATTGCCTTTAAACATATACTAATGAAACTGGAAATGCTGATAGTTTTGTCACTGATGACGCTATTCTGGGTATTCCCTTATTCCCTTCAGCAGGTCACAAGAGCATTGTTGCGAAAGTCGACGCCTTCCGCACTTTCACAAAGACGCGCTGACGCGCTTCAGTTTTCGGGTCGTAAATCAATGTGGATATGAATCTATATCCGCCAGAAACTAGCCATTGTTTTACAAATGGCAGCGGGAAACGGGACTTAGACTCAGAAAACTTGTGAAATCTGTTAAGAGTTCTCAAAATATTACTATTAGACTTAAACAATATTCCTTGCAGCCCGTAATACTAGCACACGAAGTTTCGAATGGTAGTATTGTCATACGCGTACGTGCTTCGTGTTACGAGATGAAGATTCGTCGTGCGGCACGGCTCTATCGACTTAGAACGAAAACAGGCAAATTTTGTTAAGAGTTCTCAAAAAAGTAGTGTAAAACTTGAAAAAAGGTCCATTATTGGTCACGCCTACAGCATTCCCAGTTTCAAATGGTATAAATTTCATGAGTGTACGTATTCTGTATTGCGAGAATGACTACCGTCACGCGTGACATCGCACTGAGATCAATACTCGTTCTTCTACCACCAAAGTAGGAGGTGGTGGTGGTAAAGAACGAGTAAAAAAAAGTTGGCGTTCACGAAAAGCACGACGCGTAACAAGCGGACCAGGCCAGTCCGTCTCATTCCGAGAGGACTATCACGTGCTTTCCCCTATTCAGTCCGTTATCAAGGTACATTTGGACAAGAACTGTCGTGTCTCAAATTAAGGTAAATAACAATTAATTGAGATACTAATATGTTCAATCCACCATACTCATGCAATATGTTTACACACTTTGGTTGGGTCGCGGCCCACTCGAATAAAACAGGATGTGACAGACGTCCGCAACTGACAAGGCCAACTGTTCGCCACCATTGTTGGGCCACCTTTACACTGTGACTCAAAAGGTGACAAATTTGTGACCTTTTGTGGCGACACATCGAAAAAGGAAACATCCCCTTTTTGTTTCCCTTTTTTCGGAAACACATAAATGTGTGACCTTTTTCGGCGACAATTTTGTTTCCAAAACCTCCGTGTGTTACCGAAAGAGGTCACATGCGTCTCCGTTTCGGTAACACACGGAGGTTTTGGAAACAAAATTGTCGTCGAAAAAGGTCACACATTTATGTGTTTCCGAAAAAAGGACACACATTTATGTGTCGCCGATTTAAGGCAACATGTGTTTCCTTTAAAATTACAGTGTACAGAGACGCGGACTCACGCTTGCCCCCGAGGATTACACGACTCTGAAAAATAGTGCGCTGGGATTGGGGATTAAGGCAACATTCTAAAGATTGAAATTGACAGAGAAAGATTGGAGGGATTGGAAGAGATTGAACAGGAATGGGGGATTGTAAAGGTTTACAATGGGATTGGAGGAGAATTGGGGATGATTCGAGAGGATTAGGAAGGATTGGAAGGAGAGGGCTGGAAACGGATTGTTGAGGATTAGAAAAGGATTAGAACCTTACAAAAGGTTGACCGACAACGATAACTGTATACACGCGTCTACAGGCAATTCGAAGGGGTTGGAGAAGGATTGGGTGGGATTGCAGGGGATTGAAGAGGATTGGAAACGAACGGGAGGAGACTCCAGGAGGATTTATTGGGGCAATGAAATCTGATTGAAATGAGATTTCAGCAAGATTGGTCGGGCTTGACGGTTTGTAATGAGATTTTATACGCATTATGCGAGGGGCGGCCAACTCTAAAAAAACGTGTACACAGAAATACCTGTGTATTTCTAGAAATACACTAAAAATACAAGGAAATACTCCACAATACACAGAATTACATAGAAATACTCAACAAAAATACGAGAAAAATACCGAAAAATACATTAGAAACACATGAAATACAAGGCAAGTGAACACAGAAATACATGAGTTGGCCGCCCCTTGGCATTATGAAAGTGAATAAAAGTTGAAGCGGCCACGGCTCCGTCCAGTCTTTGCCTGGTCTTGCAGTCTTGCCCTGCGCCCCGTCCCGCGCACCTATACAAACACATTGCCTCGTCTCGGGCGGGGCGGGGCGGGGCGGGGCGGGGCGGGAGCGCCGCTCTGCTCTCTCGCCTGTAAGTCTTCTTCACTTCAGCGCTGCCGTGGTGCGGCTATGATAAAGCATCAAGGGGGACTGACCGGGACCGGACCGGAACAGAACGGCCTGACCGATCAGGGCGACAGACCCGACAGACCCGACAGACCCGCGGCAACGATCAGAACAGAACCGGCCGGCGGCGGTGTCTGTCTGTGCCCTGCAGTGCCCTGCAGTGCCCTAGCTGTGCCTCTAGGTCCAGTCCGGGCCGTCACGGCGCAGCATGTGTTTTCGTTACAACACGCCAAGACGTGGCGTAGCGTGGCGTAGCGTTTTCCAAAGGGCCGGCATTGTGTTCCACGCAACTGCGTTGCGTCACAGTGCGCCACGCCCCGCCCCGCCCCGCCCCGCCCCGCCACGCCCCGCCCCGCCACGCCCCGCCACGCCCACAGATGATGCGCGGCACGAGAGATGCAAGATGTACGTTCAGCCCAAATCATATGACCCTCGTGGATCGGGATTCTGATCACACGAGGAGGGGGCAGGTTGAACTGGGGCAAGGGGGAAATACACTGTTAGTATGTGTTTGACTGTCAACCGCTCCCCGCTGAGAGAATATTGTCACACGATTCAAATGCGTGAATAATCATCACCCGCGAATGAGCGGACACACTCGTTTTGGTGTGCCGCACATCATTGTTACATATATGATGCCTGTAGGCCCGGGCTGACACGAATTTCCAAGTTTAGATTTTCCCGACAATATCCAAACGAAACTGATTGTTTTTCCTGGCGTGACTCTCCAAGGGTGATCCACCGCAAACTTCGGCCGACTAGGCACCAATTGGTCATGAATAAGCTAGTTTTCCTGACACTTTTCTTTCAATATCCTGACATTATCCTGATTTTCCTGACACGTGGCAACCCTGCTGTAGTACTCCACGCAAGATGCTTCCTGCGCGCGCTGTAGGTGCGACTAGAGACACTCGACTGGACCCTAAGAGTCTCTCTACGTGCGACAAGAGACTCGACTGGACCCACTCGAGTGGACCCTACGAGTCTCCCTAGGTGCGACAAGAGACACTCGACTGGACCCTACGAGTCTCTCTAGGTGCGACAAGAGACACTCGACTGGACCCTACGAGTCTCTCTAGGTGCGACAAGAGAGACTCGACTGGACCCTACGAGTCTCTCTAGGTGCGACAAGAGACACTCGACTGGACCCCACGTGTCTCTCTAGGTGCGACTGAACGCTGAGCGAGCGCCCCGCCCCCGCACAGTGGTTTGGCGACCCCACTTTTTGGGGAAAAAACCCCAAAACCCTACAATGAGCAGGAGCGTTTCTGACGGAAGGAACGTGTTCATTGAAGTCCCAAGTACCCACATGTAAAAGGATTTTATTTTATTCCGTCTCGTTTTGGAGTTACTCGAACAAATAGATGAATAGTAAATATTTGTGAGGTTTACTAAAATTGTTGCTGGGATGCCTCAGACTGTTACGGAAGTTTTTCCCGCTGCTTCTCTAGGTCACAGTACTTTCCGGTTACACGATATTATAGCACAAAGCGATAGTGATAGCTTGGGAGACGAAAAACCTTGTGATTTTAAAGGAAAACCAGCAAGTTGCCGTATATGACATTACTATTTTTCACCGGAACACTAGGGAACACGTGACCTACAATCGCGCCGCTGCCCATTTCATGCTTCAAAGTGTAGGGAATGCGGGGGACCTGCGCACTTTTGCGCATATTCACTTCCTTGGGCTCCAGGGGCTTAAATCAGTACTTAAGAAATAAGAGAGAAAACGCTCCACCAGACCGAAATTCTTAACCGAGCGACTCCCCACTCCCGGTGCGGGGGTTTTTGTGTGCGCTGATTCCATTTCTGAACATATTTTGAATGTACTAGGGGCGGAACCAGGCCAAAATGAGGGATAAACTCTAATTAACGTTTAAGTGACACATTTGAGTTGTACCCCCCTTTTTGACATGGTTCCGCCCCTCGGACATTCAAACTATGATCAGAAATGGAATCAGGGCACCTCAACACCTAAGCTCAAGAAGTTTCGTGGAATTCGAGCGAAATTTTGGCTTTTACCCCCCTTTTTTGAACTGGTTCCGCCCCCTGCACATTCAAAATATGTTCAGAAATGTTTTCAGCACACCTGAAAACCCCCGTAGCCCAAGCTAGAAGATGCTCGATTAAGTATTTCGGACTGGAGGGACTTTTTCCCCCAAAACAGGGGTCGCCAAACCACTGTGCCCCGCCCCGCCGCAAACCGTATCATTCAAATATAAATAGAAACGGATAGGCTAACGGATCGCCACAGCGTTAATTATATCGCGGGGCGGGTGAGGGGGACTGTGGCCAGGAGCAAAAGCCTGGAGCCGGCACACTGCAAGCACGGGCACGGGCCGTGAGCCTCCCAGTCAGTTCCGGTGGTGCACAGGGGTAATGGGGGCGGCGGGCCACGGTGCGGCACTGCACGGCACTCAGCCCGCCCCGCCCCGCCCCGCCCCGCCACCTGACTGTTTACTGCAGAAGTCTTCACATCCCGCCGTCTCTTATCACGTAAACATCACGCAAGGCACCATCAGCAACAGGCGCACTCAAATAGCCCCGTTCAAAAATTAGGGGGGTAAAAAAGAAAGGGAAAAAAACATCGCAGAGCGAAATCAAAGGAACACCACAATGTGCTTGCAAGTTACTGTTCCTCTCGCAACCTCACCCACCACACACCTCGACTGACCGCTTGTAGAGAAAACATAAGTCAGGAATAGCGAGAGCGAGGCGGGGAGAAAAGGGGGGAGGGGGGGGGGGGAGGGGGGCGAGGGGGGAACAGGGAATGGACTCACGGGACTCCAGGCTCAGAAGAGAAACAATCGGCCATCAATCCACCACCCACTAGAAGGCAGCGACCCGACCCCGAAGCAATACGAGCGATACTCGGCAAACTGCGTGACAGTTGTACACGCGGCTAACTGCAAACGGCCCATCAGCTGCCGTTCGCAAAAAACGATTCACAGAGGTAAAACAAGTCAAGAATTACCATAGAAACCAGAACTTAAAATCAAATTTACAAAATTTCTGTAAAGAGGGATTTTGATAAAACTTCGAAATTGCATTTCTATCACTGTTGTAAATTTTATCAAAATCCCCTGGGCCGGATTTTTTGTCCCATAGGGGCAATACTAAAACAACTGACCAACGTCTCGACTGTTATTAGAAGGCAACTTCGTTGCCTAAAACGATTCAAACGCACTTGCGTAACACCCCGGGTGATAATTTGCCTCACTACAATCCTTCTCCATACCCTCGTCCATACCAAACAACTTCCAAGAAAAATTCAACAAGTTGCACATGCACTCGGAAACATTCGCGTTCACTGTGAGAAATCCTTGTCCCGGTACGGGAAAATTTTCCATGAGAGGTCTTGTACAATTACGATTCATATTGTAAACTTTTTATAACTATGCGTATCAACTCAGAATCGATTGGTGAGGCAACAAAGTCGTAACGTGTAAAGTCGTACATGTACGAGGTATGTTGTACATAGTGAATTACAAAATATATTGTACATCTACGGATATATTTTTCACAGTGTTACTTGTACTGCAAAATCCGGCGCTGCTTTCCCTTCCCTTTCGGGAAAAGTTTTGGTCCCCCCGCGATCCGGCGGGCGCACACCGCGGCCACGGCGCGGCGGGCCGGGCAGGGCCGGGCAGGGCGGACACGTGTCGGGCGCGCCGTACAAGGCGAAGCACAGCCGCCCGCCGCGCCCGGCCCACGCGAGACGCGGTGCGGCGGCCGGAGCCAAACTCAATCTCAAGAGCTGAGGGAAGAGACCAGGGCCAGCCAGGGCCCGGGACGGGACGAGCAGGGCCGAGGGCGGCCGAGGGCCCGGACGGGGCAAACGGAACCGAACCGATTAGGGCTCTTCTTTGTACCCGGGTACCCGGGTAACCCGTCTAGGACAACTGACCACAGTCTGACTGGCCACGTCATACTGTTACCACTGACAGGTGACCACCTTTCATATTGACCCCAACCCATAATGACCCAAATCTGACCCCTAAAAACTTGCCACAATTTTCATTCGGATCGAACGCAGCGCCCATCGTATATTTCTTTGATTTTTAGGAAGTTTGGCTACTTGCTGTCGCAACACAAACGTACTGAAGGAGATGAGTAGGGACATTTTCCTTGGTTGCAATCGAAAGAGCATGAAAAGAAGCCTCTAACTACGCTCTGAAACCGGTCCAGAGCGGGCGGGGTCCCGGCGGAGCTCCCTGCGTCTTTTGATAAAAGTGCACACTAAATGGAAAGGGACAATTTTGTCCCAAGAAATGTTGCGTAATAATTTGGGACGATTCGTAATATTTTGGATGCAAATTGTCCCATTTTATTGGGACAATTTGTCCCAAGATAATGATGTGTACAAAAACGCAACATTTTCTGGGACAAAATTGTCCTTTTTCATTTAGAGTGTGAGAAAAAAAACTAAAATTTACTTTCAGGGGGAAATAGAGGCATTTAAAGGGCCCGTATGTTAAAAAGGGATTGAAAAATGGGTTCTCCGTATCAAATTCCCCCTGAAAATGACCCTGCATGGATCATGGACCTATTTTAAACTTAACAAAAAATATTACCAATTCGATGCAATCCTTAAACTTTTGTTACTGTTTGTAATACTTTGAGCGCTTTGCGCGACCTCTAATTTTATGCGTACTGGGCTCGTTCTAAGCTCATTCGATTCAGTATTTAATGCTTTATCTGAAACTGAATTTCGTTTTTGATAAATAATAAATTATCAAAAATATTTTTATTTGCGGCCACCCTACAGGGCAGCACTTGTGAAAAATTTCGGAAACGGGTGTCATTGTAAAATGTGGTCACCCTGTATTTGTGGTCAATGTTATTCTGGGGCAATTTGGGTTCGGGGCAGTTTTTATGTGGTCACTTGTCCGGATACCGGGGGGGTACCCGCCCGGGTAGGAACCGGGTTGGCGGGTTTTCCCGGGTACCCAGGTTACCCGGGTAAACCCGGCGGCCCCGCGCCTGTAGGTAGGCAAATTGACTTGCCTGTATGCCATTTTGCCTATACTTGCAGGCGCGGTTCCACCGGGTTTACCCGGGTGCCCCGGGTACCCGGGTAAACCCGTCGACCCGGTTCCTACCCGGGTTACCCGGGTACCCGTGGGTCGGGTTTGAGCCCTAGAAACGATAGCTGGACCGGGAGGAACGGCTGCTGGGGCTGGGCCCGGGCTGGGCGGCCGATCATTGTGGCGCCGCGGGAAGCAAAAAGTAGAAACGCCATAAGCGCAAAGGGATTTTTCAGACCGACGATGACGGTCGGTGTCAGTGCCGGCCGCTCGGCCCCGCCCCGCGCCAGCCCCTGGCGTTCAACTCCCCGTGCCCCGTGCAGGGCAGAGCCCGTACGAAGCTCCCGGGTAGAGCCGGCGGGGCGTGGCGGGGCGTGGCGGGGCGTGGCGTGGCGGGGCGCGGCGGGGCGCGGCGGGGCGCGGCGGGGCGCGGCGGGGCGCGGCGGGGCGCGGCGGGGCGCGGCGGGGCGCCCCCGGTCCCAGTATGGCTTCACTGACCGGCTCGGTCCCCCCGGCCAGGCCCGGCCCGGCACCTGCCCTGCCAAGCGCCTCGCGGCGCGGCACTCTCAGAACACAATCCCGTTTGAGAGAGGGAGAGTGGGGAGGTTGAGAGGCGAGGGAGGGGGGTACAATATGCCGGAAGACCGATGAGCGCGTGCGACCCGAGCCAAATCCAACCGCCTGATTGTGGCTACAGATTGTGTATGTAATAAATGTGTGTGTGCGCGCGCTCGCGCCTTTGTGTGTGTATGGGTGTGTGCGAGAAAGAAACAGAGTGATAGATAAAGACAGCAAGAGAGAGGTCGTATATGTGTGTATGACATGTAATGTGTGTCTCCCCATGTGTGTCTGTGTGTGAGGCAAGGTACGTGCGTAGGTGTTCGAGTGAGCCGCATACCGTAGAGGCCAGTCATGCGCGCGGCGCGGTCATGTGGCGCTTCCCTCAGTCAATATTGGCTCTGCGCGCTGCGCGATAGCGGTCGAGGCTTACGGGCGCGGCTGGGGACGCAGGGGCGGGGCAGGCAGGCCCGCCGCACTCGCAAGCCCAGCGCAGCTCGGGGTGCCTACCTCCAGGGCGCCTTCTACAGAGCCGTCCGCACAGAGGAGCGCGGCGGCCAACCCCGGCCCGACGCATGAGAGCCAAAACAGAGGGGTCCTCCACTATAATTTCAACCGTACACCGATTTTTCTAGTTTTTCTGTTTTGTTATTTTTTTTTATTTTTTTTGCGATTTTCTTGATTTTTTCTATTTTTCAGATATTTTTTCCAGTTTTTTTAAAATGATTTTTTCTGATCTTTATGTAGTTTTTTCTTGATTTTTTTCTGATTTGTAACTGATTTTGATTTAGGGGTGTGCGTGCACTGATTATTTTGAGTGAAGGACCCCTTAGGTCAAAATACGCAAAGCAGACGGCGGCGTGCCCACTCAATAGACTGTGTCGTTTGGATGAGGTGACTTTCCCGCGCGAAAGGATCTGTAGTTGGGACTCGTCTTTTCAACCAAAGTTTAACTTTATTCATATCTGCAGTTATAATGTATTACATGTGAAGTTCAGAAGCGCTTTAATTGCAGACTGAAGTATATTTCTAAAAGTAGTCCGGTGTCTAATAAATATTCAGTTTAAGTGTAGTTCACCAACTACAGTTCAAGTCAAGTTTTTCTGAGTTTTCTATAGTTAAACTGTAGTCTAACTGCAGAAAACTGTATAAAAACTGTACCTAAACTGTAGTTTTTCTACATCAATTTCGCAGGTTCACAGTTGAAACTATAGTTTTGCACAGTTTGGCGGAGTTCACTACTACAGTCCGAACTACAGTTGTAAAGTACAATTTAAGTGTAGTTTCTAAGGGTAGAAAAAATTCAAAATTTTAATTTATTTTATTCGCCCATCCCTCTTCCTCTTTACCTATCTATTTACCTTTGTAATGATCATTGTATTCGATGGAAGTTACCTTACGGAACGTTGACTTTACCTTGGATGCTGACTGGAGTTGAACCTCGGACCTTGGAGCTGGGAGCCCGTGACGTTAACCACTGAGCCACTGCGACACGATAGCTCTAGGTCTGCAGTGACCTAGTGTGATGCCCAAGGTTCCAACCTGGCGGCTGACGAGTCCCACTACAGTTTGAATACAGTGGAACTACAGTTTCAATTCAGTTTCACTGTAGATCCCCTGTTTTCTAACTGTTTGCTCTTCCCCACGTCGATAGCCATTCAACTCTCCAGTGCTATGTGAAAGTACTCAATTTTTGTTGTCCTTTTCGAAAACGCTCAACAGTACGGTTGTTCTCAGAATGTAATCAAGGCGTTTTTATTGTATTTTGGGATTTTTAGCTTATTTGATAGAGATTTTGATTTCACAGTGAACGAGTGTTTCACGAAGCGCAAAGACGCTGAGTACTTCTAAACGAATTTCGTTACGCGATTCCTGACCACATATATAATCGATCTCTGAGATCCCGGAGTATTTTCTTCGTCACCGGAATGCCCAGGAAGTGTTTCAGAAATTTCAGTTTCTTTCAAGCGTGACAGCAGTTATAAGTGAAGATGTAACCCTTCATCTCATAAAAGAAACAGTTATAGTGAATTTCATATTTTGGTTAATTTATTTGTAGTGTTCACCTAGTGTGTACTGTTTTACAAGACCATACCGGACTTGTGGTTCCTGATAGACAATTGGACACACTTTAATTACAGTAACAGTGTAAGAGCAACTCAGTTAAAAAGTATAAATTTCACTAAAGTCTTCGACTGCTGTAAATCTTCATCCAAACTAAATCTCCTACTAGAGTTCAAACAGTCCACAAAAAGTACGCTTTCAATACACAGTCCAACTACAGTTTCAGCAACAGTCTAGGACGCAGTTCACAGTGCACTATGTGTTGTGAATACACACAATCACATATAGGTGGCAGCACTTACAGGGAGTGCTGACCCTGACCTACGACGAGTGCCGCTAGGAGCGCTCCCAATGTTTACCTTCAAACCTACGAGATATAATAAAGCTCACTTCCGTTTCCACACTCCTTGTGTACTGTTCTATCATCCCGTGCTTCCCTCACATCACCTGTACCGAATACCTGAGCAGCAAACCAGCATCCGCGACTACAACACTATGGCTTGCACTTTTAAATCGCTTTTATGTGCTCTTCCAATGCATTTCGGAGTGCAGTTTTAAAATGCAGTTCAACCTGTACAGTTTCAACTATAGTTTAAGTACAGATCCTTTCGCGCGGGTTTGCTGCCACGAAACCCTTTCCAGAAATAAAGACAGGCTTTTCCAAGTCGAGCCCGCTCGGGGCGCGCGACCAATAACTACCGACTTACCTTGGTGTGCAGGAACGCCAGGGACTTGTTGACGTTCTCCACCTTGTGCACGCGCATCTTGCCATTGTTGGGCTTGCCCAGCTTCTCGCCCGAGATGATCTCGAGCAGCTTGAGCAGCTTCTTGCCGTCGGCCAGGTCCGTGAACAGGTCCTCCACCTCCATCCGCGCCTGCAAGACAACACAACGCCACCTGTTACAAGCATCGCGACACTCTCCCCAGAGGTTTCAGCAGCGTGAGGGGTGAGGGCCAGCACCGCGGCCAGGCCAGGCCCGGCCGCTAATTTTGAAACCCTCCTAGATTTCGACCCCATCCCTAACTTTGCTTCCGTATTTCTCGCTTCTCGTTGGTCATGGGGCCGTGGCGGGCCGTGGGCCTAAAGTCAGTTGCTAGAACGTATATTTAGGCTAGGTTAGGCTAGGTTAGGATAGGTTAGGATAGGTTGGATTCGATTAGAGAAGCGAAGAAATCAGTGGATCCTGTTCTTCTTTAACCGAACCCAAACCCAAGCTAACCTATCCTAACCTAACCTTGCCTAAACTATCCTAAATTTCGGTCTGGATACTCCCTACCTGGTTTCGCCACTCCACGGCCAACAAGAAGTGAGAAATACGCGTGTAAAGTTAGGGATGGGGTCGAAATCCAGGAGGGATTCAAAATTAGCGGCCCGGCCTGGCAGTGCGCCGCGCCGCGACCTGCAGCCTAGGCTCGGTTAGCCGCAGTGAAAGGTGCGTGTAGAATGTGAAATGAACATGAACGGCTCTCGGCGCGCTCGCTCGCTCTCTCATTGTAATGCACGGCCGGGGAGGGGCGGGGTGGGGTGGGGGTGAGGGGGTTGCTAGACGCCCGCCCCGTAGCGGAACACCTCTGGAACGCCCGCGGCGCAGCGGGCCTATGCGTCGGTGAAATGACTCTGAGGCTATATAGGCTAACCACTGAGGTGTCCTGTCCGTACTCCTCTTTTCCTTCACGAGAGCACCCCGCACCTCCGAAGAGTGAT
This sequence comes from Frankliniella fusca, assembly GCA_029379305.1. Lineage (NCBI taxonomy): Eukaryota > Metazoa > Arthropoda > Insecta > Thysanoptera > Thripidae > Frankliniella > Frankliniella fusca. Next base: position 272,848 of record JAHWGI010001424.1, read on the forward strand.
CAGTCCGTCCTCCCAGCCCAGCTCGAGCAGGCAGCCCCGCCCCGCCCCGCCCCGCCGCACCCAAACGCCGCCACGCTCCGGAGCCTCAACTTACTAGCCAGAACAAACGGCACGAGTAACTTCTACTTAATATGCAACAGATTGCAAAAACAACCTTTCTAATCCCGTATCCCGCGTTATCTCTGTAAAACCTCGCGCACGGCTGCACAGTGGTACAGTGCAAAAAAATAAAGATAATAGTAAATCACTTTCAAAAACGAAATCCATAACATTTGGGACACATAAGAATCAACCCTACAGTGTTGCCAGAAAGTTAGGCAAAAACACGCGCAATACACCTGTGCGTAACGGGACTGTATCTCCGCCTGCCTACTAGGCAACGTCTATGGGCACGAGTGCTGGGGAGTTGCCTAGTAGGCAGGCAGAGATACCGCCACCTGCACACAGGTGTATTGCGCGTTTTTTTTTTTCCGCCTAACTTTTCTGGCAACTCTACCCTGTCACCTGCTGATAAGCGGAACAGACCGAAAGTGCCTTTCTGTAGAATGACACGAATTTCGACGCATAGCGCAGCAACAACGCTGAGACGAAGCGTAGAATGCTCTGTGACGCAGAAGAGAATATTCTGCTGTGACAGGAGGTGGCGTGCCGGCCGGCGTCGGCGCGGCGTGGCGTGGCGTGGCGCCGGGGCTAACAGGATGACCCCTCGCGAGCCGGTCCAGCGGCGCGGCGCCGCGTGGGCGACGTGGCGGGGCGGGGCGGGGCGGGGCGGGGCGGGGCGGAGTGCGTAGACTCAGTCTGGACGGCACGGGTGAAGCCCGCATGCAGCCTGTCCTGTCCTCCTCTTCGTGCTGTTGTACGGAGCCCCGCCCCGCCCCGCCCCGCCCCGCCCCGCCCCGCCCCGCCCCGCCCGCCCCGCCGTGCGTAACGCCGGTGGGTCTCCTCGCCTCGCCTCCACTAGTGGCCGCGGTACACGTTACATACTGAAAGAATCGCGCATTTTGTGAAAGAAGCACCAAAATTTGCAGAGACGTTCTTAAAGGTATAAGGAACAATTCTGTCCGAAGGCCTTTTGAGATTTTCGAACCGTTCAGCCTGTACCGTTCAATTCGTACAACTTGAACACAATGGCATAAGTAGCAGTAACGCAGACCCTAATTAAGCTAACGAGAGGCGTGGGGTATGTAAACTACCTAATTTGATGGTGCCCAACACGATGAAAAGGTCGGTTGGGCGATTTGAACACTTTTGAACACTTCTTTGAACGTTTTTGTACATTTTCGAACGCTGTCATGCCTCGCGGCAGAAACCCCGCAATTTTGACCGTTTAAGCAGGTTTTTTTTACATCCTGAAATTCTGACAGGCTAGAGGGTTGTATAGGACCATCTCCCTAGCGTGTACAATTCCGTTCCGAACACTGACTTGAACACTGAGTTGAACAAAATAAATTGTTTTCGAAGCTAGGTATCAGATACGTCGATTCCATGTGAAAGGAGCCCGCTAGTAACGAATCTGGACACAGAAACAAGGTTTCTCCACTCTGGAACACTTACCGCTCCGTTCCGAACTCTGACTGGAACACTGAGTTGAACAAAATTATTTGTTTTCGAAGCTAGGTATCAGATACGTCGATTCCGTGTGAAAGGAGCCCGCTAGTAACGAATCTGGACACAGAGACAAGGTTTCTCCACTCTGGAACACTTACCGCTCCGTTCCGAACTCTGACTGGAACACTGAGTTGAACAAAATGTACTGCTTAAAAACCCAGATATTAGACACGTCGATTCCGCGAGAAAGGGGTCCACCAATGACGAATTGGGACACAAAAACGATGTTTGTCTACTCGAGAACTCTTACCGAACTGTTATGGACACTAGTTGGATCAATGATATTTTTCTTTAAATCTTGAACCTAAAATAGTAAATTTAAAAAGGTATATGGAGCTTTCTAAATTTGTACAATATCCTGTAAAATGTTCCAAGTAAGTGTTCCTGTAAAATGTTCCAGCCAAGATCAGTGTGAATCCGTTCTCGTCCAGCAGAGGGTCATCAATGGCTTGATCTTGTGCATCTCTGCGGAAATAAGAGTCACGCGTCTATCAGTTATACGTTCTATAAATGTAGAATTTATATGGTCTATGTTTGTCTTACGTGACTGGTGGCTCGGCGCAGTTCCCAATCCGCCTTTATGATCCGAAAACCAAAGAATCAGATATTAACTCTGTCCGACGAGACCTTTACGACGGTGTGAAAACCCTAAATATGATACCAGCAAGCAAAGAAGCTCTTCCACAGCACTCTCTTTGTGCAGCATACCAGGTTTGGGGTCAAGCTCATTTACCCCAGGGCTCCCCTGATGCACTGGAAAAACAAAGGTGCGAATCCCTACCTTTAAAAGGCACTAACAAAGTTTAGTGCCTTTCGAAAGGTACTAAAGTTTAGTGACTTTGGAAAGGCACGAAAGTCGACCTTTCACACCTTTGGCTGACTAGCTTCATATAAGTTCCATACAAGTTTAGTGCCTTTGGAAAGGCACTAAACTTTAGTAATTTGGAAAAGGCACTAAACTGCGCCTTGACTTTAGTCAGGAAAGGTGTTGTTTAGTGCCTTTGTTTTTCCAGTGTGACCCAACAAAATGGGGATGGAAGAGGGTTGGTGATAAAATGGAGCCGCTTTGGACCACACTGCCAGATGTGTGGGAGAAGTGTCAACTAAAACAAAAATGTCACTGTAAAAAACAGTGCGCAGCGTCGAGGTGCCCCTGTAAGATAACGGGCACTGTCTGCAAAATTGATTGCCGATGCAAAGGGAACTGCGCCGAGCCACCAGTCACGTAAGACAAACATAGACCATATAAATTCTACATTTATAGAACGTATAACTGATAGACGCGTTACTCTTATTTCCGCAGAGATGCACAAGATCAAGCCATTGATGACCCTCAGCTGGACGAGAACGGATTCACACTGATCTTGGCTGGAACATTTTACAGGAACTCTTACTTGGAACATTTTACAGGATATTGTACAAATTTAGAAAGCTCCATATACCTTTTTAAATTTAAAAAAAAAAAAAAAACTATTTTAGGTTCAAGATTTAAAGAAAAATATCATTGATCCAACTAGTGTCCATAACAGTTCGGTAAGAGTTCTCGAGTAGACAAACATCGTTTTTGTGTCCCAATTCGTCATTGGTGGACCCCTTTCTCGCGGAATCGACGTGTCTAATATCTGGGTTTTTAAGCAGTATATTTTGTTCAACTCAGTGTTCCAGTCAGAGTTCGGAACGGAGCGGTAAGTGTTCCAGAGTGGAGAAACCTTGTTTCTGTGTCCAGATTCGTTACTATAGCGGGCTCCTTTCACACGGAATCGACGTATCTGATACCTAGCTTTGAAAACAAATAATTTTGTTCAACTCAGTGTTCCAGTCAGAGTTCGGAACGGAGCGGTAAGTGTTCCAGAGTGGAGAAACCTTGTCTCTGTGTCCAGATTCGTTACTAGCGGGCTCCTTTCACATGGAATCGACGTATCTGATACCTAGCTTCGAAAACAAATAATTTTGTTCAACTCAGTGTTCCAGTCAGTGTTCGGAACGTAGCGGAAAGTGTTCCAGAGTGTAGAAACCTTGTTTCTGTGTCCAGATTCGTCACTAGCGTACCCGTTTCACATGGAATCAACGTGTCTGATACCTAGCTTCGAAAACAATTTATTTTGTTCAACTCAGTGTTCAAGTCAGTGTTCGGAACGGAATTGTACACGCTAGGGAGATGATCCTATACAACCCTCTAGCCTGTCAGAATTTCAGGATGTAAAAAAACCCTGCTTAAACGGTCAAAATTGCGGGGTTTCTGCCGCGAGGCATGACAGCGTTCGAAAATGTACAAAAACGTTCAAAGAAGTGTTCAAAAGTGTTCAAATCGCCCAACCGACCTTTTCATCGTGTTGGGCACCATCAAGTTAGGTAGTTTACATACCCCACGCCTCTCGTTAGCTTAATTAGGGTCTGCGTTACTGCTACTTATGCCATTGTGTTCAAGTTGTACGAATTGAACGGTACAGGCTGAACGGTTCGAAAATCTCAAAAGGCCTTCGGACAGAATTGTTCCTTATACCTTTAAGAACATCTCTGCAAATTTTGGTGCTTCTTTCACAAAATGCGCGATTTTTTCACGTACCTCGGCCACTACACTGGCGCTGCTGAGGCGAGGCGAGGCGCTTACAGACTAGCCCTAGCCTCGTTATCGAGCCCCCCCCCCCCCCCCTCTCCCTTCCCCTCGACGTCCTTGGATGTCACTCCCTGTCCTCCTGGGCCTAACAGACCATGCAAAATCTCCACTCTACGGGGAGGGAGCGAGAAGAGAGAAGGAAAAAGAAATATGAAAGATTGGTGGGGCTGCAGGGCGCGACACGCCCGGCTTCACGCCTCATCATCTCGATATCGAGATGGGTACCGACGGGATGTCGACCCTCGAGCACACTGCCATGCTTGGACCGCGCTGCTCCGAGCGTCACGCGGCAGGCGGGGCGACAAGGAGGCCACGAGGATCATCCAACCTGCTATCTAATATTCCCATCAAGCGGCAACCCAAAAATTTACTCTTGCGCTGGATACCATACCAAAGTGCGTGAACTCTCTGATAATATTCACACATTATTCATTTAAGAGTGCGAATGCGAATTCAAATTCCTAACAACTGTTCCCTCCCTGTGTGACATTCTCACACTTAAGTTTCCAAAGCTTTTCTTTCTCTCTTTTTTTTCTCATTAAAAAAAATTTGGAAAGATGAACAAAATGGTACTTGTCTTTACGAACACAAGTACTACACGGTAAAAGCAATGTCTGATTTTTTGAGGAAAAAGGGAAAACTTTGAGGAACTTCACTAATTTGAGGGACTCCGGATTCCCCTCATATTTTGAGGAAGGTTCCTCAAAAAATAAGGGAAATCTCCACAAATTTTGAGGAGACTTCCACAAAATCTAAGGAGTTTTCCTCAAAGTATTCAACGTCCTCAAAGTTTTCCCTTTTCCCTCAAAAAATCAGACATCGCTTTTACCGTATAACAAGTCATGATATAATTCGATCGTTTCATTCTGGAACTTTTCAGCTCCCAGTCCAGTGGAGCGCGCGTGTCCTGCCGTGCCCTGCCGCGGGGCGAGGCCTTTTGTCTCGCAGCCGCTAACGACCGCGCTTCATTCATTAGACACGACTCTCCCTCGTCACCTCGTCGGGGCGTAGCGGCTGCACAGTCTCTGTGCTATCGGCGCGGCGGCCCGTCCGTCCTATACCCTGCCCTGCCCTGGCTGGCGTCTGATTCAGAAGATCGCTGTCCTTGTCGCACTCACAGCGCCCTGCTGCCATCGTGCCATCACCAGCATAGGGCACCGTCATGGGTGCGACAAGGAAGGAGGCACGAGAGCGATCTCCTTGAATCAATCGGCTGACGCCGGCGTGCACGCGAAACGTGATCGGAAGCCCCGGCGGCCTGCCCGCCCGATAGGATGCAGCGAGAAGCGCCGACTAGACGGGGGATGAGCCGCGCCCCGCGCCTGACCGCAAGCAGAACAGATGTATACCCTACCACCCAGAGGTCCGGTCACAAAAATGTTAAGAGAAAGACGAAATTCTTTCGCGCCTTCACGTCGCGGGCAGCGCAGCACACGCGGAATAAGGGATCGGTTTTGCCCGAGGAGGAGAGTACAATGGAGAAACTAGCAATTCATAGAGCAATAAAGTAGTGTCCGGCTAGGCTCGGCGCGGATACCCCACACCGCAGGACGGAGCCGAGCCGAGCCGAGCCGAGCAGGAAGTCATGCGCCGGCCCCAGCCGCAGGCAGACCATGCGCCTAGGACACTTTCGATCCGCGATCGTTACAGGATTTTCTAGAGGTTCATTTTTTTACTTCAGCCAGCGGGATATTATTCGAAAGAAAAAGCCCATTACTCAATATGAAGTAGTTTTTACCGTCCAACATGGCATGGCCGTCCCCGGTCGTGGTATGAGACGGTCAAGCCTGTGGTGCATTTTACTGAGCGCGGCGCGGAGTCCTAATTCGGGACTGCCAATAATTAGAGGTCGTAACCATCTCCGACGACACAGTAGCCGTGGAGTCACGCCATGGCTATAAAATACTCATTCCTAGTGCCATTTTTCACGCTGAAAGCAAGTGTCGGCCCAACCCCTTGCTGAAAATGTTTAATATTTTGAAACTAAGTCATAAATGAGCATGAGCAATTAAAACAAAACAAAGAAATAAAAATCACAATCATTCTATCTTTTCTATCGTTCTGGAGTGAGCGCTTCGGGTCCTTTCTGCTGCCGCATTCCATTTTAACTGGCTAATCTGCCCCAATCGGTGGGAGGACCGCTCCGCTCCACTCCGGGACCAGGGAGGGACCAGCCCGGGCCCAGCAGTTCGATCTCGGGCCGCTTCATTGTGGAAGCTTTTCAATCGCCATTGACAACATCAATTAGACGCCGCCGTGGGGCCACCTATCAGGATCGGAGGCAGGGGGGTGAGGAGAGGAGCGAGGAGAAACAGGGCGCGGGGGGAGGGGAGGCGAGAAAAAAAATGGTGAAAAGGATTCCGCAGCGCATTCAATGCAGATAAGGGTTTTGAGAACGCGCCGCGTGCCCGGCCTGCGCCGCTCCTCACCTCTCTCCCAATTGGATTGAGATCTGGGCCAGCTGCCGGCCGCTGCACCGGCACAAAAGTACCATGGGCTGCATTCACTCGATCGTTCATTCATTCATGCATTCATTCATTCGTCGTGAATGCTCCAATTTTAATCATAACATCATTTTTTTTCCCTCTGACTTACCTTCTGAAGAAATGAGTTCATCCATTTTGTGAAGGTCTTCTTCTGGATGTGGAGTCGCTCCTCCTGGAGCGCCTTGATGCGCAGCTGTTCGAATTTGGCCACATCTTCGCGCTGACTCATGCTGCCACCGGCCAGAAGTTCATACTGCAAAGTGAATCCACCGTCAATATCAAAGAGGCGGGGGGAAGCGGAAAGAGAGAGAGAGAGAGAGAGAGAGAGAGAGAGAGAGAGAGAGAGAGAGAGAGAGAGAGAACGAGATAGAGTGAGGGCGAGACGGTGAGAGAAAGTGCAGGAGTAGAGGAAGACTTTTAGCAAAACGTATCAAACAATATCTACTCCGAGCAATAAGGCAAAAGTGTACTCTTCGAATATACTTTTGATAAGATACACCATGACATACAAACGACATGCACGATTATTACTCCTGCTATGAGTGCGTAATTTGTGCGACTGCCTCCCATGCGCAAGGAATAATACTGTGAGAATGTGGTAACCGTGCCACGAGCTTATTCTTTCTTACCCTACAAATAGCAAAAGCAACACAACCAAAAATAAATAGCTTACGGAGGCATAAAAAACCGTGGGAAAAAAATAAGTGAAAATTAAAAAAAAAAATTGACGCTTGCCTCGCCTGCCTCTCATGTAGTAGTAAAGTAGTGACACCACTACGAGGCCGAGAACAGAAGCTATATCGCTCCCAAACGAAGAGCCCATGCATCCGGCCCATTCCCACCGGCCATTTACTGATCCACTCTGGTCCGAGTGGAGTGGGCCAACAAGGCGGCCGCGCTACGCGGCCTCCACCGCGACGTGGGAACATCCGCACATATCATTGCGTAACGAGCGGGCGCACGGTCACAGCCGAGATGGACGGACAATAAAACAGGCGCCATCATTTGAATTTTTATATAAGTCAGCAGTACACATTACGGCTGACCAATAACACAGGCCTGGGAGGCAGTGCCACCTGCTTGCAGTGACCGTTGGAACTCGAGCGGAGCCTGTGCACAAAGCGTCACCTCAGTGCGACATTCCCTCGCGACCTTATCGCCAACGTATGTACTGAACGCCCGGCCCAGCCCGGACCGCCGGATGTTGCGAGAGCACACCGCGCCTGTTTGACCGACGAGTAGAAACACAAGACAAGGGACAGCAGACATATTTGTCTTTTCCGGAAGATGGTTTTCTTGGAGGTGTAAGTGGAATGGGAGGGTGACAAAAGAGGTGCTCTGCAAATCCAAGTGACGAACTGTTCGACAGTTATAATTGAGAACTAAAAAGTTCTGCAGTTGCAAGTGCACCTTTCTGACTAAGATGGAAAATATTTTTTCCGAGGACACCATCATCTTCGTCTTGAAATTCTCTTTCAAACGAGTATATGGTTGATAGGGTTGCGGCTTAAATTGAAACGGGTACGCAAAAGAATACGAATTGCCAAAATTTCATTTAAGGACTCGTAGCTGTTTCAGTTTAAGCCGCAACCTTATCAATCAACCATATACTCGTTTGAAAGAGAATTTCAAGACGAAGATGATGGTGTATATTACATCTTAGTCAGAAAGGTGCACTTGCAGCTGCAGAACTTTTTAGTTCTACAGTTATAACTGTCGAACAGTTCGTCACTTGGATTTGCAGAGTGGTGCATCCATGAAATAGAGACAAGGTTAGAGATACGAAATACATAGTAACCCGATGCGGATTGTCTTCGAGCGAGCCTGATTTACTTTACCCTGCACTTCCCCTACTGCACACAATGAAACAGGTTACAGTTCACTACTACATGCATATCCTTGAGAACATCAATGCAATATCGAAATTCAGAGAGGACATATTTCAACACCACTACTGAGTATTAGGGTATTAGAAGGAATCCGCACAAGTGAGCACGGCAATAAGGGTTCATTTAGAAATATATCAATACATATCACTGCAAACCAAACATCGTGCCTAGTACAATCTCCCCCGTGAGTACAATACGGCCACGTTTACTGCACTCATGTACACTAATGTGCAAATGCAGAGTGAAGTGTGAGATAAAAACCCATGCAAAAATATTACTGCAAACAGAAAGCTCCACCAAATCTGTCGTGGTGCATGCGCAGTCCAACGTGCTTGGAGAGTACCTGGGTCGCCATGGCCGGCCCTGCTGGCCCAGCTGGGGGCCTCGCAGGACTAGACGTTTGTCCTTCTTGGTGGAGCCCATCGGCCAGTCCACATTGGCACTGCCACAAGGCTCACCTGCAACACAAAAACAAAAAAATCAGCCAACTGCTTTTTAGCAGATGATACATCTTAGCAAAAATAAAATAAAAAGAAACTAAAGAGAATTGATGTTTCATCGGCTTGTACTCTCGCAATAGTATAGAGCGGGCCGGGTTGTCACAGTGCGGCGCGGCGCACGGCGTGCGGTGCGGCGGCGGCGCGTGTGCAGGCCTGGAGAGGGGGAAGCCAGGCGGGCCAGGCGAGGGGGTCGGGAGGGGGAGGTGGGGCCAGCGGGGCCGAAGCAGGGACTAGGCGAGGCTCCAACCCATGGTATTGTTGCCTTGCGGCGCCCGGTGGCGCCACGCTCGCGGCTCTCCCGAGTGTAACACATTTATAGCAGTATGTTCCAGACCATGGGTGGGTCGACCCGCCAAATACATGTGTAACGGTGGCTGACTACCCAAACCCCGTAAGTGCAGAAGGCGCTGAAATAAAATTATTCGTACGCACATTTTCGTAACGTCGCCTTAATACACAAAAGTGCAAGACATAGTAAGGTGTCAGCTAGCTTTTACTCCCAAGTTCAAAAACCAAGCGCGTACCCTGGGTATATTGTACCTAGGGGGGACTGATAAATGGTTCAATGGCTCGCAGTCCGCGAGGCGCAACACAGCAAAAAAAAAAATCCAAAAATAAATATTAGATTTTAGTATCATCTGCTTTCATTTACAATCTTGATTGAATTTTTTAGGCCCCCCATAGGGGGGCCTTCTTCATTTCGCCAGAAAGTTTTTTTTATTTTTCTCAACAATGGATTCTCATGAGCACAGCCAATTCTACCGAAGACATTTTAATATAATTATTATGAAAAATAAATCAAAAAATTAGAAAATTTTGAAGCTGGGTCTGATCATCAACTGTCTTACCAGATCTGAATAATTTCCAATTTAATGCGCAGAATGTGTAGCTAGGCAACAATACCCTCGCCGCGTGGGCGGAGCTAGCAGCAGCGGCTATGCTCTCCGCTTCATATATACAGTATTATTTTGGTTCGCTCATTTCTCAACTCAAAGCTTTGGAAAGCATTTACTTTAAATAAACAATGACCTAAGCACGACCTTATGTCTATTTTTCTGTAGTCTAAAATTTTCTCAACAAATTAAAGGTGAGTTTTGGGAGTTTGATAATACTCCATGAGTGCGCTTTGAGGCATAATGTAAAAGTATCTCCTGTGTTTATTAGGCTTCGCGTGCGCTAAAGCGCAAAACGCGAAGCCTATAGACACGGGTTCTGTTTCTCGCCAAGATTTTCGTGTGCGCTACCTGCTCCCCTCTGGACCAGACCCTCCCGCGCCAACACACAAAAGAAAAAGGTTCGGGTCGGGGGCGGGGCCGGGGTCCTTCCTTGCGGGGGTCCGCCCGGCCGCCCGACTCAGCTTGCGCATATATTATCGGCAGCGGACGAAAGGTGCAATGAATGAATAGAAAGTCTTGCCGCAAAGTTTTCTCAAATTTTGAAACTAGCAACAAACAAAACAGAGTTTTGGATCAAGCATCAGCCTTTCACCCCTCTTTTTAAAAAAAGTCAGGTGCTTCTACGACAATTTTGACTGTCGAGGAAGTGGAGGTTGGGGAAAGTCCCCTCTCCTCAAAATTGTCCTTCAACTCTGAATATTTTGTTTAAAGAGGGGTGAAATTATTAAAAATTGGCATAGTAATCAGGGTATTTTGACGCTACGTTCAAAATTTTCGCAACCCAGTCGGGGTGTCACATGTGGCGCGCCCCCGCAGAGCAGGGTGCGTGGCGGAGCGTGGCGGGATGAATCGGGGCCTCTGACTGAAGCTCGCTATCTTTACAATATGAGTCTTAACTTGAGTCCAAGGTGAAAAATCAGTTCGGATTTGTCTGACGTAAAATATTGGTGCGCGTTTAGATCGGCTGACCTCAAAAATCTCATTTTAAGGGGTTGATTTAAGACAATGTTGACCAACTACGCATTCCGTGCGCTCTCCTCCGCGATTAAAAGTGCTAATATGTGTCTTAAATTCCACTCGTTTAAATTTAAGGGCTGCCGGCCTCTCTATCTCTCGTACCACTCCTACCCCTCTCTCCCTCTCCCCCCTCTCTCCTTTATGAATCCGTCACTAAATCGAAATCAAACTCTTCCCCTCTCTCCTTTCCCTCTCTTACCCTCTCCTGGGTGAATATTTTGGATTCAAACTCAGCTGTTTTGACGCTGTTTGGACCGTCGGAGGAAACAGCGGGTGGTGGAAATGTGGAAATGAGAGGAGCGGCAGGCCTCGCAGTAGGTACCCGCTCAGCTTGTAATTTCTATGAACGTTTCTTGACGACTGCTTGATCAAAGATGCCGTTAATGTGTAAGTCAAGGGGTTGAGCTTGCCATTGCCCACATCAAGCACGCGAAGCCTTTTTCGGCCACATTGGATAATGTGGACTTGACGGATTTTTGCAAGTTCTCAATACTCTTGATAGTTCTGACTTTAGTTCTTTCTCATTTTGTGGCAGGTTTTAAAACCTAGGGGGCCGTTTAACGCGTTAGCGTTAGAATTTTTTTTTTTTTTTTTTTTTTTTTTTCATTCAAATCAGAGATTTAGTCAAATTTGTGCAAGGCTGAAACCTCAAACATGACAACATTATAAGAAGTTTGATTCGCAAGATTTTCAATTCTGACAAAATGGTGGATTTTGACTGTCTGGTTGTAAACCAAGAAGTGAAGAGACGTTTGTCGGAAGTCGACCCTCAGTCCCTTCACCACACATTCAAAACAGTGATGGTCTGAGAGTTAATTTTTTCTCCTCTCGAGACGGTCGCGGTCGTGTGGCCCCAGGAGAACTACCGAACGGCATTCTCACCTCCACCGCAGGTCGGCCGGCCCGGCCGGGCCACGAGCCACCGTCAGCCATCGCCCCCATCCGTCTAGCATGGGGCACACCTCAGGATAAGAGCGCCAATGCGGTGAGCTCAGCACCTCTGCCCCGTGGGCCCCCGCCCCGCCCCGCGCTGCGCCTAGCTCTACGGCAGACTATGATTCAGAAGAGTGCTCTGTCTCTCTCTCACTCTAGGGGCGCATCGTACAGGTGCGAGAGGGACAATAAGGCGAGCAGAGCGCTCTTCTGAATCACTCTGCAGGCGAGGCGCTATACTACAGCTTTCTGATCCGTCATGCCCGCGCAGAGTCCAAAAGCGGCGGGAGGCTGGCAAAATCTGCGCGCAAATCAGGATGGCGGCCGGGCCGCGCGCGGGCCGGGCCGTCACGCACAACGAAATATATCACTATACAACGAAAAACCAGGTGGCTGTTTTGCACCGCCCAGGTCTGTAAAGTGAATGGCTAAAAACCTTGGAGGGTGGGGGAAACCTAGGTGAGCTCGGCAGCGGTGGCAGCAGCCGAGGAGTACCCCACTGCCCCACTCACCCTTCAAGCGCGAGTTTACAACGAGTTTCGCGAGTATTTGTGGTAGTGTTTTTTTTCTATTATTTTTTTTCCTTTTCGTAAGATGTCGCTTTTCTTTAAAACTGCATTTTCTTGCGAGGTATCGCGCAGATCTTGCGAGTATTTTTCCTCATGAACTAAGAGTTTTTTTTTCTTTTTTTTCTTTTTCGCAGCGTTCGTGGGGAACTCCTTGCCTCTCCTCTCCCCGAGCTCATGCCGTCGAGGCGCCGCGCCGCCGCGCTCACGACATCCGGATAATCGTCATCGCATCGCCGCTTTCTTGCTAGGAATCTTCATGTCTTGATTCGTCGGCCCGGCGGCCCCTGCTCTACGACGCCCCGCCCCGCCCCGCCCCGCCCCGCCCCGCCCCGCCCCGCCCCGCCACGCCCCGCCACGAGGTGCCACCGCACCGACACATGCCATGCTCTACCCAGGGCACATGCCGGAGCGGAGAAAAAAAAAAAAAAACTCTTTACGATATTGGCGGGAGGAGTGGGGCCGGGACACATGCGGTGGCGGCGCCGCGAGCTCGACAAGCTCTCGCTCGCGTCCTGATGCCTTTAGCGCCTCGACCCCCGCAAGGCCCCCTTTTTATTTCGCACCCCGAGGGGGTGAGAATATACCACTCGCACACTTATTGGCTCCTCGCGCGTCCACACACGCTGACTGCGGCAGTCTCACCGAGCAGAGCGTCACAAGTGAGGCATCTTCACTTTCTCATAGAGCAGCAGAGAAAAAGGAAAGTGAGAAGAAAAGAGGAGATAAAGAACAACAGACGTCCTTAAAAAAAAAAATTTCAATCAAGATTGTAAATGAAAGCAGATGATACTAAAATCTAATTTTTATTTTGGGATTTTGCTCAGTTGCGCCTCGCGGACTGCGAGCCATTGAGCCATTCATCAGTCCCCCCTAGGTACAATATACCCAGGGTACGCGCTTGGTTTTTGAACTTCGGAGTAAGAGCTAGCTGACACCTTAATATGTCTTGCACTTTTGTGTATTAAGGCGACGTTACGAAAATGTGCGTACGAATAATTTTATTTCAGCGCCTTCTGCACTTTCGGGGTTTGGGTAGTCAGCCACCGTTACACATGTGTTTGGCGGGTCGACCCACCCAGGGTCTGGCACATACTGCTATAAATGTGTTACACTCGGGAGAGCCGCGAGCGTGGCGCCGCCGGGCGCCGCAAGGCAACAATACCATCGCCTGGTCCCTGCCTCGGCACCGCAGGCCCCGCTGGCCCCACCTCCCCCTCCCGACCCCCTCGCCTGGCCCGCCTGGCTTCCCCCTCCCCAGGCCTGCACACGCCGCCGCCGCACCGCCGCGCGCTGTGACAACCCGGCCCGCTCTATACTATTGCGAGAGTACAAGCCGATGAACCATCAATTCTCTTTAGTTTCTTTTTATTTTATTTTTGCTAAGATGTATCATCTGCTAAAAAAGTTCCGAAAAGTTTGTTGTTTTTCTCGGAGAGTCAATTGACGCGAACGAATGAAGAGGAAAAGAAGAGACTACTTCACGCGACTTCCTCGCGATGCGGCTCCTGCAGATCCGACAGCACCAACAGAGAGAGACCCGAGAGACCACACTGTAAAAATTTAGAGGCAAATGGCAGTCTAGTTACTGGTGTAGCCGTACATGCCACTCTTGGACATCGCTCCTCGTGTACGGAGCACAAACTACGGCGTCATACCGTACCACCGTGAAGACCAGGTTTTCCACGTTACAGTCTAAGAATACGGCTCCACCGTACCCTGTTTTGCGCACTGTTTCCTCTACGGTGGTCCCGTACATTGCGATCTGTCATAGAAATGTGACATTAAAGGTACGGCATTGCCGTCTTTTCTTAGGACGGGCGCTGCCGGAAAATAATTAGCGGTTGATACCGTCACTTTGACCGTCACTATTTTTCGCAGTGCACTTTGGGGTGCGCTCCCCGGCCCGCCTTGGCCCACCTAGTTCCCGTAGTTAGGTAGGTGGGCTGGAGGTGGAGATGCCTCTGGCGGGCGCTCTGCGCTAAACGCTCGTGTCCTTTCCGAGGCGCAAACAGCTCGGTGGCGACTGACTGATAAGGAGGTGACAATTACCAGCGCCAGCCGAGCCGTGCCGGCCGTGCCTGCCCAGTCCACAGCCGAACGCTCGCAGTTCGGGGCGCGGTCCCTTTTACACAAATTGCGAGTACTACCGGGGTGCATGTTTTGGTTTCGCATATTATGGTACTGGGCGTTATGGAAAACATATTTAATAAAAATTCTAACGCTAACGCGTTAAACGGCCCCCTAGATTTTAACACTTACTTGAGAATTTTTTTTAAAAGAAAAACTTAGATAATATTCATCGGTCGCAACGCTCTCTGAAAAACAAATCGTGAATTTTATCTGCCTCACTTTTGCTTTCTACAACGTGCTTTTGCTACACAAAATGTCGGTGGGCCAGCTATCAACAACGGTGCAGCGCCGCAAGCAATCACCATAAAAACCAAACATGCGATACAAATTAACAATTAGGAAAAAATGTTATTTTAGGAAATTCTGTTACGCTCGAAGTCAATTATAATGTTTTGGTTTCATAAAATATTTTTGCGGATGGTCTTTGTAGAAGATATTGAGCTGCCAAGTTTTTACCGTTTTGGTTGAGTAACTCAATATGTTTAGACTCAGTGTTTGATTTGTGTCATTAGTTTAAGTCGCATGACAAATTTCATCCTTGTCGATCAAACGACCTAGAAATTAGCTTTTCAGCTAAGACATGTCCGATCAGCTTGATTTTTGAACTGTAGGCTCATTATGCAATGTTCATTCGAACACAGAATTGAAAATTTTACTCCAACGTGTTCTTCCAAATTTTAGTTTTTGAACTACTGTGCATGAGTTGAATCAACAGGTCTCCCCAGCCAAGCCTCTCTTCCCCGGCGCGCCGAGGCGTCGAGCTCCAACAATAGCGACCCGGCTCGGCACAGGGTGCTCGGCTCGCAATTGCCATAGAAACACGTGATGCAAACATGTTTCACACAAAAACTGACAGACAGCTCGTCATCGGACATACCTCCAAAATTTTCTAATTTTTGGTAGTATTTTTCATTATAATTTGGTGTGAATTGGGTCCAGAGAATCGGCTGCGGCCATAAGGGGCCATCGTCCAGAATAATAAAAATTCTAACGCTAACGCGTTAAACGGCCCCCTAGGTTTTAAAACTTGCCACGGAATGAGAAAGAACTTCAGTCGGAACTATTATTAGTGAGAATAACATCACGAATTTTAGCCGCTAAACGGAAGTCCCAAAAAATGTTGCCCTGCCATTTGTACTTTGATTGTAGGTTGGGACTTCCACTCAACAAGAGAAGGATTGTGGCTTTGCGGTTTACGCGCTTTTATGCCACCACCTCGCGACTTAACTTTGCGTTTTAAGAGATGGCGCCAGTAATGCACAAACTACAAAACAATACTACAACTTAAAACTTATTAATTGACGTTTTATTTAAAAAATTATTTCTCTTAATTTTGTGTCAGTGTCGTTTTTTCATGAGATATTTACAGCAGGAAATTGATAGTAGTTAACATTAAATTTATTTTTGAGTATGATGCTGTGTTTGGTGATTGGTTATTAGGAGCAACGGTTGGCAACATTGTTGGTGGGTAAGTTTAAAAACCATTTCTTGAAGGCAGGGAAGTTCCTTTTGTGTTGCTATGACAAAGTTGTTTAGCCAAGAAAGTTGCGTGTGAGTTGGGTGTATCTGCTTTTAGGTTTAATTGTTTCAGTTTTGCTTTGTTTTGTGCTGGCAAAAGTAAGTTTTTAATGAATTATTCAACTAGTTTTTACATTATCAATATAGTTATTGTATTGTGAACTTTTGATGATTTTCTTTTCTCAGATGTCCTTCTTTGAGATGTACAATTCAGTGGTGGCTCCCTTGAAGCCTTCATATAGGAGGAATACTGAATTACCTTTGTTTGTGCCAATGAAAATTATGGATTTTAAACCTGCTGTCACTGCTATTGGCCCTACTCATCAAGTGAACTGCATTCTGAATGACCAAGAAATTTATTTTTATCTTAATGCTGCTGATCACGCTAAAGTCCTTGAATTTAATGGAGTTGCTGCAGTGATGGGCGATGTGCAACGTCAGCAACATCCTTTTGCTATCTGTGTCCGAAAAAGAAGTGGTCTTGGGACACTAATTTTGCCTAGTTGTAAGTATTTGTATTTAAAGTAATTTTTTTTAATGTGCTCAAGCAAAATTAAAATCGGATTTTTTTTTTTAGCTTCTCAGCTGATTGAACAGTCTGCAAAGAAAGCTATGATCAAGAAGACTCAAATTCCACCAGCATTATTGTCGGAGTTTGATTTTGAAGGTATGGTATTGTATTTATGGCTGCAATTCACTTTTTGATTTTGTTTTGAGTAACTAATTTTATTTTTTTTTTTAATTTTAGGACTTGCTGGTATGGGCATTTCCTTGGAGTAGTTTTTTGTTACGTGTTCAAAATAAAAAAAATATTTATTGCTTGTTGGAATCTTTTAATTGAAAAACTACTTTTTTTTTTATACTACAACGATTTTTGGAATTATTATTTTGACATACCTGAAGATGTTATCACAATGTCATACTTAAGCTATTTTATAGTTAACAGCTTGTTTCTAGTGAGATATGGTCTATGAAGATTGTTTGTATTGCAATACGAACCAATCAGCCAATT
This sequence comes from Frankliniella fusca, assembly GCA_029379305.1. Classification (NCBI taxonomy): domain Eukaryota; kingdom Metazoa; phylum Arthropoda; class Insecta; order Thysanoptera; family Thripidae; genus Frankliniella; species Frankliniella fusca. The sequence continues at coordinate 290,023 of JAHWGI010001424.1, forward strand.
AACCTACCAGCTCAATTGAGCTGGTTGTAACTTTTGTTGGGTTTGCTGGTTAAGTTTAAATTTTGTAGTATTGAATGATTCCTCATTTATTACAACTAACTTCATACAACTTAGGTGAATCTGCAATACTGCTCATAGCTAAAAGCTCATGTGCTCATGCAGCTTATAAGTTTCTTTCATTTTTGAATGCGGAGTGTAAAAAGGCAAACTAGGGAACTTACTTGGTGAAATGGCGTCTTCAAAATTCATTAAATTTCCTCTTTTACCAAAACATATAGTTGAATGCGAGGAACTTATGATGCACATAAGCGCATGAGGTATGTGCTCTAAACAGTATTGTGGACTCACCTTTATTATTTTACAAAGGGGGTTAAGTCTTAAGAGTTGAAGCAGATGAATAATTTTAAATGTACTGTGGGTAAAGCAGCTCTCACTTTTGTATACTAAACTTACTTTATTTTTTAAAACATAAATACGTAGTATTCCTGAGTAGTGGATTCTATTGTGAACCGCTACAAACCAACAAGTTTCTTTATTAATTTTTTCATGGGGTCTAGGTTATGAAACGTTATTTCAAGTTTTTCCAGTTAATCTGTGGCTATTATCAGAGATAATGATTTAACTATAAACAGATGGGAGTTTGAGGGGGGAAGATTGAGGCAATGTCTGTAACATTAGTTGTAACAGTGCGTAACAACAGTAGGGACCTGGGGATTTTTATGGTCAAATTGCGGGGGTTTGGTAAAAGTGTTGTGAATAGGACCTGCGACCCTGCGACGTGCATAATTTCAAAGTGCACATTTTCGAGAGCGAAACTGTGCAAATCCCGTCCGTGACACTTGTACGAAACTTCTTCAACTTCAACACAACGAAGTGTTACAAACATCGCCTTAACCTTCCCCCCTGAGAAATATATCTCTGAATAATTAGGTCTTTATCTCTGGTTCTATAGATTATTGTGAATATAGTTACACTGAATTTGAATAGTAACCGAGACTTAAGAAGTTATATGCGTAGGTTATGTTCCTTTGTTTTCTTATTGCTGCTAACAGTACAGCGTATAGATGTTTAATGGTAAGAGAGATGTCAAAACTACATCGATTGGCGAAAGCAGACGATATTCCGATTCGACCATTTTTGATTTTCGTTGGTTACGTTCAGTTAGGTTGAGATGTAGAGCTGTGAGTTGTTTGATGTTTGTTTACTTTTTGTGGTTTTTATTATACTTTTGAGTAGCCTGACTATTTGCCTTTTTGGTAAAAAGAGACCAAGATATTTCTGATCTTTAATTTGGGTGTAACTTAATTGACTGGTTTGACTTTTTTTGTTTTATCTTGTCTGACTAACCTGGAGTGTCAGTCGGCCGTCGGTCAGTTCGTTGCGATCTTTCATCAACTTGAAACCATTCAGCCTTTTGCTAGAAGGCTATAAAAATCCTAGTTCTTCATCAATTTTCATACCACTGTCCATATTTATATATTTTTGCTTATGCCTTTCTTGAACTTTTGTGGTTTTGGTTATGTTTCAAAAGTATATTCTTTGATAGTATTAGCTAGTTCACAGCATTAATTTTTTATCTTTGTTAACTGCAGAGTTTCATTACATGACTTTTAATATTTGTTGGAAGCACCGTAGTTTACTGCAATGTGCATTTGAATTTCATTTGTGCTAGTGGCCCTAGTGGCTTATATGTTGTTACCTGCATTTTTAATCTTTGGTTTATTAGATAAGTATAATTCGTATTTTTATTATTTTTTTTAATTTGGAGTATTTTTTCAATTAGAATGTGTGATTCTTTCTGGTAATTTGTTTCAGTTGATTTACTTTGTCTGTTGCTATGGTGAGCTGAAAGGTACCTTTCATAAATAGTGGAGGTATTAAGTAATATCATTTGGCAGTTTTGACAGTGATATACTATGGTAATATTTTGGTAATATTTTGAAGTTTTATTTATTTTTAACATATTAACAACTGTCCTTTTTTGGTGTGTTTTTAGGCTAATTCAAAGTATGTGGTTTGTTTTGGAGCTGAAAGCGTTCTGGAGTTGATGAATTCCAGCAATTCTAACAGAGGTCGTGGTCGTGGAAGGTATCATCGTGGAAGAGGCAGAGGATATTTTCGTGGACGTGGCCATTCATACATGCCTTACAATAGGTACAACTGGCAACGTAATGAAGTGGGATTTGTCAAAAATGAAACTGTTGAACGTCAGGAAGTGAAATCTGAGCTGAGTGATAGCGAATCCATAGCCAGTTCAAGTTCAATTGTTAAATCTTTTAATACCAGTTGTTGTGTTCAAAGTCCGGAAGAGAGTGCTGCAACTGGTGGTAGCTCCAGGTTGAAACAAGTTAATGTAGTAGATAAGAGCAATGTTGCTGGCAGTAGCAAGGAGGCTGCTTTTGATCTTTTGCCAACCAATACTTGTGAGGTGAGCATTGATTTAAAGTTAAAAAGTGTTGTTTTACTTGAAAATTGTATTTATTAATTTGATTTGCTTACAGTTTCCAAAACTGGAAAATTATTGCATGTTGGGAGATAGTTTTTCTCTAAGGATGTGTAAAACAATTGACCCTTCTGTGCAAGGTATGTTTTTATTGTATCATGATGTAAATTTGTGGCATAAGGTATTAGAATGGAATTTTTTTCACAGGAAAATTTAATTTGTGTCGTGGTGGTTTGACGGTCAAAGAATTGAAAAAAAATTTGTTTAAGTGTGACCCAAATTTATTTAAAAAAGAGAAAGTTATAGTTATGATGGGAATGAACGATGTCAGAGTGGTATGTAACAGTTTAAGGTTTGTTGATAGTAAAATTATTTGTAAATGATAGTAATAAATTGTTGTTATTATTTTTTCAGTCTGATCAACTTGACTTTAATGGAGACCTGTTTTCTTTAGTTATAAAGATTATTGAAATGGGTGCTGTCATTGTTTAGCTGTGTACTCTTCCGTTACTACCTGGTTCTTACCATGACAGTATTATGGCTTTCAATAAAGCTGTTGCTGGTTTTTCTGAATTTGGTAAGTTGAAGTTCTATTTACTCTTTACAAACCCAACATTTAAGTAAGTACACTGTTTGTAATGTGTACTTCAAAGCACACATTAGGAAATGCATGCCTGGTAAGGTATGCAGTAGGAAGTGTATACTGCTCATGGTATGTAGTTGGAAAAGTTTACTTAGCACTGCATTGCGCCTTACCAAGCATGCACTTTGAAGTGCATACCATGGCTGGCATGCATTTTTTAGTGTGTGCTTATGAGCAGTGTATTAAATTAAATGTTGGTTTTGCAGTGTTTGTCATGATGGTGTGTTATTGTATTTATTGTTTATTTATTGAATTTTTATAGGAAATGCTGTTCATGTTGTTGATTTTGAGAAGATTTTTTTGAAGAGTGGTGGGAAAATTGATGTTAATTTTTATGAGCGTTGCTACAAGTCCAACAAAATTGATATTCATCCGAATGGAAAAGGTTTCAAGCTCATGTATGCTAAGTTGTGTGACAATTTGCAAGCTAAGTAACATTTTCCGGATTGATCATATGATACTTAGAGATGATACAGCATGACATGTTTGTTTATGGTTTCATTTATGTTTACTGGTTGTGCTGTGTTGTTGTTTTGCATGTTTTTGATAGTAGGTTTTCTTTTTCATTATGCTATTCATATATTGTTGTATGTTTGGTTATCTTATGTGCATGTAAAATAAATTTTGGAATAGTACACTTTTTTGTGTGTTTGTGTTAACGAGGTGGAAGGTAACTAAAGAGGAGAGGTGTGGTCTGTTTCGGACTTGTCTTCTCGGTTGTGGTGGTAGTTTGTTTTCTCCCCATCTTTTTTTATGGGAAGTTAAGACAGCGTTTAGCTGCCTGCATGCCTTTTTCTGCATGTTTGCTTGTACTGCACTTGGGTTCTTACTAATATATCTATGTAAAAAGGCAAGGGATAAATAAAGAAAATTGAGTACTGGTGATAATTTTATTGATATTTGTTATGTCTTTATTTTGGTGTACAAAAAAAATTTACTGAAATATTTCAATGCTATAAATTCTATAGGTGTATCATGATATCGTCAATTTTGTTTTGTATAAGGTTGGTCAGACCTTATGTGCCACCCATAAAAAATTTAATTTTTTTTTTTTTTATTATGATGAGATTAATTTTTTATTTTTATTTTTGCATGCTTATGTAAGAAGGTGGGTCAGTCCTTCTGTGCCACCCCAATGATTTTTTTTGTTGTTAATTTTTAATCTTTTGGCACTATTTTTCACTTTTAATTTGCATGCTATCATATGAAGGTGGGTCAATCCTTCTGTGCCACCCCAATGATTTTTTGTTGTTGTTAATCTTTAATCTTTTGGCACTATATTATATCAAGGTGGGTCAGTCCTTGTGTGTCACCCCAATAATTTTTTCATAATATATTAATCTTTTGACACTGTTCTTATTTTCTTTGCATTTCATTTTCATTGATAAGATTACATTGCTTATTTGTTTACATACCTAATTCAATCCAAATTGGTTTATGATCACTTGTCACACTTTCAAAAATGTCAGCATTGTTCAGTGTGTTTGTTGAAAAACATAAATCTATGAGAGAGCTGTGATCTGTTGATACTTTAGTTGCATCTAATAGCATAGAGCAGTTGGCTTCTGTCATGAAGCTTTTTAAATTTGTATAATTAGGATCTGATACCTGATACTTTATGTTGAAATCTCCCACAATACTGATGTCATATATATGATTTTCTAATGATTTTGTTATTGCTTGTTGCAGTTGCTGTTTCAGTACATTCCATGCTGTCTTTGGAGACTTATAGACCATTATAACTGTTTTGCTGAACATAGTTAATGCGACAACAGTTGAGTGATTGGTACCTGAAATTGATTCTTTCTGAAACAGAATATTCACATGAGGTAAGAGATAATTTTTTACGTATACTAAAGTTCCAAAAGCTTTTCTCTTTGGAGATTTGCAGTCTGTTCTAGAAATAATATTAAAATTATTTATGTCATATTTGTCCTCAGGTTTTGACCAAGTTTCAGCTAACATTATTATATCTGAGGCAATGAAAGTTGGGTCACAAGAAATATTCTCAAAATGAAGATTGAGGGACCGGACGTTATGAAACAAAACAACCGTATTGTCCTTGTTTTTGACGTCTTCTGGAAAGATCAGTGAAAATTGTAAATGAGCTTCATTTCTCATTCTAGTCATTTCTCTGAGTGACGGATCATTTTCAAGTGTAGCTCTGGCTGGCTTTTTATAGATTCCAGATAGATACAAACCTGAGAGAGATGTCACTCTACTGCAAGCAGTATACAGCAATTTGCGACTTAAAGTCTTATTAAGGAATACTAGTATGTTGTCATAAGTACAACTCTGTGAGCAGTGAATGGTTTGTGCATTACTTGGAAGCAGAGGAAGCTGATTTCTTGTTACCTGAATGTGAGTATTCTCATTGAGGGAGAAACTTCTACATATTCTTTGAATAGGAGTCCAATTTTTTTCTGTTATTCCATCTGCTTTTATGATGTTTTGAAGTCTCTGCCTGGTTTTTTCACCTGTACTTTCTTTTTCAAATTGGACATAAGCTCTTATAGGTATGCGTTCTCTGCTGTTTTTTTCATATAATTGGCCGTAAATGACTTTCTTCAGTATGCAGGGAGAACCATTTGAGATGCCATCTGGAACTGCAATAATATGAGAGACAATATATTTTGTTTCTACACATAATTTTAAAAGGTACTGCATATTTTGTGTTTTCTTGTGCTGTAACTTTTGCGCCTGAGACAACATGTATGTTATTGTTGCCCGTGATTTGGTTCCAGAGCATGAATCCAGTGCACGAGATACAATTTTTTCATTAGGCGAAACTGCCAGGAATAAATTGTTGAAGGCATCAACATCAGCATTGCAGTAGTACAATGTTGTCACTTTATCTATGATGGATGTGACATCAATCTGCAACATGTCAAGTTGACGGTTAGTAAACATTTCATCCTGTTCGTCCGTAGTTGTTCCAAGTGCTAAATTATTTAAAGCATTTGCAAAAGCTGCGTCGTCTCTCTGTCTCATGATTTCAGTCAGTTCAAACAGCTGAAAGAGGCGCCACAAATGAGGACCGAGCAATCTGCTAAAATCATCAGATGGTGTTTGGAATACATAAGAACCAATAGGAGGCGGGAGCTGATTGAAATCACCCACAGTTATCACTGATACGCCACCAAATGGTTTGTTGTTCTCGAATATCTCCTGGAGTACGCTATTCATAGCCTGGAATTTATAAAAGCTGCACATGCTTATTTCATCGAGAATTATTAATTTCAGTTTGTGTAAAGTACAGGCCAAAGTATTTCTAGTATCTGAATTCAGCATTCTTCCAATACGCAATTTTTCTTTGATGTTAAATCCAAAGCCGAAAGCTGAATCAATAGTAGTCCCATTTATTCCAATGGCTGCTTTTCCTGTTGGGGCTACTGCTAAAATATTAATGTCCTCTGGTTTATTGCTGGGTTGATGTACCCAAAACCTTTCCAAAACTTGTTTGATGGCATTAATCAATGTACTTTTACCAACCCCTGCTCCTCCAGACAAGAAGTGGTAAAAAGGTTCTGATGGATTTGTCTTTACTAAATTAGTTAAATTCAACAAATATTTTCTTTGCTTTTCATTGAGAGATTTAATTAATGATAGAAATTCACTCTCAGGTAATAAATTAGGGAGAGGAAATCGCATAGATTCAGTTGTAGTAATTATTTTTTCGGTATGAGGAATTTCTAATTGGAAGTCAGATGGAGTTTCGTTTAAGTCAAGTATTTTGAATTGAGGAGCGACAGTGCTTTCCTCCTCATTTTCTTCATCTTCTTCCAATAAGTCAACCTCTATATTGTCAAAGACACTGTCATACTTACAATAATTACCTCTGTTTGTTTGTATGACTTCTAGTTTCTCACTGAATTTTATTGGTAAATCAGAGTCCAGTAGGGATGGTTCTGTCCTCCAAGATGTAAACAGCATTAAATTTTCTCTTTGAAAGTTTAACTTGTCTTCTCCTTCTTTGTAATTTCTGAATTGAATGACAAGTCTTTTGTTTCTTTTTGTCAGAAATCCAGAATTGTTTTTCAACTCATATACAGCTTTCTTGTTTAACTCATCATCACAATTTTTTTCTGCAATTATTTCATCATCATTAATTTCCAAATCAATTTCAGTTTCATCAGTACTTACATTTTTTTTGTGAGGATGAGTCTTTGAATATTTATACAAAGCAGCAAAGTCTGCCAAGCATGTAGATTCCAAAATGTCTGGTCTCTCTATGTAGTGCTCAATCATTCCTGTTTCCTGTATATCTGTACTGTTAGGATCTGTTTCACAAATTTTTTCTAACTCTTTTTTACCTTTTTTCAGGAACACTCTTTGGTCTGGTGGACATGAATTAATGTAAATTGTCCCTATGCTTGATTTGGACATGGGAATGCCCAATACATGGAGAGCAATTTCTTGTGCTGAAATCTCACAGTTATTTAAAAAGGCATTAACAATTTTTCGAAGTTTCTTTATGGTAGGTTCATCGCCTTTTGCAACTTTATCAGCTACCTCTTTTAATAATTTAGACATGCCCTTTTGAGACTTTGAAACATATGACACAATATATTTTACACATCCATATGGTGACACTACCAACTGGATGTCCATGTGAGCTTCCCATAATATAAGCATTTCTCTGTTATAGGCATTTACCCTCCTTTCATTTAAATTACGCCCCAAAAATACAGTTGGTCTTTTAAGTTTTGACCTCAAAGCCTGAATATATGACTGCTCATCAACATTGAGGTAAGCTAAGTATTCATCAAAAGAACAGTCCTCATGATTTTTTGCAATAACTTCGGTTTGCTCTTTAATTTCAGACCATAATTTTTTTGCTTTCAATTTTTCCTGCTCATCTATATCATTTGACAAAGGTAACAAAATTTTTCTCTCTCTCATAGGAGGAAGAGGGTAATTAAATCTACAAGAGGTATTACCTTTTGCATTTTTCTTACAAGTTCTTGTACACCTGTGAAACTGCAAGTTCATTAGTTCTCCTAATGTTTCATCCTTCTTGCAGGTGACAAAACTGCCAATAAACTCTTCACATTTTATGTACGACTCAGGGTCCTGGGGATCAAATTCTGGCGCATCTTTCAACCAGACGATGCAATGAAAATGAAGTGAACCTGTATAAAAAGTATAAAAGATTACAAATTGCGTATAATTTTTCCCAAAGTATGAAATTTAATACTTGTACATACCTCTGAACTGTAACTCGATTCTGAAGAAATCATTGTCAACTTCATAAGGATGGAATGGTCCATTTTTATCCCTGTATAAATTTCTGAAAGCGTCGAATCTGTTAACTATATATCTTGCCACTGTAATTGGGTCTTTACGAATGAGATCCATTTTCTCTCTGGAGGGTAAGTTCTGAGCCTGCTCCTCAGAGATTGTTTCATTATTTAAAGTTTTATACAAGCAAACTAATAGTGGATTCCATCTAGTTTCAGCTGCAGAAAATGTCATGAAAATTGATGGAGAACCAAATTGTCTAAGCATTGCCATTACTTTTTTTTGTTTTCCTTGCCAAAATGCTGGTGAAGAACGATCAGTGGCTACAATTTTATAACCATCATTATGTTGAATAATGGACGACAAATTGTCATCATTAAGAATTTGTGATACAGTCACTGCATTTGTCTTTACTTTTTTCCTTAAATTTATATTGACTCTACTTTTTAATTTGTGAATTCTACTTTTACAGAAGTTCATCATTACTTTAGGAATGTTTGTTGCAACCCGTCTGTCATGATGTCTGGCCTCTGCTTTTGCCATTTCTACAGGAGTATACTTTACCTTGAAAATTCTTTGTTTTCCTCCGTATACGGTTGGAAAAGCTAAGACATCCATGTCCTCATCTAAAGTGAGAGACAAAGGCATGTTACCTTCACCTGGTGCAATTTTAACTCCGGAATCTGCCACAAAGCCACTGGTCAACAAAGTTTCCTGTTGATCCATCAAGTCATCAATTTCATCGGCTTGTTTGGTTGAGTCTTCTATATTGCTAGTAGAAATTAAATCAGTTGTATTATGAGTTTCATCATGAAACTGCTGTAACCAACTTTCATTAAGAGTTATATTATGTTGTTTATAGAGGTCAGTATTTACCAAATACCTTGCTGCATTAAATACCTTTTCTGGTCTTACATTTTCAAACGCATACGGAGTTTTATCACTCATTCTCCTCATTAGTTGAACCAGAAGTGTATCATCTTCTGAGTCCATCCTAGGTAAACAGGTTACTGTTTTATTGATGTCAATTGGAACATTGACACAGTTACCTTTCAGGCCCAATTGTTTCTGATAGCCTAGTTCTCTTATTTGCATGAATGGGATTCGTGCAGATACTAATCTTTCTTCCAAAGTAGTAAGACCTGTCAATTCTTGTGGCAAAGGATCAAAAACTAAACCATTTTTGGCAGCAAAATGAGGTACTTTACCCTTTTTTAAGTAGTTGGCACAAGTTGAACAAACATTACCACTCTCATTTTCGCCGAGGTGATGTCTGTAAGTGCACACATCTGTAATACTTAAAGTTTGATCAATTTTTAAACTGAGTTCGCTTACAGTTGATTTTTTAAAGAAAAGTTGAGCACAACAAGTACATATGATAGTAGGCATTTCTTTCTTTTGTTCATTAAACCTTTCATGCAAACAAATTTTTGTTTTTTTACTACTATGGTGCATGTGTTGATAGTTTGATTTTCTTTTAGCTCCTTGTAGATTTTGATAAGAATTCTTAACATTATTTAGTAATTGATCATGATAAAAAGCATCAGTGTGATATTTTTCTTTCATTTTAGAACTATGAGATTCTTTAAAAGTTTCATCATTTTGATACTTTTCTCTTATTTTAGAACTATGCAATTCTTTAAACTCTTCATCCGTTTGATACCTTTCTCTTATTTTAGAACTATGCAATTCTTTAAACTCTTTATCTGTTTGATACCTTTCTCTTTTTTTTAGAGTGAGTAACTCTCTATTTGGATTATTTTGATACCTTTCTTTTTCTTGTCTTGTTCTAGTTTCTCTTACCTCAGCATTGCTTTTGTACCTGTTAGATATCTGTTGAAGATTTTTTGCCTTCATTTCGTCAGTTCTTTGATACTTCGTTTCAGTTGTGCGTATTCTAAGGTCATATATTTTACTAACTAGATCTTCAGTTGGAATGGATATGGTCTGCAAATTACCTTTTTGCTTTTGAAAATTTGTGATTGCATTGCTTTTCTTCTGCTTTTTACTATTACTTTTATTTTTTTTAGCCTCTCTTGCTAGTTCAAGTTTTGACATACTTTGATTACTTTCTTTTTCTTTTAGAGAAGAACCAACAAATTCATTTGTACTAATATTTGTTACACTACTTATGAATAATGGAATAATAGTGAACTGGCATGTAGAACATTGAATTGTAGCAGAAGATGAACATGTTGTGCATTTAAACAAGTTTTTCAAATGTAGTGCCAAGGCATTTATATCAGTAAAGCTCAATAAAACAGCTGCACCATTTTGACCATCAGTTAAACCATTCTTACCTCTTTTATGTGAGTCAAATAAGAAATGTTCATTACCAATTTTCATTATAGCAACACATTGCAGTTGGCAGGTAAATATCCCGTAGTTGAAGTTGTGAAGAAAACATAAGACTGCATCGTCAATGCAGTAGTTTACTACACCATGATTCACTGTAGCTATGTTATTCATAGATGTTCCATAATACTCATCATTTACTTGAACCTGAAATTTAATCTAGAAAGGAAATTTAAAATAGTTATTTCATTTCTTGAAACCCTAATTTCCTTACAAGAAAAAGTTGCGTGAATTACTTACATTATTTTCTGCAAACGTCACACACGAATGCAATTCATCTGGTCTTAAATATCTAATATTTGAATAAGTGGTAGGTAATTGTCTGTAAGATAGCTCGAATAATTTGTTGCCAGCCATTAAACATTCATCGATGCTCAAGGAGGTCCAAAGGTTAGGACTCAATACATGAGCTTTACACACTGCTGCAACAGCATTTGCTGAGCATTGCCTACCAAAGTACGCAGGGAATCTTAAAGAATCAGACTGGTCAAAAGTACCACTCAAAACACGCATGGTGCTAAACTAAGCAGCTTTTAACCAAAACACAAAGCGAATGTAAGGGAAAGCCCAAACAATTCACGAAGGTGTAGAAAAATGATTCACGAAAACCAACTTCAATAAAAATCAAATGTGTTATCATGAATTTTATGTAATAAATATATATCTTTTGAGATTGAAAAAAAAAAATTGTCAGTTACAATCATTACTTTCCAATTCAACTGGTAAACTGACTTTAAAATGAATGGGCATCCATTTTGTGTTTAGTTTCTTATTGTATGTTGGTAGCTCCGATGGAAGCCCCGCCCACGCTCAATTTTGGCTCGGCACAGGGTGCTCGACTCGTAATTACCATAGAAACTGAGGATGCAAACTCATTTTGTGCAAAAACATATAGACAGCTTGACATCAGACCTACTTCAAAAATTTTCTAATTTTTCATAGTATTTTTCTGTGTAGTTTCGTAAGAATCGCTTGGGCACGATCGGATGCAGCCATAAGGGGCCATCGTCAAACAGGATAATAATAAAAAACTCACGGGCGTGAGCAATAGGCTCCCCTAACGGGGGCCTAAAAAGGTGGGTTACCGTTACCGTACATAGTCTTACCGAGCCAGACCCAGCACTATCTCGCGTTTCCTACTACATGGGGCATACACCGAGGGGTACCTCACTCTTTAAATGGGCGTAGATTGGAAGGTTGTATTGTGATTGGAAGAAAAATTTGGACAAACATTTTTTTTTTTTTTGTTACCAATACGATGTTTTGCAATTTTAAGCTGCTTACAAGACATTTATGTCGTAAAATTATGTATGACTGCGACAGTGATTGGAAAATGACTGGAACGCAGGGCGTTGTGTGCACTGATTGGAGTAGGTGAGGTACCCCTCAGGCACACACACTTCACATCCAACCGCGCGTGTACTTCAAAGCATGCACTAAAAAGTGTGTGTCTGCCACAGCACACACTGCACTGCAAACCCTGGAATCCAATTTCTCACCCAAAATGGGAGAGGACACTTTTCCATACTAAATTAGAGTGAGAATTTTTAATTTCACTCTTTTTGAGCGAGATTTTTCTGAGCCTCGCTCTATTTGAGTAAGGATTTTTTAACCTCACTTAATTTGAGCACGAATTCTCACTTTATTTGGACGAGGTCTCAAAATTCTTTCTCAAAAAGGGTGAGAAAAAAAATTCTTACTCTCCAGAGAGTAATAAAATTGCCCTCAAATTCTCACTCGTATGGGGGCGAGAATTAGGATTCGTAGATTTTCAGTGTGGAAGTGTGTATATACGATTGCGGGGGCGCATATTTTCTGTCATGTACTTGCCACATGACAGCGCTATAGCAAATATACATTTTCTAAAGTGTGTTCCATGGCAGTCACACACATCCTAGAGACTGCTTCACTGTTAAAAAACACGGTAAGGAGTTACGGACCGTATACGGTCCGTACTGTAGTTTTTGCGTACGGTCAGACCGTAACGTATCCTTGCGGTACGGACTGTACTTCACTGAGGATGGAATGTGTTTCATTGAATTCCCCAACATATTTCCAGGCTACGGAGTGTACTGTAAGATTCAGACAGACTGTAGACAAAAATTACGGTCCGGGACCAGGCAAAAAATTGACGGCGCGTACCGTAGGAATTTACCGTAGTATTTTTTAACAGTGTTTGAACTGCACGTTAGGAAAAGCGTACCAAGCGCAACTGTTGTCTGGCAGTGCTCGCGCGGAGTGTACTGGCCGTACCGCCGGAAGTGCGACTGTTGCAGCGGCGGCGCGGCTCAGCCGGATGGAACCTGGACCGGACCGGCCCACCGGCCGTGATACACCATGTGTCCGGTGTATAGCGCATGCGCTGACGATATTCGTGGATTTCCAGTTCGGGCCGGCCCATGCGGTAGGGCTGCTGAGTACAGACAGAACGCTCGTCTGGCTCGTCTACAATGAAAGGTCGTGGTCGTGGGTGAAATCTCTCCGCTCGAAACTGCACCATAACCTCTACCCTGATAAACCAAGTGGCAGCATGCAACTCTCTCAGTTCAACACTTCTGAATGCGTCACTCGGAAGTTGTGCAATTGCAAGTATCCAACTCGCCAGTTACACTGTAAAAAAACAAGATCGTAGTACGGAACCAACTACGGTGTCCCGTATCTTCGTTTGAGAAACTAACTACGGAGCGCAGAGTACGGCGCCACCGTACCTCATTTTCTGTGAGCAGAGGTCATAAGTACGGGTCTTCCGTACCCTATTTTTTGAGTACGGTGATGCCGTACACTGTAAAAAATAGTTGTCAGGAGACAAGAGGCTGCACGACGAGCACCTTGTTCTCGAACAAAGGAGTTGTTTTTAGCATTACACTTAAAAATATCCGTATGTTCTTACCATATGGCCTCTCACAAGAAACTGATGTGTATGGAACAGTATGGATGTGTTGTAACGTGACAGCAAAACTGTTGTTAACTTTTTAACTAACACATTTTGTCGGAGAACAGAGAAATTTGTAATTAAAAACCTTTCTGCGCAGTAACAAGACCGAAACACTTTTTTTGAAAAAAAGAAATTTTTTGAACCCTTGACCTTTGACAAAAAGTTTGTTTTTTAACAACAAATGTTGTTTAAAAAATTAACAACACTTTTGCTGTTAATCAACAACAAAAATTTTTACAGTGTACTTGGCAGTTCGTAACGGGGATTCGAAAATTTCTAGTACGGTGCGCGCCGTAGTAGGGAGGCACCATTCTACGGTGGACACCGTTAAAGGAATAAACGGTGATTTCCGTAGTTCTCACCGTCATTTTTTTTTTACAGTGTACACACCTCTCTCCTGCCTCGGTCCCCGCAGTGCAATGGCTGCTATCCGAAGAATACCACGGGCCGTTTACGGCCTAGTAAGCCGGTCTCGGCTCGGTACTTACATTACTTTTACTATTCTCACGGTAGTTGAACCCCACAGCGTCACCATATTCACAAAGCCATTGGGTATCAGGTGACCGCCAGCTCGAAATCCAAGAAGGTTACGACGCGATGGAATGAGGTTCACGCTTCCGTCACAAGCACTCACGCAAGCACGCACGCAGCGCGTGCTCAGCGCTCGCCACACACGCAAGTCGCAATTTCTCCGCTCGCTCTCTCGCAGCCCGGCGCTAATGAAAGCGCGGGTCCGGCCGGGCCGGGCCGGGCGGGGCGGGGCGGCGGTGCAGGGCGAGGCGAGGCGGGGCGGCGGTGAAGGGCGAGGCGGGGCGGGGCGGGGAGGGGCGTCCTGGCGTTCCACATGCGACCCCTAGGCCTGTCGGATCCGCAGGGCAGATCGCTTCTTCTTTTCCATGGGAATGCAATAAAGCGGGGACGGGCAGGTACATTCAACGCAACAACCACCAGCTCGCGTTTCGCATGAAGGGCAACCATCTCAAAAACAGCAATATACGTTAATAAAATAATAATAAAAAAAATAAAAAAAAAATTGCCGCGTTCTTTTCCCTACAAGATTAAGGTCACTTAATGCAGCCATCGTGATTTACGACTCGATACGCCTATCAGCCGCAGTATCGGCGCCCACGCCGCTGTAAAGTACTGCCAGCAGCATAACCGCGGTGGGAACAGAGCGGACTGTGGGAAGTTTCCACACGATTCGTTTGTCCAAAGCTATCATGGGCAAAGGCTGACTGACACTCTCGGCCCGGCCGAGCCAACCCCACTCAACAGCATATGTGTCGGAATCTCAAAGCTGTGCTCCGTGAGTACAAACCTCTCCAGGCTAAATTTTTACTAAAATCTTTAGAAATAAACGCTATGCGTGTAAGTGCTGCTAAAGCCTATGCAACCCGCCCGCACCGCTCCATCCGGGACTGCACACGCACACCCATCACGCGCCGGGGACCGGCTCCAAGCCTGCGGACGCTCCGCTCCGGCACTGATGTTGCAGCCATCGTCCCGAAAGGGCCCTCTCGCGGTTCGCGCGGTCTACGGCGGGGCGTTACCGGGGGGGGAGGTTCACGGTTTTTCGGGAGTAACCCGCGAGTCCACCGGGAGAGCTCGCGGTCTGCGAGTCGCTCCGTCAGAGTATCTCGCGAACCGCGGATCGATCCTCCGCGGGGGAAGGTCGAGGTCCGCGGATCCTTCTCGTGGGTTGCTCGCAGTCCGCGAAGGACCCACAGAGGATCCGCGGTACGCGAGACTCCTGCGCGGCAGGACGCGCGGACCGCGAGCTTTCCCGGCTGAGTAAAACAAAATATCTGATCAATCATGAAGAGTATCGACGGGACTCTGTGCGAATGAGAGACGCCTACTGCTCCAGCCGGTGAGTCCGGACCTCGACACACTGCAGCAGTACAATAGGACTGCAGGTCAGGGCCCATCCCGCCTAGCCCTGTCCTGTCGTGGGAACGCTCAGTGATGTCACCGCTGGGCGGGGCGGGGCGGATTGCCCAGCACACCGGCGCCGTGGTGCCACGAACATACGGACAGGTGCACAGCGGCGCGCGGCGCTTCACTGCGAAGGTGTGACTGCGCCGCTAGAGGCCACGCCGAGGGGTCCTCCACAATCAATTCAAGCGTTACAACGATTTGTCTGATTTTTCCTGATTTTTCCTGAATTTTTATATATTTTTTCCCTCGTTGGATTTACGATTTATTATGTAAATTACGACTGACGAAAAATGTTGTGAATTTACGACAGCCGATTCCTGCTTGTAATTCAATTTTAAGTCGATAGTCACTCCTTGTAATTTTACAATAACTCTGGTAAAACAAATGTTTAGTTCTAAACATCAAATGACGTTTAACTGCTAATGTTTAATATTTAAACACTATGTCATGTTTAGTTCAAACTATACACCAGCAGATGTTTAATTTTTAAACACTTTGCAAGTGTGCAGTTGGATAAACACTTGGCGCAGCCTGGTATCTCTACGCTTCTCCATGTGAAGCCTCGCCAAAGTGTTTACTTCTATGCATCACAAAATGTTAAACCTCTAAACATTTACGAAGTGTTTAGTTGTTAAACATCTTGTCATGTTTAGTTCCTGCTATACACCATCTCATGTACAGAATTGACAACTAAACACTATGATGTTTAGAAACTAAACATTTGTTTTACCAGTGAAGTGATCATGATTCTCCAACTCAACTTCGTGGGAAAATTTTACCGTAAACCTACGACAATTTTTCACAATGTTTTTCTCCCTAATAGTTAAGTGTTTTTTTTTTTTTTTTTTTTTTTTTTGTAACTGATCTTTTTGTGCGAAGGACCCCTCGGGCATCGGGCCGCACGCGGCAAGGCGAGCGCAGGAGGCGGCGCGGCGGGGTATAGGGTGCGGGGCGCAGGCTGCACATGGTGTTCGCCAGAGCCCCCTCGGCCCCCACCCGCGGGCGCGCCCAACCCGGTCGGTCGACTCCAACCCAACCCCAACGGGGGCGCTAAAATTGCTCGCAAAGAGGAAGGAAATGCATTCTGTTGGTGAGGCAGGGTGAGGCGAGGTGAGGCGGCACCCATTGCTCCGCTCCGCCCCGCTCCCCGCCCTATTTCGGTCCCACTGGGGTCAGGTCGGGGACGGGACGGGACGCGGCGGGTGCGGGGCGGGTGCGGGGCGGGTGCCACCACGTAAGGCTCTGCAAGCCGCGAAGCCATGCGGTGGCACCCGCAAGCTAACACAACAACAAAAGACCAATTATATGCAGTACTCTCTGGTATGAAGTTGTGGCGTCACTGGCAAAACTAAGGCGAATTCTTACGCCCTTTTTGAAGCGTAATGAGATTACGCTTGAAATAGGTCTATGCGCTCATTTGCCCAATCTAAATGTATACATATGGAAGATTTCCTATCCTACGCCTTAATTCAAGCGTAACCCCTTCAAGCGTAACTGAGCACCTTTTTCAGGCGTACAGTTATACTCCTCAGTTTTACCAGTCGCAAAAGTTCCTGCAAATAAGAGCCGGCAATATTTTGCAGGATGTATAATTCCCAGGTCATCTTCATGCTGCGGCGCGGAGTACATGTTCTCCTCTCAAGTTGAGCACCGCCTGATTTAAGGAACTAGCAGTCGCGAGGCGAGCTCGTCATATTGTGGGAAATGATAAAAATTGGCCGCAGGGGGAGGGGGGAGGAGGGGGCGTGCGCACGCCGCGCGGGTCTAACCTACACTGCTGGCATCCCACGGACAATCTTAGGACATCCTCACACAAGGAAGAAACGCAGTGCAGTACTATGCAGGCGTCCTGCCATGGAAAGGCCACCGGCAATGGTGGCAATCTCGGCAGTCTGTCGTACACTGCAGGGCGGAGATGTGGCCGCCGCTGCCGGGCAGCTTCAGCCTCAGCGCCGGGAGAGGAGGAGAGGGGGGGGGGGGGGGGTCACGGCGGATGCAGCGGAGCTGAGGTGGCCTTCCCTTCCGTGTCGTAGCAGCAACACAACGCGACACCGTCTCACTCAGACGCGCCAGAACAGCAGGCAAAGAGTTGCCTGCTGCCAACTATGGGCAACAAGCAGGAACCCACGTTCACCACGTGCACCCTCCTGCGAGAGAAAAACAACTCTGAAATTTTTGTTCACCTCGAAGTTCAGGAAAATTTCCAAAAGTCACAATAATTTAGGTAAAATTCAAGCAAAAATTCACAAAAATCCAATAAAAATTCACAAAATTTGTAACACAAACTTCAGAGTTATTTCCCCCTGAGTTTCGGAGACTTTTTCCCCCCAAAACCCTTACGGCCATACTGACACTGACGGGTCTGAGGCTCGGGCTCGGGAGGCCGGGGGCCTCCGGAACACCCGCGAACACCCCCGCCAGGCAGGCAGGCAGGCAGGCAGGCAGGCAGGCAGGCGGTGCGGTACGCGAGTGACTCCCGCCACACCGCCAAGGCGGCCCGGCCACCGGCAAGGCCCCCGAGGAATAATCACTGGGATGATACACTAGGTCACGTAACGACGTCTCATTGGAAACATACTTCAATCACGTGGTGTAATAAAACGGAATGAGCCGCGAGCGTTCCCTCCTACACAGAGATTACCGCATCTCTTGTTTTTTGTTTTACTTTCCGGAGAGGGAAAGAGCTGCCGCATCATGTCGAATAAGGTACATGCAGCCCCCCCCCCCTCCTCCCCCGCAAACTGCGAGAGCAGACAAGACGCACTGGCGAACTCGGTGACGAAGACGAACAGCACAAGGACGAGCCAAAGCTCCCAGCCGCGCACCGGTGGGAAGCTAGCGCCTGCCAGGTGGAGGGGGGGGGGCTGTCCAGGGCAGAGAAACCGTGACAAGGTAACGTCCACGCCGCGCCGGCCGGCGGCCAGGCAAGAGAATTATACGGCCATTATTTTGGCCAGAGCGTGGCTGGAGCGACAGGCTTCATCCGGAGAGAGAAGGTTGGGAGGGGGGGGGGATTGGGGGGGGGGGGGCACTTCATGGGGTAGCCGACGTGTTCACTGAAGAGCTCCCCTGTGCTGTTACATCCAGGCCCCATAAGCGAGACGACCTCTCTGACAATTACCTCCTGGTGTACACATACGTACGTCGTACCGAGGGGGCATTCACTCTAAAATCTGTGACCCAACTACTACGTCTATTACGCTGAATTACGCTCCCAAAATCTACAGCTTTAGCCAAAGTCAGGCAAAAACGGCAAAAACCAGCCTAAAACGACCCAAAAATGAGAAAATAATGAAAAATTGTGGCCATTAAGCTTATATTACGCTCACTAGTACGCCTTTATTACGGATAGAGTGACCCGCCGACTAATACGCGAGTGCATGCCCCCTCGGGTCGTACACCCACCCATAAAAATCCCATAGACTCACGACATCCCTCTCCCTACCTCTAAAATGCAGAAGTAAAGAAGGGTTGCTCGACCGTTGGTGGTCGACATGCCCCTTACCCTCTTCCGGCCCGTCCTGGATCCGCGCCTCGCTACCCACAGTGCCAATGCTCCCGTCCTGGATCTGCTTCTCGCTGCCCAAGTGCCCACGCTCCCATCCTGGATCCGCTCCTCGCTGCCCACAGTGCCCATGCTCGCTCCCGTCCTGGAACCGCTCCTCGCTACCCACAGTGCCCATGCTCCCGTCCTGGATCCGCTTCTCGCTGCCCACAGTGCCCATGCTCCCGTCCTGGATCCGCTTCTCACTGCCCACAGTGCCCATGCTCCCGTCCTGGATCCGCTTCTCGCTGCCCACAGTGCCCATGCTCCCGTCCTGGATCCGCTTCTCGCTGCCCAAAGTGCCCATGCTACCCATGCTTACCAAAAAAGGCGCAGTGAATGGCTCCAAATCCTCAACCTCCCTCTGTCAACTGGGCCAAAAGCAAGGATTTGTGAGGTATGTGTCCACAGCTTTTTACAGGATACATTATGAATACAACAATTTTGTGTCCAAGACTTGCCATTCTTTCTCACCCTGTCAACCATAGGTTATGTTTCACTTTCATTTGTCACTGCTTGTTGGCTTGTGTACTGCTCTTGACTGCTCCCCATGCTTATCTGTTAAATTAAATCTCCCAGGGTCACTTCACTTTGAACCAGTTTGAACCATCAGCACTACCAAAGGGAAAGTTGGAGTTGAGACGGGATGCCAAACCTAAAAACGTAATACCTAATGCAACATCTCCTGTGGAGCGTCAATTCAAACCAAGAGTGCCATTCAGAGACAGTATGTATTCCAATGTGAATCAGGCTTTTCTTGTCACATTTTCAGTAAGACCCCACCTAATTTTTTTTTTAAATTCATGAACATTTATTTCAAATCTGTGTTTTTCTTAGAATAGTAAAACCCCCCTTAATTGTTTGTTGTTTATTTACAGTCTCATCTCACAGCAACATTCCATCAACATGAAAATAGCCATGTCAGTTTCCTGCTACTAGAAGCGCTAGCATTAGAGGAAGAGCAAGAGAGCCGCATTAAACGCTATGAGGCAGAAAATCTAAGACTTAGGCTACAGGTGAGTTGCACATTTAAAGTACTCTTTTTGGCAACATTTGCGGTCGAAGGGTACAGTCAAAGCTGTTTGCTGTGTGCTTTCACTAACGACCAACTGAAACTTTTAGAGCTTGATAGTTTTTCCCAAAACAATAGGGGATGGGGAGAAGAATCTATCAAAAAGGCCATCAGAATCCCCTTAGCCTGCAGATCTACGGGCTATGAAGAGCTCAGAAAGGAACACCATTGCCAAGTCTATGCACACTGAATAGACGATTCATGAATGTCAATTTGATTCCTGGTAAGTTTTGTGATATAATAAAATGGCTCGATCATAAGATCAAACAAGAACGCCTCCCAGAAATGGCAAGATATCGTATCCTCAGTTTTGATGAAATGACAACCAAAGCGCAAGTAGAATACGATAAAGGCCTCAAATGCTTTTCAGGATTTGTTAGCTCAGAAATCGCCAAAGATGAAGACGAAAAACTGACTAAGGCGTCTCATTGCTTAGCATTTGTTTTGCGGGGACTGACAACACACGGGTAACAGCTGTTAACATATCTTCTCACTGGAAGTAGTGTGCATCCTGGAAAGCTTTGGTTGTTTTTGGAAGTGCTGATTCTGCTGTCAAAGTACAACTTCCACGTTCTTGCTTTGGCCTCTGATATGGGAGGTGGTAATCAAGCCCTATGGAAACTGAAAGGAATTTCGTGGTCCAGAGGTCGAATTATTCAATCGATTCCACATCCAGCTCCAGCAACTTTCATCTCAGCCTCCAGTCTGGCTTCAAGCGATACTTCCATCCCGCAGCTCCAAATCCACCTGCAAGCGCTGGTTTCATGTCAGCTCCAACTCCGTCTTCAGTCACCACTTCCAACTTCCAGTCCAAAGCTGCGTTTCACTCCGGATACTCCACACCTTTTGAAGAACATGTGGGCTCAACTCCTCAGAACAATTTTTCTCCTACCTGCAAGCTTTCTTGCCAAGCATCAGCTGGATTCCAATATTGTATCTCCTCACCATTGGTGTAACTTGTCCTCTTATTCGCAGTTCACTGCACTGTTTCCTGTTTCTGTGATTTGTTGTTTGTAATAAATAGAAGGCTATGACTGTTATCCAACATGGAGGGATCTTACTTGCATTCCTTGACTCCTGATTTACAAATTGGAGATATTTAAAGACTGAGCTAAATTTCATAAGAATATTGCATTCCAAAGTTTAATACCAAATTCTACTACAACTGGCGACGAGGCAAGTAATCGAAACTACGCGGATGTTTCCATTCAAGACTGATTGACTGGACGCTGCACGATTGCGCAACATTTCACAATGGCTGAGTCTAATTCGCGGCTGTGGATTTACGATGAAAAGAAAGAAGATATTGATGCCTATCAAGAAAGATGGGAGGCAAGATTCTGAAGAAAAGAAATTACAGAAGATAAGATGAAGATTGATCTCTTTATCGAAGATTGTGGTCCAGCCATGTACGCTGCACTGCGCACACTTGCACGACCTCTCCTCGTAAAAGATTTGTCCTGGGATAATGTGGCGAAACTCCTTACACAACACTGGGGACCACGCCGGAACAAACACCTTGAAAGAAGGAAATTTCGAGCTCGTGTGAGACAGGCTGGTGAGTCTTTTAATGATTTCGCCTTGGCACTAAGGGACTTATCACAATTCTGTGAGTTTGCAGATCTCAATGAGGCGCTTATTGAACAGTTTTTGAATGGTCTGGGAGATAATGAAGAGTTAAAGAAAATTTCCAGTAAGGACTTTGAAACGTTCAATGAATATGTGTCTGAAGCTTACAACAAGCAATCTACAATTAGAGTTGTCAACAACATCACCAATGATTCCACGGTGAATACTGTTCAGGGCAAGAACAAGTAGAAGACTAAGACGAAGAAGAAAGGGAATCAGAACTACAATGATTCTCATACTGCGCAAAAGAATTCCAAATCCTCCCCTGCACCCATGGCTTCAGCAACTACACCGGGATCGACATCGTCTGCTGGTGCTGGAAAGACAAACAAGAAGACGCCTAACCCTTGTTATGGCTGTGGACAAGCACATTATAGGAATAATTGTCCATTCAAGAATGCTGTACGCCATCACTGTCAAGGAAAAGGACATATCCAATCCGTTTGCAAGAAGAAAAATATTAATACTGGTAATGTTACTGGTAAATTTAATACTGCGCCACTATCTGATGGGTTTGGTGAAGTTTTTGATCAAAATTTGTGTCATATTTCTGTTGGAGAGATTCATACTCCTGTTCCTGAGGCAGGTGAAAGGGTGTTTGTTGATGTTCTGACTGATGGACAGCCGATGACTGCTCAACTTGACAGCGGAGCCATAGTAACCATATGCGGGGAGCCTACTTACATGTCCAGATGGGAAAATTCACCACTTCGTGCTCCACTGCTAGACATCTATGGACCTCCATTCAACAACATTCAAGTAAAGGGAGTACTTGATGTTACAGTAAAGTGTGCAGAGGGAGATAAACAACTACCTTTGTACATTGCAAAAGGACCATTTCCATTCCTAGTTGGTCAAAAGTGGATTCCGTTCTTAAATCATGATTACAATAGATTACTGAAGGAACCCAGAATGCAAGAAATATGCACCATTCAGCGTTCCAAGATAGAAGAGTGGTCACAAGAATTTCCATATTGTTTTGGAAAAGTTGCTGGTCCGATTAAATGTTATGAAGCTAGAGTAAGACTGAAAAATAATGCTGCACCAAAATTTATCCCTCACAGGGACCCAGGACGTACTGTATGATCCTTGCGATAAAACACACTCATGGCATAACACAGGGCACCGGTTTGCACTACGAAAAACAGTGTTTATCCCACAACCGATATTTTTTCTGAGATCCGAAAGAAAATCCGTTAGAGGGTTTTCCCGTACAGGAAACATGTGTTTAACCGTTTGTGGTTCAAAATCCTGTTATAAAGTTACAAACCGAATTCTTCGTAGTATGAAGAACGTCTTTAGTAAGTACCAGTAAACCGTACTCATACCCCATGGCAGCCTGGCTGCAGAGGGACTCTCTGGACTGGAGCCGGGGCCGGGGGGCCGGGGCTGGCCGCGCCAGGCGGTGAGCCTGGTCAGTCACATGACTGACGCCTAACGGACGGGGCCGGGCCGGGCCTGGACCGGGCGGTCCGTAACGGGCCCGGCCCAGACCAGGGCCCTTGAGAGCCGCGTAGAGAATGTGAGTAGGGCCTAACCATGAGCCGTTCAAGTCTCATGGCCCAACTGCGGCGCGAAGTGTCGCCGACGCAGCCAGCAACACACAACGAGGCGCTATATACACTCCTACTCCAGTCAACGGCAAATATAAAGGTAAAAGACGTCTCTCCAAATTCCGGACGTTTAGAGCAAAAGAGGAATTTTGAAAACAAAAATAAAGATTGGCGCAGGTCTTGCCAGCGTTGGCATGTCCAGCAAAAATACGCGAGGGGGCCCTTCACTCACACACAAAAAAAATATATCTGTGTACACCCTACAACAAAATCAGTAAAAAATCAAGAAAAATCAGAGAAAAAAAAATTATAATTACAATTCAAGAAAAATCACGAAAAACTATAAAAATCAGAAAATTGCTTGAATTAACTCATAGTGAAGAACCCTTAGGAAAAAAACCTCGACCACACGCTCCTCTTTCTTTACACATGGTCGTCTGAGGATGTC
This sequence comes from Frankliniella fusca, assembly GCA_029379305.1. Classification (NCBI taxonomy): domain Eukaryota; kingdom Metazoa; phylum Arthropoda; class Insecta; order Thysanoptera; family Thripidae; genus Frankliniella; species Frankliniella fusca. The sequence goes on from JAHWGI010001424.1 coordinate 313,824, forward strand.
CAGACAGCTTCCGTCGAGCAGCAGACAGGCACGCTGCTCAGCCATACGGCCCTCCGACCCAAACTGCAGCAGACCTGCCATCCCGCCCGCTGCTGGTGGAGGAGAGCAGCAGGAAGGAAGTCGTTATGGCAGCGTTTGGGAAAAATAAAGTAAAACGCGCGTCCTAGAAGACAACAAAAACAAGAACGAGATTCTTCCGAGAAATTGGTCCAGAACACCCGCCGAGCGCTTGATCCACTGGCGCAGCTCTTATTAAGTAAACTCTGTATAACTTCGTCAAACATTACCGCCTCGAGACGCATTCCGAAGGAAAGGGGCGGTGGAGTGGGGCGCGAAAAAGCAGCGGGGCGCGGCGCGGCGGCTGACTGACAAGCTGCTGTTGCGAGGGCGAGGCGCGAGGCGGGGAACACAAAAGCGTCAAGCTCTAAGAAGATGAGCCACACCGACGAGACACCGACCATTCATGCAGACACGTACACGAGCCCGCCGGGGCGGGGCGGGGCGGGGCGGGCGCGCCATAGTCAACCTCTGACAGGCATTCCAGAGGAAAATCGCGAAGCGGCCGACGGGGAAAGAGTTGAGTTCCGAACTTGTTTCAAGTGGGCATTATTGGGAGTCATCACCTTTTACGGCGCGCCCGCCTCAACATGGCGAAAGGAAAAGGATGGGGAGAAGCCGTATAGACCGATTCCTCTGCCCGCACTCGTCACCATGTCTCTCTCGCACTCAGGAAGAGAGCCGCGACGAGTGCGGGGCTTGGGACACCGGAATATCGAACGGCTGGAGCAGTGCCAAGGCAGCCGCGCAGAGGGCGGGGCGGGGCGGGGCGGGGATTGCAGGGCAGCAATTATAATCGATTGCAATCAGACTGAACGGCGGGGACAGCAGAGGAGGAGGGGAGTCCGGTCCTCCAGTGCATCTGCCTACCGGCGGGGCGGGGCGGAGCGGAGCGGGGCGGGGCGGGCTCAGCACGGCAAACCGGTCCAGCGCGGGATGGGGCGGGGCGGGGCGGGGCGGGGCCGGGCGGGGCGGGGCGGGGCGCCCCTGCGTGAGCCGTGAGCGCGGCTTCGTGATCAGTACGTAAGGGACACCAGGCCCAGCCCAGCACGCCTCGGCCCGGCTACCCCCCCCCCCCTCCCCTCCATCCTACTCGGCTCGGCTCAGCTCCTCCGCCGCGCCCCGTAGCTGTGACCTTGAGCAAAGCCTTCAAGGCTCCGGCTGAGCCCGGCCCGGGTAGGGCCACTCCCCTCGCTCGCTCACCGGCGTGTAGCGCCGCTGCGGCCGCACAGAGGGACGCGGGCAGGGGCTGGGCAGGGGCTGGGCAGGGGCTGGGCAGGGGCTGGGAAGGGGCTGGGAAGGGGCTGGGAAGGGGCTGGGCAGGGGCTGGGCAGGGGCTGGGCAGGGGCTGGGCAGGGGCTGGGCAGGGGCTGGGCAGGGGCTGAGCAGGGGCTGGGCAGGGGCGGGGCAGGGGCGGGGCAGGGGTGGGGCAGGGGCGGGGCAGGGGCTGGGCAGGGGCTGGGCAGGGGCTGGGCAGGGGCTGGGGCAGGGGCAGGGGCTGGGGCAGGGGCTGGGCAGGGGCTGGGCAGGGGCTGGGCAGGGGCTGGGCAGGGGCTGGGCAGGGGCTGGGCAGGGGCAGGGCAGGGGCAGGGGCTGGGCAGGGGCTGGGCAGGGGCAGGGGCTGGGCAGGGGCTGGGCAGGGGCTGGGCAGGGGCAGGGCCGCGGAGAGGCTAGCGAGGCAACTAACATAAGACTGTGACTCTGGTGAATACTCGACTATACGTTTCCTTGGTGTGGACCATGCGGGAGCGTGGCAGAGGACAGCGAGGGGTGGGGGGGGGGGGGGGGGGTGTCACTCATACAAAATGTGTACAATTATTTTTTTGACTTTTGATTTTTTTCTTTTCTTATTTCTCTTTTCTTTTGATTTTTCAAAGAAAATTTGTCTGTTTTCGAAAAGTTTTGATCTTTAACCCCTATTTCTGATTTTTTCCACTACATTTCATTATTTTTATTTTTTTCTCGATTTGCCGGATTTTTCTGTATCTTTTTTTATTCATTTGATATTTTTTTTTTTGAGGGGGCCGTACATTGATTTTTCGAAGTGACCTTACCCCACCCCTCGGAGGACAGGGAGCGACCACAGAAGCGCTTTCGTAAGCGTAGAGCAGCAGCCCATAAGGGCGGGGCGCAGCCGCCTGCTTGGCCTGCTCGCTGCTGCTGCTGCTGCTGCCTGGGGTCCTAAGCGCAGCCCTCCATGCCTGCTGCAACAGCCCCGCTCCGACCGCCCGGCCGATTCCCACGCTCTCACACGCCACGCCGCGCCACCACACACGACACACCACCCGACCGGCATGGGGAGAGGAGAAGAAGACGAGAGAGCAAATTGTTTGAGAGTATTCCGTGCTGGGAATGCGGTCCGGTCCAGCCCAGGCCCAGGCTCGCGTGAGGCTGGTTATCAGCCGAACTGGGCGGGGCGGGGCGGGGCGGGGCGGGGCGGGGCGGGGCGGGGCGGGGCGGGCCGAGGCGTAGGGACATCCTGCGAGGACCGTGACGTACTGAGCGTTTCGGCGTGCGTGCGTGCGGGCGTGCGCACGCGCACGACCAAAGGTCACAGAGTAGTTCCGTGGGCGTTCTCGTCTCTCGAGCAGGCGCCTGCAAACTCTCGTGTGATTGAAGGGTGAGTTTTACTCTGAGCAATAATCCACGCGGAAAGAGCCTTCCGCGGAGAAGATATGAAACGCTGCAATACAAATTGTCATCGTAAAAAAGCGAATGGTCGGCAGTGGCACAAGGGACACGAAGTGCAGTCCCTAGCATCAGCATCATTGACATTTCGTGGCGACGCGTGGCAAATAACATATGCTTTACTTTTCTTCACGTTACGCCCGCTATACTACCGCACGCTCTGCTCAGCTCTGGCCGTCGCCGCAGCGAACGTTTTTAACACTTCCTCATTGTGGCCCACTTCGGCGCGTGCACCTGCAGGCGAGGCTAGGCGTGCCGGGGAATAGCATCAGCTGGTATGCGAGCAAATAGGCGCCGCGCGCCGCGCCGCGCTATCACGCCTGCGGCCTGGCCTGCAGGCGATAGCAGCGACAGCCCGGCGGGCACACTGGGGAAACAAAGTCCCGGCCCCGCGGTCCAACCCGGTAGCAGGCAAACTAGAGTACAGCGCGGGTACCTGCAAATGAACGCGGCCGCGGCGCCTAGGTGAACTGAACGAGTCTGTTCCATACCGTTCTGCGAGCTCTGCTCTAGTACCGTCAGCCTCCCGTAGAATACTTTCCACTCCAGCATGGCAGCCGCACGCAGCCGCACCACCTCCGTAAGCTTTACTTCTCTTGTTGACAGATGGCGGCGTTACGCGCGTCAAATCGGATCGCGCAGCGTTATCACCGTCACGTTACCTCACGGTATCGCAGCGAGCACAGCGCCACGGCATGATATAACTCGCGGAGGAGGCGACGTCTAGTCTGAAGAGCTCTCCTCTCACGGGGCTACAAATGCGTTCAGCGACACAAACGCCTTTCAGCATGTATGAAGACAGACGCACTGTAAATACCAGAGCGAGGATTCTCGCCCTCAGGAGAGCGAGAAATTTTCTCTCTCTCTCTCTCTTTGAGAGCGAGGTTTGATTTTCTCGCTCGATTAGAGCAATACTCTCAAAATTCTAGCCCAATTTGAGCGAGGATTGGGAAACCTCGCCCTTTTTGAGTGAGGACTTATATACTTTGTCTCACTTAATTTGAGTGATGTTATAGATTCTTTCTCATTTAGAGCGAGGTTCCTAAACTCTCACTTAAATGGGGCAAGAGAAAAAATCTCGCTCTTTTTAGATGAGAAATCTCACTCTTGCATTTGCAGTGCGCGTGCGGCTACGCTGAGTGAAGCGTCACGCGGATAAAGGAGGTGGCTGCGGTGCGCTACACCGCTACACCCGCAGTACCATGAAGTGGCTTTTGCTATTTGTAGTTATTTGCGAGGGGTACTTTATAAATTCAAGCATACACCGATTTTTTTCTGATTTTTTTCAGATTTTTCTGAATTATAATGATTTTCCTTGATTAACTTCTGATTTTTCTGATATTTTCTTATTTTTTCTTATTTTTTTCTGAGTTTTTTTTTTCAATTTTTTTTAAAATTATTCTGATTATTCTTATTTTTTTCTACTGATTTTATTTAAGGGTGTACACTGATTTGTTTGATAGTGAAGGGCCCTTTCGATTATTTGTCTATCGCGGCACTTATATTTGACGAGGTGCGAGGCGAGGCGAGACTTGTCACACCAGCCTGGCTGCTGTCAGGTGCTCCGCGCGCCGCGCGCCTCGCTATTGGCTGCTGGGCACGTCGAGTAATAACTCGTGATGCAAATGCGGCCGACGTGACGAGGCGAGGCTAGGCGCGGGGACGAGCTGAGCTGCTGATAGCAGGAGTCCTTCAAACAGAGGCGACCCGAAGAGGGCGAGTTGAGGGCGCCGCAGGAAAAAAAAAAAAGGACGCGATGAGAGAATGGCACGTACCTCAGTGCTCGCACACTTAAAACCGGCGAAATATGACAACATTGCCTTTCAGCGCACGGTAAAAAGAAAGTCTTGGATTTCAAGGTCCAATCGTGAAATTCAAGGCTAATAGGATAATTTCAAGTATTTCCCTTGATAGTAATGTGTTTTCAAGGGAACACCTTGGACATTTGGCCAGGCATCCAAGGGGATCTCTTGAAGTAATCCACGGAATTCCCTTGGATGTCATGCCAAATTTCCAAGGCGTTCCCTTGAAAACACATTACTATCAAGGGAAATACTTGAAATGATCCTCTTATAGCCTTGAATTTCACGAAAGAACCTTGAAATCCAAGACTTTCTTTGTACCGTGCCAGTGCCGTCAGTTTGGTGTTTCAGATACACTGTACCGGCCGGGTGCACGGGTGTGGTATGGGGTTGCCAACCTGCCGGGCGCAGCACACTGCAGAATCGAAAGGGGTCCAGAGCAGAACAAGCTATCGATATCAACCTGCCAAGCTGGAGCGAGAAACCCGACTCCTTTTGCAGTTCCCCGGGGGATGGGAGGGGGGGGGGGGGCAGAGGTGAAATAATTGTGGAGCAAAAACCGCGCACGGCGCGGCTCTCCCTAGAAGAATAAAAATAACTAGCGGCACGCCTCTAACGTCACGATCCTCACCACACAGCTGTGAGACTCGGAGGAGAGGGCATTCAAAAGCAAAATGTCAAATATAATCGACCTCTGGGGTTGTTGAGCTTAGCCCCGGCCCCGGCCATCATCCAGCACGCTCGCAGAGGCGCCCACCAGGAACCCAACGTGCAGCAGGGCTTTGTGCCACGCCCGGCCCGGCCCGGCCCGGCCCCGCGCGCACCTTGCCTCGACACCAGGCGAACAAGCACAAAGTCATTGCGGGAAACACCACACCGCGAAAAAAAAAAATGAAAAAGAAAAATATTGGGGCCGCCATATGTGTGTTACATACAGCGCTGCTGACGCCACCACTTAAAGGATGTGCATATTTTTAACGGTGACACAGCGGCACTGCTGTACAGTGACAAACGAGAGAGGGAAAGAAATGTTGTGTATAGTGCTGTCAAAAGAAGTCATCGGCGTCATGCAGCCTCGACCGCACCCGAGTACAGAGTACAGTAGTAGTAGTGAGGCAAGCACATATGACAAAAAAAGACAAAGTTGCTATCAAAGTCCTCAATTAAATCCCTCTCACTCCTCGCCCCCCGCAGGCCGAGAGGCCAAAGAGCATCTCGCAGCCGTACTTAGAGATTCAAGACGTTCTGACCGAAAACCATTGTCAGCCGTAGAGAAATTCTTGCTTTAGTCCGGTTGATTTTTCCTTCAATACGTACTTTGATCAAACTATGGTGACGCATCACCCGCCATAGATTGTTTAAAACAACATAGGCTGCTATATGATTCAGAGCAACCATTCCATCATTATACCTACAAAGAAATTTTTGTTTCGGATCATGCAGCCGTTGTTTATTATTATTATTATTATTATTATTATTATTATTATTATTATTATTATTATTATTAAAGAAGTATTTTCGAGTTAAAATAAAAACGTCTTCGAAACTTTATTTTAATCGATTATCTTGCTGATTATTGTTGTCAGATACCAACCGAATTAAATCAAATAATGAGTCAACGTAAAATACTGAGTTATCTCTCGCTCTGATATACTTTATCTAAGGCGTGAGGAGACAGCCCTAATCAACTCGAGAGCACAGAGAGAGGTGACCGCAGGGCAGGTGACACACAACCTTCCTCTGGCTAGGTAGAATAGTGCTGTGCGAATCGAGGTTTTTGGGTCCGAATCGAATCGAATCGAATTTCTTCAAATCTCCCTCGAATCGAATCGAATCGAATCCGACCAAATAATTTCGAATCGAATCGAATCGAATCGAATCTTCCTTAATTCGCGGGCGAATCGAATCCAATCCAATTTTGAGCCCCTACAAATTAGATTTACTAAAACAAATTTAAATTATGCTTTAAAATTAAGTCTAGTAGGCCCACACATCTTTTCAAAGGCGCGCTTCCACCCTCTTCTTGTTGAAAAGCATGTTTTTAAACTTTAAGATTCGGTGGCGAATCTTAGCTGATTCGAAATTTCGAACCTTTCGATGCCGAATCATAAGGGATTCGGTACCGAATCGAATCGAATCCAGGCAGATTCGATTCGATTCGATTCGATTTCGAACCATTCGCACAGCACTAAGGTAGAAATTCTAGACAATCTGGACTGCATAGAAGAAGCACGGCACGGCTGGTCGTATCGAGCACCGCAGCCGGCGCGCCGGGCCGAGCGGCTTGCCGAGCTATGCGCCAGCCAGTGACCGCAGCGCAGCGCAGCGCAGGACCTATAATCTCTCCTCCTTCTTCCTCTCCTGCTTCTCGAGAGCGACTCGCCGGCCCCGCAGCCCCGCAGAGCTACGCCGTACAACCCATCCGTCAGAAGTCGGGCCGGTTGGAGCGGGGCGGGGCGGGGCGGGGCGAGGCGAGGCGGGGCGGGGTGGGGCGAGGTGGGGCGGGGCGCGGGATGGAGCGGGATGCGGCGTAGTGTGGTGTGGTTCACTTCGCATCTCGGAGAAGAGAATCCCGCTCGCCCCGCCCCGCCCCGCCCCGCCGCGGCCGCAATCCTGAGACAGGTTGTGCGCATCGCCATGGCTCGGCTCGGTCTCAGCAGCGGCAGCGGACCGGGTAGAGCGCGCGGAGCGCGGAGCGCGGCCCGGCGGGGCGGGCCCCACGGAGGCCCCTCGACCGGGGCCGGGGCTCGGCGCGGAGGCAGAGCGCTGCCGCGGCACGACAGGGCGCTGTGCGGGGCGCGGTGGCAGTTCTGTCCAGTGGCGCACGCCTGCAAGGTCCTCCCTCCCGCCCCCAACACTCGTCCATTCATTCCATCACTACCATGTCCAATGAATCGCGCCAAGTCACACGCTTCACACATCTATGGTTTTGCCCCGCGAGGCGCAGGGAAACTTCGACCCGGTTTTAATAATGAGAACAATTCCCCAGCAAGAAGCTCCCCAAAGTGATTACTGCATCATGGCACGGTTGTATTATAACATACAACAGAAAACAAGTTTATGAGCGGGGGGTTTTAGCCTCTCTGAGTTCTCGCCGTGAGGCGCCATGGTACAGCCCAGGCGTTTCAATTTACAAAGGGGTAGGCGCACATTAAGGCTGGCACCACCGCGATATAAAAACGACGCCAGTCCAATGAAACTGGACCGAATGGAACGTCACGAATGGAATATCACAAAAAGTGCCTCTGCCGCATGCCGGCGGCGCCCTCCTTGCGCGGGTCCGGCGTGGCGCGGCGTGGCGAGGGCGGGCCGGCGCCGCACCGGTGCTGCTGGCCATTCATTCGGACGAGCATGACCTTGGCCTGGACAGGGTGGCCCGGCGCGGCACGATACGGCACGGTACGGCACGGTCACGGCACGGACACGGCACGGCACGGCACCGTCACGGCACGGTCACGGCACGGCACGGTCACGGCACCGTCACGGTACCGTCACGGCACCGTCACGGCACCGTCACGGCACGGTCACGGCAAGGTCACGGCACGGTCACTGTCACGGTACGGTCACGGTACGGTCATGGTCACGGCACGGTCACGGCACGGTCACGGCACGGCCACACCGCGCGCATCTCAACATTCGTGAAAGTGCGAGGTTTTATTAGATTATATGGCATTTTCAAAGCTTACCTGAGGATCGCCGATGGTTTCCATGAGATTACGATGGTGTTATACCCAGTAAAACCGAGCCTTATCTAAAGGAGTGTACGTCGATTGCGGACATACCTGGATGAGAGGCGCCTGGATTGTCGATTGCGGACATCGAGGGGGAAAAGGGAGGATTATGCGGGAAAAAAGGGAAATTGTCGATTGCGGACATCCTCGGGCAGACGCGTTGGGTTGCCTACCTCCCTGGAGCTTGCATCCCGCCGCGCATTTTTTAGAAAATGTTTTGATATAACGTATAAAATGGTAAAGAAGGCGAGAAGTGACACAATGTAGTCTAAAGTGCATACTGTATTGACATTGTTTGATATAAACATTATTTTAAAAAAATGAAAGTAGTTCAACAGTCCAACATATGTTATTATAAAACACTTAACCAAAATAGGAAAAATGAATTCAGAATACATTATATAAAATTCAGTTCTTTGACATATATCCGCATATATCTACGAAGTTTTAAAAATGATAAAAGGTGCCTGTTACCGCTTAGGACTTCTTGCCATGCCTTCATGCACGGTAAAAACAACGTCTGATTTTCTGAGGAAAAAGGGAAAACTTTGAGGACTTTGGATACTGTGAGGAAAACGCCTTAGATTTTGAGGAAGGCTCCTCAAAAAATAAAGGGAAATCTCCACAAATTTTGAAGAGACTTCCTCAAAATCTAAGGCGTTTTCCTCAAAGTATCCAAGGCCCTGAAAGTTTTCCCTTTTTCCTCAAAAAATCAGACATCGTTTTTACCGTGTGTGTCTCTCACTCAGCTCACGACACTATCACTGCCTTCCACCTCTTGCTTTCACCACACTTGGTAGTTCTTATTTTCACGTAAGTCTGGGCCTCTGAACTTCTAACAGGACCTGAGGGCTTGCAAACTGCCGATTGAAATCGGCGTGAAAGCCTTCAGCCCCGTTAGTTGTAGTGGGCAGGTCTGCTGGTTCAGAGAGGGATGCAAGACCCGGAGAGTTAGGCAACCCAACGCGCCCGCCTAGGGATGTCCGCAATCGACAATTTCCCTTTTCTCCCGCATAATCCTCCCTTTTCCCCCTCGATGTCCGCAATCGACGGGACCCGAGTCTTGGTCACCCAGGTATGTCCGCAATCGACGGGACCCGATCTAAAGAATGCCGAGGACATACCACACAAGAGATTACCGAAGGTTTGGTTGCTACCTTACACAACCAGAATCAATACTTCAGATCACCATTCGGCCCATATTGCTTTGCTCGGCCGCGGGGAAATAACTAGAGTTGCGAATCTAGGAAAATTCTCCTAGACAAACCCTGTCTACTGGGCAACATTCGGACACCACTGTGTGGCAGGTTGTCTAGTATGCAGGATTTGTCTAGGAAAAATTTCCTAGATTTGCAACTCTAGAAATAACGGGCGCAACTCTTCTCTCTAGAGTTCCACGGAGTGGAATCGCTCGGAGGGGTTTAGGTAGGCAGGGCCCCCGCCCCGCCCCGCCCGCCCCGCCCAGCCCTGAGCAGAGCAGCCCAGAGAGCGCCGCGGTCGCGCTCGTCGCCATACCTCACAGCCGTCGAGAAACACGTCAATTCTCTGCAGAACAGTATTCTCCTTCCTCTTCCACCTGCGCCGCGGTAAACAACACGGTATACGCGCCGTGCAGCCCCCCCCCCCCCCTCCCTCCCCGCCGCCCCGCGCGCCACTGGCCCGCATTCCTCGACAGATGGCACCGGCTCCGTGCTGCACCCCCCACCCCGTGCTGCTGTGAGGGGGCGGGGCGGGGTGGGGCGGGGCGGGGCAGGGTAGTGCAATGTGGCCAAGCCCAGCCCAGCCCAGTGGCGTCCCGCACCGGATATATAGTTTCACGTTCGGCGAAAAACAGCAGGACACCCCTGGGGGGGTCGACAAGGAACTCGGGAGGCTGAGCTCGGCTTGACTCGACTCGGCGCCACCGGAAGCCTGGCCCGGGAGGGGCGGGGCGGGGCGGGGCGGGGCGGGGCGGGGCGGGGCGGGGCGGGCCGGGGCGGGCCGGGCCGGGCTGGGGCGGGCCGGGGCGGGCCGGGGCGGGGCGGGCCCCACACACAGTCTGCTCCACACGTGGCATTACATTCGACACGACAAACTCGCCCCCGACCCCCCATTCCCTTCTAACTCGGCGACCAGGAAGGGCAAAGCAAGTGCTCTGGCACTCGAGAACTTTATATGATGGTGGAAAGCAGATAATGCGGGGATGTTGCCACGTCTCGCTTAGAGATCGAGAAGCACTTTAATTTTGAGCAGAAGAGACTTGCACGCGCGAACGCGCCACCCGCCACCCCGAGCCGAGCCACAGCCCTCGAGACAGAGGGGGCGGGGCGGGGCGGGCGCGGGTGCTCACTCCACACGACACTCCTTGACGACATCCTGGACACACCTGAACCACCCCCAAACTCGAGACGGCAGCAGCTTTGGTCACCCGGTCGGTCCCCAACCGTGCGTCCAAGTCACTGCCAAGTCTGTGTCGTGTTCTTGCGTCTCACCCTCAACTTCAGCCCCACGGCACCGCAGGTAGCCTAACTCGGCACACAGCAGCACTTTCGTCCCTGTCCTTTTCGCCCATGCGGGACACGAGGAAATGGTGCAAGAGAAAGGACAACACGCTACAGTAGTGATGTTAGAAAAGTAGGCATAAGATCGTACGCACGCACCTGTGTGCGGCAGACGGGTATCTCCGCCTGCCTACTCAAGGTGGCCTTCCACTCAAAATTTCGAATGCATCCGCCTATGTCTGTTTGTCGATTTTCGTTGATATTATGCCTGATAGTGTAGAAAACATGTACTGTTCTACATTTAAACAGAACCTTTGGGACTTAAGTGTCAACACAGAAGTGTAAAAAAAAATTAAATAAAAAAAGAAAAAAAGAAAGAGAGAGAGCAAAAAAAAAAAAAAAAAAAAAAAAAAAAAAAACGCAAAACGGACATGGGCGGACATGACGAAAACGCTGAGTGTAGGGCCACCTTAAGGCAACGTGTATTCTCATGGGTGGTGGGTTTGCCTTGTAGACAGGGTACCCGTCAGTCGCACACAGAGGCGTGCGTACGATCTTTTGCCAACTTTTCTAGCACCACTGCCACACCCACCCCACTCGATTACAGCTGATAGATTTTCTTAAGGGGTTAAGGCACCTCGAGGGGGCGGAACCATTGGGAGTTATTCGCCACCAACCGACGTGTCTCGTCAACACAGAAAACGACAAGGAAATCGAATGATATTAATCGAGAAAAATGTAGAGAGCGCGATACATTGTGTATGGAGGAGGCTGGACAGTGGGAAGAGGGGTGCGATTTTGATTTAACAAATCTCTGATCCCATCAAAAACGAATTTGCCTTCTCAACTGACCTCATTCTCCGTAATTGGACATGACGACCATGATTCTTTGAAGTTATCCGCCACGACGGACAGCATTGGTCATGACCAGGATAGGGATTTTGGCTTGCTCGATTTGCAGCTGACAAACCAGATAAATGCGGGCAACACTGAAACGGTTTGAGGGTCGGAAATAGCCTTCTAAGATAAAATATTTTCTCGTCTGGCAAGTCAAAGGCGCCCTACACACACGCCCAACCCACCCGGCGAGTAGAGGCGAGTCAGGTAGGTAGTTACCTCCAGGCCAAGCCGGGCGGTCAATGGACCGTGGGGCCTGCTTGCCCGGGCGCGCGGGGCGGGGCGGGGCGGGGCGGGGCGGGGCGGGGCGGGGCGAGGCGGGGCCGGGCACGGAGAAGTGGGGTGGGGTGGGGTGGGGTGGGATGGGCGGCAGCGCGAACTCGCCCGCTCCTCGGCCCCAAGCTGGCCCCGGGCCCGGGCCCGGGCCCCGCCGCGCCCCGCCCCGCCCCGCCCCGCCCCGCCCCGCCCCGCCCCGCCGCGCCGGCCCCAGCCCGGGCGGCCCCTAGCCAGGGACTCGGCTCGGCTCCGGGGGAGCCGGCGGGTCGGCATGGCAGGTCCCGGCTGCGCTCGACTCGTCTCGGCGGCGTTTCAGGTACGTTTGGATGGTGTGTTATCCTCATTCTCCGAGCCTTTTCAAGGGAGAACCCGCGGACAGGAGCATGGACAGCAATAAGCCGGCTCTCACCTTTCCAGGTTGAAATTATCCAGTCAAGGGACGGTGCGTGGTTATCCAAAACAGCAAAAATTCCGATGATGCCGGTGGTGGCAGAGAGGAGTGATCAGAGAAGCACCACACACGACAACACTATTTTCATTTCACTCCGCGCGTGAGCCGGGCAGACTCTGTCTCACTCGCGCGCCCACGCACTGTCGCGACACTGACACTGTCGCGCCGACAACAGGTGTCAACAACAAGCAGAAAGTGCTCGAGCCCGAGCCCTCCACGTCCGCAACGCGACGATAGTGCTTGCCTCTCGTGGCAGACAGAACGCAACTGAAAGCGGAGCCGAGCCGAGCCGTGCCGCGAGCCACCGGTCCCCGCCGCACCGCTCCGCCCAGCGCCACCAGCGCGGCCCGCAGGGTGATTCCGAACCGAACAGTGTTGAGTAGCGTCCTCTCTCTCGCTCGTGATGGCCGTGCACCATGAGTGAGACAAGGACAGCGAGACACAACCACTCCCTACCGGCCCCGGCCGGTTCGTCTGCTAGCTTTCCTCCCGCTGCCACACCCACTCCTCACGTCGAACTTTCGTTGACACTCGAGGCCCTCTAACGATGGGTGAACAGACTAACTGTTATTTTTCCAGGAGTTGAAATTTTCCCGATTTCGAGATTCGGAATGGGGTTAAATTGGCGGCTCCGGCTTAATCTACGGCTTTCGTAGTCCGTGCTGCGCTCTGGCGGCGAGCTGCGTGTATCCATGAGTCCACCTGATGTGTCCACTTTTGTTTCCTATTCAGTTTGAAATCTGCGACACCCTCACAATAAAAAAGTAAAGCCTAATGAAAGAGATTAAAAGTTTACAATAATTTCGATGCAGCTGAGAAAATATTACTTTGAAAAAGAATAGGGATGAAACTGTTTTGACAGTTGGCAAGACAGAAGTACCCCATGATGAAGGCAAGGAGTATGTCGTACTATCAGTGAATCAAATAGGCAAGACAAAAAAAATAGTCCAGATTCAAATGGCTCAGAGAAAAGCATATTTTTAATTCAAACAGTTCAAGTAAAACAGCATCATCTTCAGTATCACATCAGGAAAATTTCATTTAGTCAAGTAGATTACGTTCTGCTTGATCTCAAGAACTTTAGAGCAAGTTCTTCATCTTCTTGTAAAGAAAGTCCAGTGTCTAGTGTGGCAAAGGATTCTTCTTCGCCTGACCGAGGCTTTTTTACCTTTTTACCTATCTGCTTCTTGAGCTTGCGTTTAGTCCTGCAGAAGTGACAATTAAAATAAAATCTGTAACTTCACATTAAAGGGGAAAAAATTCAATTCAAAGAAGGCATCTCACCTTTTAGGAGATCTATCAACATTTTTGTTTCCTTTCTCTTGAGTATCACTTCCACTCTCACTGGGGTTCACTGGATCGTCTTCCTTTTTATAAAATTCGACACTTTCTTCATCACTGCCTCTTTCACCATAAATTTTGTCAGGATCAGGGAGCCATGATAAGTCAGGAGTGCTTTCATCACTACTACTGAAATCATCTTGTTCTGCTTCTTGCTCCTTTTTAAGTTTGGCTTTTTTCTTTTCTTCCCTATAAAAATAAAATCATTAAAAACACAAAGAACAAAAATGTGTTCCACAGTCTCCTTTGGAAAAGATGATGTTTTACCTATGCTTTGCTCTTATTTTTTCCCTGAATCTTTGTTTGTCATACTGATCTTCTTCTTTCATGACTGCTTTAGCCTTTTCAATATCTATACCACCTACATCTTCCCCATCATATTCTTGAGCTAAAGCTGACATTTTTTGGCTTTTAGGATCTAAGACCACCTGTTAAAAATAATTAAGAAAGCATATGAAGAGCAGTACGTATTTCTATTCAAGAAAATAGAAATCTTGCAAATAAAAACATTTATACTTTATATAGTAAAGTTTTACATCATACCTCTCCGCTCTCATCAAATACAACTTTTTTATTGACTTGAATTTTCTTTCGCAAAAATTTCTTAGCAACAGCTGCTTTAGTGAGTGGCTGGCTCTTTTTCCGGCTTTCTGGTTTAACTAAATCTTCCTCTGTGAGAGGAGCAATTTCATTTACAATTTCGTGGTTGCGTCTCTTTAATTTAAGGACATCATCATCCTCACTGTCATCTAAAGAAAAGATGTCTGGATTGCTTTCAGTCCATTGGTCTTTTTTGTTCTTTTCTTGCTGAGCAATTTTATTTACAATTTCGTGGTTGCGTTTCTTTGATTTAAGGACATCATCATCCTCACTGTCATCTGAAGAAAAGATGTCTGGATTGCTTTCAGTCCGTTGGTCTTTTTTGTTCTTTTCTTGCTGTAGCTTCCTCTGCAAAAATCTAATTCTAGGAGGCACAGCCAAACCAAGAGACCTACGATCGAACAACAAAATATTTGTTTACGATGAGTTTACAAATTCAACAAATGGAAACATGTAAGTAATTTCAATTCACCTCGCATAAGCATCTGTGTCTAACGCTTTAACATCAAAGACTTTTTTATCTTTCATGAGGAAAACTGATTTAACGTAAGATACAAAAGCTCTTTGAGCTGACTCCTTCAAGTCAGGTGATTGAGCAAGAAAAGCTTCTAATTTTCGATTGGGATTCTGCAATTTTTCAGGATTAACTCTGAAAATAGAAGGCAAAAGACACAAATAAATAATCCTAAAGTCAAAATTTAAAAAATGATACATAATAACCACGACTCACTTTATTTCCTTTATAGGAATTTTACGGTTTTCTAGTCTTTGGAGCATTGCATCTTTTTCAGATGGAAGAAGAATCAGTAGACTTTCCCCACTTTTCTCTAATCTTGCAGTTCGACCAGCACGATGAATATAGGTTTCAGCATCTTCTGGACAATCTAACTGTACAACCCAATTCACTGCAGGGAAATCTAGGAAAAAAATAATCTTTTAAAATTTACCAAAATTTAGATAATTAAACTTCAAAATTTTAAGTTTAGTATTCTATGGGCATACCCAATCCTCGAGCTGCAATATCTGTAGCAAACATTACAACTCTTGACTTTCGACAAAACTCTTCATAAATTGCCATTCTCCTCATCTGGTGCAATGACCCATACAGTGCCAATAAACTTGCTCCAGTTCTAAGCTGACAAAATGCTTCATACATAAATTTCACCTAGATACAAAATGACAAGATAAAAATACGATAAAAATTGTTACTCCGCTCTCAATACAACTTTTTTTTACCTGTTTACAACTAGACATGAACACAAGGATTTTATGTTTGAGGTGGTTTCTTATGAAGGAATACAAAACAGTTAGCTTTTCCTCAAGTTCACAGACAAGATAGCTCTGAGCAAGAGATTCAGGAGTGCTGTGGGCAGCATGTTCATGAACCGAAACATACATCGGATCTTTCAGACTAAGTCTAGCTAAATCTTGCACAGACCTGTAAAAAAACAAATTTGAAGGAAATTCCTCTATCAAGATCTAAGAGGAGCACACAAATTATAATAATATCAATAAATAAGAGTTCCACTGAGAATTAAGAGAGCTATAAGGGATGAGTAACGCACTTTGTTTGAGTTGCAGAAAAAAGAAGAGTCTGTCTCTCTTTCGGAATATTTTGGATTATGTTGTTCATGGTTTGTTGGAAACCAAGGTCAAGAATGCGATCAGCTTCATCCAATACCAACACCTGGAAAAGAAAAAAAAAAGAAAGAGAAAAAAGAAATTATCTCAAATGCTCTATTTGATATTAGGAAACAAATATACCTTAAAAATAAACACACAAAAAAATTACCTGTAGATTTCGACAGTCAAATAAAGGGTTCTCATCCATATGTTGCAATAAGCGTCCAGGGGTGCATATTATAATATTAACTTGATCCATTCTCGATTTTTCAAATTTTAGATCTTTGCCACCTGAAAGGAATTTTTTTTTTTTAGCAAAGCAGAAGAAATCATGAAAAGTATCTCTTGGTCTCACAATAACCAAATACACACCAATAATGAGACCAGCTGAAAAGTCATGATGAACGCCAACTTTTCGAAGAGTCTCAAATATTTGATAGGCAAGTTCACGGGTTGGAGTGATGATGAGAGCTCCAGTCCCATCCAAACGAGTCCATTGTTTGCAATACAAGATTTCTAGTACCTTTTATTAATAAAGGGGGTAGTTATAGTATATGAATATTAGACATAAAATTGAATGATAGGCAAGATGATATCTTACTGGAATTAGAAATGCCAAAGTTTTCCCACTTCCAGTTTTTGCAGCACCAAGAATGTCCTGCCCTCTTAAACTTAATCCTAAACTTTGACGTTGAATATCAGTTGGCACAGTGTAACCACTGTCTGTTAGCCCTTTAATAGTAGCTTTCGACAAAGGAAAATCGTCAAAGTTCTTGATCTTGTTTACATTTATCTGTAAAACGAAAATGAAAAACAACAAGCTTTGAAAAATGACAGCACAGAAGAAAAAAGAGCGATTTAAAGAAGCATCTAAAAGGTATTGATTTCTGCAAAATCCTTGGCAAGTAGTCAACTCTTAACATTTACAAACTTTACCTTCTTGTACTGGCTTTTCAGCTTTTCAATAATTACTTCCTCTCGCTCACCCTTTTTCTTCCCAGCCCAAACTTTAACTTTCTTTTTAGCTTTCTGGCCATTTTTGTGTTGTTTTGGTGGTTTCTTGCTGCGGACATCAGAAGTTTTCTGTTGCTGCCCCATGCTTGAAATGAATTCTAACCTCTCAGCTCACGTTTACCTCTCGTATGTAGCTACTTCTGTGAATAACCGCTTCACTCTTATGTGCACACGTGTGGAATGGAGTTGTTATATATACGTTATTCGCACAATCAGCCATTTCTTTTAAGGTTAAGGAGACGTCAACATCAACATTCCCCCTCTCACAAGTATTTCAAGGCTGGAATCTGGGGCCAGGTCAATGTTCGCCTATGATGATTAGTTTTGTTGGATTATACCGTACTGGCAATCATGTACGAAGCATACGAGTGCTCTCAGTTACTAAAATTAAGTGTACCAATCGAATGTATAGCTGCTTACGGTGAGTCACGAGAACTGTTTAACCTTTCTTCCCAAGTCATCTCTGTTTATGTCGTCAGCGATTGAGAAAATTTTATTGTTACATTATTTGACTTCAGAAATTATTTCCTGTTAATTAACTGAACAATTTTTGAAAATCTCTTTTTTTCCCCCCCAATACAGATAATAATCTCCTTGTTGGCACAAAAGTTGGGCACTTGCTCATGTATAGCATTTCCAGTCGATATTCCGATAATAAAAATGATGTACACCTACTTCGTTACAACAGGGCATTTAGCAAGAAACCTATTCAACAGCTGGCTGTTGTTGAAGAACATCAACTCCTTATCAGTTTGACAGGTATTTTTATTTTCGGTTAAAGTACCTCTCCTCCTTGGGGAAAATTTTAGGTGGCAAAGTGGTACTAAAGTGGATTTTGACATTTTAAGTGGCAAGATGCCACTTAAAATCTCAAAATCCACTTTAAAGCCACTTTGCGACTTAAAATTTTTCCCAGGGCTGTTTCCCAGAGTGGGAGAAAAAAGAAAACCATATGTAAGTTATTTTGTCCATTCCTGAAAACTTCTTTTCTGACAAGAAAATTAATTAGGAAATATAATGACCCCCAGAAAAAATTTACCTTAGATTTTGTTAAGCCATACCTTCAGTGGAACACATCATCCATCACCCTTCATTCCAGAGTTTTAATTAATTGGATCAGTCTGGGTTAGTCAATGAACTCGAGATTGTTAAGATATGCAATTAATTTATTTTTAGTGGATATGAAATAGTTTTGGTGCCCCTAGAGGGATGTCCTGAAAAATGATGGGTCCTGATAGGCAATTGATGCAAACCTCATACAGGCTCCAAAATATCATGAAGACGCATCAAACTTATATTTATTGAATTGCTGAACAACTTTGTTTATGTAAGAAATCCCAGGCCGAGACAATGAATGCAAAACCAGGAATGATGGTTGCTGTGTTCCATTGTAGTTCCACTTTCAGTCTTTTCTGAATGTCATGGAGAAATATTTTTCTATGAGTTTTCCCTCTTTTCCATAGTTTTTTAAAAAATGAGGACCTTGCCCCGATTGGCGGAGAGTAGTGGGAACCATATTAAAGCAGAAAGATCTTGTTAAAGAATTCACGTTTCGGGCGTAAAACATTATGTAAAGTGATCCGAATGTATGTGCAGCCCTAAAAGACACTTCTTTTTAACAGAGCTATGCTAGAATTGAATATAAACCTAGAGTTACATGCGTAGGTTATGGTCCTTTGTTATGGTTCTCACTATGCTCCACCATTCAGGGTAAGTTCCTCATTTTAATTTTAAGAAACTATCCTGCCTTTTACAGATAATATTGTGTGTGTCCATGATATTGCTTCAATCAATTTTGTTACAATATGTACTGTTCCTGAAACCAAAGGTGCCTCACTATTCTCTGTGGATATTAAAGTAAGTTTGTTATTTTGATCATGTAAGACTCCTGTTGCCTTCCTGGTGTACAATCTTAAGATTATTTTACCTTCTGTTAACAGAGAACTGTAACTCAGTCTGGAAAAACGTCTGTCATTGTCCGTTTGTGTGTAGCAGTCAAAAGAAAGCTTCTCCTTTTTTATTGGAAGAATGGGTCATTTCATTCATTAATGGAAGAGCTCACCATGCCTGATACTCCTAAAGCCTTGGCATGGATTGAAGAAACAATTTGTGTTGGTTTTAAAGGCGACAGTGTATATATGTTGTACCATGTATGTATTGGTATTGGCAGTTTGGAATTGTGGTTTTGACCTCTCATTACTAATATGAGTATTTGTTCCATTTCTTTAGCTTAACCGAGACTTTAAAAAGGATGATTGGCAACAGCCACTTTGCCCTCCTGGAAATCGAGCTCCCAGTGTTCTTGGAATGAATGACGAGAATTTTATTTTAGGGAAAGACAATTCTTCCATATTTGTCAAAACTAATGGAGAGGCTGCCAGTTTGAAGCCAATGAAATGGGATAGTGTCCCAAAAGACTTAGGTTGCTATTCTCTTGACTCTTTCTTCTGTGTTATTATTATTATTATTATTATTATTATTACAATTTTTTTTTATGATGTTGTTCATTTATGTGTTTTGAAAAACAGTTTATGATGAGCCTTACATTGTGGCTCTCTTTCCGGATTCTCTTGAGATAAGAACTGTTGAGCCCTCACTCATTGTACAATTGCAGAAGCTTAAAGAACCTAGGACTATTATTAGGTGTAGATCAGGATTACTCTATGTCGCCTCAGATGAATACGTCTGGTGTCTGCAAAATGTCACATGGAGCAGACAGATCCATTTTCTGCTGGAGCAGAAACAATTTCAACTGGCTCTAAAGATTGCAGTGAGTATATTATTCTTGTGTCTAGTACAGGAAAGTGCCTTTCCTTGATCCATTCGCCAGCTCTACTGAAAGTGAATCTTCTTTGTTCCAGAATATATCTGATGAACCATCAGAGGACAAAGCCAAAAATGTCCATCAGATTCAGACACTATATGCATATGATTTATTTAATAAAAAGCAGTTCAAGGAATCCATGGAGCAATTCTTCAAACTAGAAACTGGTATGAAATTGACACAATATTATTTTTTGTTCACAAACATTATTTTTTGGCTTATTCTTGTTTTATATTCCAGATCCTACTGATGTTGTCAAACTCTTCCCTAATTTATTGCCTTCTCAAGCTCGCACACCTCTACCAGAAGCTGTTGTGAAATTAGATGATATGGACTTAGAAAGTGGACTGCTTGCTTTGATTGAATACCTTACTCATGTAAGTCAGTATAAAAGTAGTAGAGGCATCTCTGCTCTTTTCTTTTGTGCAATTAAGATTGTTCATGAAGGTGTACATATTTTGATTGTACACTGTTGCTTTTTTTATTACTCATAATTTTGCTTTGTTAGGTCAGGCATTTAAAAAAAGCTGAAAAAGAGAAGAGAGATAAAGAACAGGCTGAGAGGGACACTAAAAGAAAACGGGGAAAATTGACAATAGTTGAAGAAACAAATCTCGAGATTGAAAGTAAAAAGCATGAAAAGTTCAGCAAGGCAACTGAACAACTTTTTCAGATTATTGATACTACTTTGCTCAAATGTTACCTCCAGGTATGTTTGTATTGTATATGCATGTCTATTCTAAATGTAAGGAAACATCAAATGTGTCCAATCTCTCACATTTCCCGTACTAACAAAATCAAATTATTTTCCTCATTAAGACAAATGATGCATTTGTTGCACCTCTTATACGGCTCAACCATTGTCATTTGGGAGAAGCTGAAAAAATGCTCAAGAAACATGGGAAGAATAGTGAATTGATAATTCTTTATCAGACCAAAGGGCTTCACAAGAAAGCTTTAGAGCTTTTGCAGAAGCAGTCAACTCATGAAGATCCATCTTTACAAGGGCATTGTAGAACTGTTCTGTACCTCCAGAACCTAGGTCAGTCAGTCAGCTAGTAAGAAATTCTCTAAAATTTTTAAAATCAACTTTTCGTTTTTACTTTGCTTTTCTCTTTTGGAAAAAACAAAACAAAAAAAAAGTGATTTAATTTGACCAAATCAATCAATCAATGTATTCTTTCAGGAAGAGATCATATTGAACTGATATTTCAATTTGCTGGTTGGGTTTTGGAGCAGCACCCAGCAGAGGGACTAAGTATTTTCACTGAAGATATGCCGGAGGTAGAAAGTCTACCTCGTCCTAAGGTTCTTGATTTTCTTCTACGTCTACATAAAAATCTAGTCATTCCTTATCTGGTAAGGTCTATGGAATTCTATTGCAATGTTTTAGTATCATCCAGAATGCTTACATTACAAACTTTCCACTTTATGTACTTAGGAGCATGTCATCCATGTGTGGAAGGATGAATCCACTATTTTACATGATGCC
Source organism: Frankliniella fusca (assembly GCA_029379305.1). Lineage (NCBI taxonomy): Eukaryota > Metazoa > Arthropoda > Insecta > Thysanoptera > Thripidae > Frankliniella > Frankliniella fusca. The sequence continues at coordinate 335,100 of JAHWGI010001424.1, forward strand.
TTGGTGCACCAATATAGGGAACAGGTTGCAACTCTGCTCAATAGTGATAAAGCTGCTGAAGCCAAAATTGTTCAAGCTAAACTTTTGGCTTTCTTAGAAAGTTCTAACAGCTATTCTCCTGAAAATGCCTTGATTCAGTTTCCCTATGACAGTAAGTACAAAGTTGTGTGCTATTCTCTTAGCAGTGAACTCTATTTTAGCAATCTGTGGGGGATCGATTTGATTTTATTGTAAATATATAACTCAAATTATATGTGCAAATTACAGACAATTCGATCCTGCTAAGGTATCATTACCTTGTCAGCAAGTTTGTAGGATGTTCAGTATTGTGACATAATGACTATTTATTTTAATTTGATAAAATTTATGAGTTTGTTACTTTTGTTATCACAGAATTATAGTTTTAATTTTTTTTTATCAGAGTTAAAATTACATAGAATTATTCAACAGCCAGCCCCTCAAAGTCCTTGATCTGGTCCTCTTATATGGCATGCTAATTATTTCCGATGGTATGTTGTTGAAAATATGTAGTACTGCCACTTACAAAGTTCTCTTTCCATACTTATTGTCTGATGTTGGCAAAACCAATTTTGTACCCTTTTTATGCCTAGTACTATAGGGGTGATCTATGTTGACTTTGTTCAAATTGACATTGTAGAAGGTATCAACAAATTTTAACATAAATCAAGATTTTACATTCAAAATTAGAGTTTTTTTTAATAAGGGACCACAAAGTAAATTCTTTTAATGAGATTTCATAACAGTAGATCCAGTAGGCATGATATTACGTATATGCATGAACTTGATTTTTTAATGAATCATTTCCTAACGTTTTATCCTTATCTGTTTTTCCATTTTGTAATAGGTATGTTTGAAGAGAGAGCTGTCATCCTTGGGAAGCTGGGGAAGCACGAACAGGTTTTATCAATATATGTTATGATGCTGGGAAATGTCAACAAAGCAATTAAGTATTGTCATGAAGTGTATAGTAGTCAACGGGACGGCGCAGACGAAGTAAGAAGGAATGCTCTTTGATTATTAAATAACTTTCCCTTCATTTCCTTTTAAATTTTAATACATATGTTTATAACTTTTAGGTTTATGTCTTGCTGATCAAAATGTTAATAAGCCCACCAGACAGCTGGCTAAGGGGAGTACCTGTGTCTCCTGCCACATCAAAGCCTGATCTAGAAACTGCTTTAAGTTTGTTAGAAGAGAATGCATCAAAGATACGGCCCATTCAGGTTGACCAAACTGACCAAATTTTATTCTGTAGTACTTCTTTTTTAGATCATCTACTGATCATTATTATTTTTATTTTTATTCATTCCATGAAGGCATTGGAGGTGTTACCAGATACAGTACCTATCTGTCGCATTCGTCACTTCCTTGAAACAAGCCTGGAAAGGCAATTAAATGAAATTAGGCGTGTACTAGTCCTGAAGAGTTTGACATATGCTGAGAACTTACAAGTAACTGATGTTCTTTATCATAATATTACAGTACGCGTTTCTTTCATGATATTGTTAATATTTATCTCGCTTTCATGTTACTTAGGTCCATGAACAAAGAATGCATTATGAATCTCAAAGTATAATGATGACTGAATTAAATGTCTGCGCAGTCTGCAAAAAGCGATTTGGAAATCAGAGGTACAGTTCTTTTGATGTGATGCGCAACCTCTCATGAGTACAACCTGTACATGAGTTATGGGGTATGATGGAAAACTAATTATTGACTTTTCTTTCAGTGCCTTTGTTCTGTATCCAGATGGAGATATTGTTCACTTTTCCTGTCAAGATCGTAAAGCAGAACAATAATTTTTCTTGTAATTGTGACATGTCCTACAAAGCACTATTTACACTATACGAGCCTCATAGAGTTATCATAAATTGATTCTTCTTTGAAGCTCTCTCTGTTTTCTTGTAGTTTGCAAGCCCATTAAATTTACCAGACAAAATATCAAGTAAATTTTTCAGTTTTCTGTTATTGCTTCTTACACTGGAGACTGACATGTAAAATCCCAATCACTTTATGATTACTTCCAATCTAAGTCTTAATCAAATTCTGTTTAGAATATGATTTTGCTTTTCATTCTACTTTGTCATTTGATGTTATTCAAGTAGCTATCTACTTGCTTGCATAAAATGTATTCAAGTTTGCATTACATATGACAATTTTCAAACTGTCAGTAGTCTCTTCAGTTGTGGTGATTTTGTCTGTGATATATTTTTAAAGTTGACATGTTAATTCAATCTTAATGTCTGAAGAGTTGAACAAAATTTTCATAATTTTATTTAACAACATTTAAAGTTATCTATATCATATACTTCATCTCTAGATTTACTTTTTTTGAATTCATGCATTGGTACTATCTCTCTCATTACTGCTATCTTACAGTTCTCAATAGCTATAAGTGCCCCGTGCAACTGAGTACTAGAAATATTGGTACCCATTAACTTTGCCAATGACTGATTGTGAAATGGAACTGTGTTGTGTGCAAGCATCGTGTTGTGCTATTTTTGCTAGCTTTGCTGTTTTTCAATGTATTTTTTTTGTTGTTTTTTTTTTTGTACAGACACCACCTCAATTTCTAAAGATAAAGTTATGTATTGTCTTAACCACATATTTTTGATACTTGTTAATTGCATAATGTGCAATCCATTTCATACTATTTTATCTTATGTCATGTTGACCTATATATTCTGTTCTGTTCTGTATCTGTTGTGCAAAATACACAGGCAAAATCTCAATACTTCTCTTGTTTATTTTCTGTGAAACCCCAATCCAGTTGATTGATTTATTGATGTGAAAAGTCTGAGCACAAAACGACGCTTAACATTGTATTGTCTACTTTGGCAGTGTTCAACTTCCATGGTTTCCTCACCTGAGACCAATAGAATAGCCGCCATTGTTCAATTGTAATCGAACGACTAGCGATGCTCGCTCTTCACGCAGCCGTATTCATCCACAGTAAGATAAGATTGGGAGGGCAAAGCCTTGAGCAGAAGTGATCCTAAGTGTCTTTCCTCCAGCAGGCCTGCTAAGGCTGAGCGTCCTCGCGGCTCAAGGCGTGACGCTGCCACAGGAGTACATCACCACGGTACGGTGCGCATGGGCAGGGCCTTGTGACAGCGGGGCAGTCAACTCGCAACAACTCTCCCGCAACAGGAATGGAGCATCGGTGGTCTCGACCTGGAGGCCGAGGGTTGGGCCCTGGAGGCACCGGGGGCGGGAAGGACCACGAGCCGCTCGCCACCAGGGCCGCCAGGTAGGCATCCCCCGGCGCCCCCGGCCCGGCCTCGAACCTCCCGACCTCCGCCGGCGAGACGAGACATTGTTGCCCTTAGAGAGGCTGATTCAGAGGAGCGCTCTCCCGCTCTCCTCGCCATCTCTCTCGAACCTATGCGGCGCTCCCCAAGAGTCCGAGAGAGACAGCAGGCTGATTCCGGTGACCGCTCAGTGGGGCATGTCTCTCTCGCACTCACGGTGCGTTCCGTAAGGAGCGAGGGAGGTGCGAGAGGGACAGACCGACGAGAGCGATGAGCGGAATCAGCCTGCAGGGCGATGAGGGCGCTCTGCTGAATCAGTCAGCTGGTCTGCTCCCCCGGACGCATAGGGGACGGGGACGGGGACGGCAAGCGCGGCAGGAAGGCGTTCAGGGCGCCAGGCGCCGCGGCCAGCACCGCGGCCACACCGCCAGCTACCGGGCAGGAGCAGGAGGGCCAGGGCGGGGGCGGGGAGAGCCGGCCGAACTACTTCCTCACCGTGACTGTGCCCTGGACCGCGGGTGAGTACTGGCCGGGCCGGGCAGGAGCAGGAGGGCCAGGGCGGGGGCGGGGAGAGCCTGCCGAACTGTACCTGCTGGGCCGGGCCGGGCCGGGCTGCAGTAGGCGCCCGCCGAGTGCAGCGTAGGCAACACTTCCTACTCACCCGGCGGGTAGGGAGAGCCAGCCGAGCCAGCCTCTCCGGCGCTCCGCTCCGCGCACAAGTGCAAGTGCCTGACGGGGACGCGCCTTGCGCCCCGCCCCCCGCCCGCAGGCATGCTGGCCCTGTTCCTCGTGTTCCTGTGGCTGATGCGGACCGACGGCCCGGTGTACCACTGCCTGACGAAGAGCTACACGCCCCCCGCGGTCCGCGAGCAGGCGGCCGAGGAGCGGCGGCGGGAGCGGCTGGAGGAGACGGAGCGCAACGCGCAGCACGCCTGGGACCACGAGCGCGCCCGCTGGCGCAAGGAGCGCCCGTCCCCGTCCCCGACCCCGTCCGCGTCCACGTCCGCGTCCCCGCACCCGTGACCTGACCTCGGCCGTCGAGGAGGAGGAGGACGACGATGACGGCCCCGCGGGCGGCGCGCGCCACCGGACCACAAGGAGAATGGAGCGGAGCGAGCTGTCTTTTTCCACTGGAATAAATAAGTTCTTTGGAGTCCCGAGTCCCTCGACCCGGCCCGGCCGCACCGCCTGTGTGCAGCAGCAGCGGCGGGCTAGGGCTGGGCGGTATTTCAATGTATTGGTAAATATTTCACTATTTAAAATATTGGAATTGGTTCTTTCAATACTTATCTTGACCAATATCCAATATTGATCCAATATCCAGTATTGATTCTAAAATTCTGTATTAGGTCCAAAATCTAATACTGATGCTAATATCCAACATTAATTCCGATACCAAATTTTGAATACTGGTCGCAGTTTCTAAAATTAATTTGGACCGGTTGCAAACACTTCACTGAATGCTATGCAGTAATACCAGCGACTGCCGTGCCCTGGCACGTCTCCGCATCCCACTTTATGGCTTGCTTTTATCAATATTCAGTATGTGACTTTACGTCCATTTTGTAATTTTGCTAAAGGCAGGAATGGGAATTTTATATGTTGTAAACCAAAAGTATCTCCCTCGTTAAACTTGTTGACTTGACTTTGTCATTACGTAATGTATTTTCTTTATGTAATTTTTTTACATCTGTCTACTAAAACTGAAAGTAGAATTCTACTAATTGATTTGTTAGTTGGAAAACCATTTTCAATCAAATTAGAGACTTACATTCCAATATTATTTGTATTGTTCAGCTACTATATTGGAAAACCAAAATTCCAATATTTGTATTGTTTGGCAAATATATTGGAAAACCAATATTCCAATACAGAATATAGGTATTGACTTCAACACCAATATTTTCGATATTGACATTGGTCATACCGCCCATCCTTGTCCGCGCCGCCCCTGCATGCCGCGAGCCAGACAGAACATCAGCTGGACTTGGCCGCGCCGCCAGGGCACCACCGCTGCGGTCTGGCCTGGTCACCTGGTACCTGGTGCACCAGAGTGGCCAGAGGCCCGCTGCCCGCTGAGGATGCCGCTGCAGCCACTATCTGTGTTGCGGTCCCAAAGCCGGATCGGACCGAGACCATCGCGGTATTGCGTTATTGACAACTAATTTGCTTATATGGGGGGCTGTTCAACCCCAAGGCAGCGCGGCTGAGGTGGAATGAGGTGGTGAGGTGAAACATTATGAAGGAACAAGGCAAATTCAGCATGGTAACACAATGTCTTTTTCTATTTTATACGCAAGGATTAAAAAACACAAAGGATAAATAACCAGGAGGGTGTAAAGTAGACCTCAATGTCGTTTTCACCAATAAAAAGTTGTGAGGCTCTTCCCTCAGGTTTAGAGGAATTACAGAGTAAGAAGTAGTAAAAAGAAAGTTCAGAGTGAGGAACAGTCAATCATTAAGAACTACAATGTAAGAAATATAAATGACATTCAAAACATAGTTTCTTGAGCCATACAGAAATAGTTTTGAGTCATAGAGGCTTTAAGAAAAGATCCTCATCAAAAGACCATAGATGATGAAGTCTTCTTCATCATGATAACAATTATAATAATTAAGACTAGGTGCAGTGTTATTGATGGTTTTCAGAGAAGCAGACTGATCCACAACAATAATATTAAAATCTGTCTGAAGCAGTGGTTGTTGTGATTTTAAGTTTTGTATAGATTCCTGAATCTCTTCCGCCACACAAACAGATGGAACTTTCAAATTTACAATTTTCAGAAGTTTCAGATATTTTGAGGCACTAAGCATTTCAATGTGGCATTTGGAAAATGGGCTTGCATCTAAGCTATCAATGACACATATAGAATTAGCATTTATCAAATTTGAAAAGAATAATTTCAGATTTAGATCACTCATCCATTTTACATTCAAAAGACGAAAATTTTTAACTCTTTTAATCTTTCTTGCCAAAACTGCCAGGCATACATCTATGTAATATGGGCGTATTTTACAGGGATTACGGTGCAGAGGTGGTTCAGTTAGAAAAAGCTCAGTAATTTCCTCAATAACTGAAGATGTCCCAATGAAATGTCGTAATTCCCTCCATGACTTGGCAATTTTTAGCTCGTCAAGAGGCATGAAGTATACTTCCAAACTTTGCAGTTGACTCATATTTTTAACAACAGAGAGTATTTCTAATGGCACTTTGCAAGAGACCAAATTATGACAAGAAGCTAATGCCACCTTAAATTTATCAATTGGATGACAAACTTCTGTGATATTAACTTCCACAAGTTGTTTTTTGTTATTTTCCAAAATGTCAAAAATAAATCTATTGCATTTTATAGAAGAAAGACAGCCATAGTCCTCACTTAGTACACTAAACTTTTTCAATGAAGAGAAGCCTTTACTAAGCTGGCCAGTGTAGTCAAAATCAGGCACTCCATGCAGGATAAAACAGAGCTTTTGCAGCTTCCGAATTTCTGATATTCTAGTTAGAATAGTGCACATGCTAACTCTATAGTCCTTTGAAATTGTTGCAGGTCTTGGCAGGGGGATTGTAACTTCTCTAAGAGTAGAAGCCCACGCCTTCAACATTTTTCGAGTCAATTCCCGCATTGCTACAGTTGATGACCCGAATGCACACAGGCTTCTTACAGTCTTTGGCACCTTTAACAGGGCAGATACTATGGCCTTTACTTCAGGTCCTAGATCGTTAACTTTGGTAAAGTCTACGTAGTTGAGGTACGGCGCTCCACTGGCTAACCTAACTAGTTGATCCAGTTCTTTTTTCGAAGCTGTATCAGAAATGACGATGTCGCAGTTTCTCCAGGATTCCTGCCGCTTAGACAAGCCGTACCACCGTTTGCAAACCAATGGAATCACGTCCACTAGCATAAGAGGCGGTAGTTCAGAGAATATTTTACAAATTAGCTTGCCCGGCAAGCAGTTTACGTCCACGTCCATGTTGCCTGTCGGTAAACGGTCCCAATAAGTTACAAACACACCAGTTACTCAATAAACTTTATGAAGGGCTCTGTTCCAAAACGACTTACCCACCAAAAGTCTAGAATCTGCTTTGAAAAATGTTTTGGCGTAAAATCCCAACGTCACAACATCAGAACGCCAATAGCTGCCACCACCACCTCCACAACAAACTAAACAAAGCAAACGCTACGGCGGGACGAAAGAAGCGGAGCAGTGCTGCCACATCAAGAATGGGAGAGGTCAAGGAAATCAGGAAAAGTTAGAGAATTTATTCTCGGAACTCCACAGCAACTCTCATTTCCAAGACAATTTGAATTTCACTCCACATAAAAGAGAAAATTCGATGGAACTCAGGATGAATTTGGGTGGATATTTCGTGCCTGTTTTGTCAACTTGCCTTTGAGAATCTGGTAACACTGTTCTCAGCGCAGCGTGCGCTCACGCGGGCGTCGGTTGGCGAGGGGCAGGGAGCGGGGGAGGGGAAGCTGAACGTCGGCCGCTCCCCCTCCCCATGCTCCCCGCTTCCCCGCAAGGTTGCAAGGTTTTTAGGGGTACCTCTTGCACTAGCCTGCCTGCCTCACGCCCGCGTGAGCGCACGCCGTGGAAACGAACAATTCTTAAATGGATATAGCAAAGGAGAGGGTGCCGGTGGCACTCGGGCCGGGCCGCGCCTCCGGGTCTCTGCCTCTGGCGCCCAGGGTGCTGGCGGGCATGGAGGAGAAGGAGAGGGTGCTGCCAACAAATTCAGAAGATCGTTTTGTAGTGCCCTCTCACTCACTCTCAGTGGCCGAGTCCCAATGCGTGTGACAAGGACGGAGATACGAAAGCGCTCTTCTGAGTCTGACGGCTGGTGGCACTCGGGCCGGGCTGGCGCGCTGGAGGGGTATCACGGAGCTCCCCAAAGCGCCTTCTATAACCAGTCTACAGAGGGTGAGAGGGGTGGTGGAAGAACGTTTCTGAGGAGCTCCCTGATACCCCTCCTGGCGGGCGAGGGTTGCTGGTGCCGGTGGCGCTCGGCACCGGCACTCGGGCCGGGTTGGACCTGCTGGCCGATGGGCCTGGCGCTTAGAGTGCTGGCGGGTGCAGGGGGGTGGGGGGAGTAGGCCTGCAGGCGGATTCAGGGTATCGTTCTGTATTGTCCTTTCTCTCGCTCCTTATGGGCCTGCCCCGTGAGTGCGACAAGGACATAGAGACGAAGGACAATACAGAACGATACCCTGAATCCGCCTGCTGTGGGCGCCCCGGCGCCCCCGTCGTGCCGTTTTGGCGCCCCCTTTCCCGGGGTCCCTCTTGGCGTCCCCCGGGGAGCGCTTGGGGTGCCCCGTGCGATTATTGCGTCGCTCGTCAGTCGCGAAAACATAAGCCGTACCTCATTTTTAGTCGGCCAAGGAATAACAAAGCCTATTACGCCTTTTGACTATTTGACTATCACCAACTCCCCCTTACCCCTTTAAGCTTACTATAATCATAGGCAGCGGCAGCACAGACAACAAGCAGGCCCGCCCTTCCGCCAAACGTCGTTGCCAGCTCCGCTTTGCTACGCTGGCAACTCCGTTCGGCAGGGGGCGTGCCTGCTTGGCCTGCCGGCGGCGTTCGGTCGGGCCTTCGGCCCGACCCCTAAGTCACACAGAACGTCCTCTTGGCTTGTAAATGATCGGGCCTGCGGCCCGTAAAGGCATTCTCTTCGGAAAGAGGCAGTTTGTAACGGTGAACCACCGAAACTACAGCCCTCCCTTCTGCTTTGAAAACGTGCCGATAGTGACTAAACGGTCAGTTATTCGGCAAAAAAGGGGAGTCAGAAATCTCGAAAAATGTCGAAATACGTGAGTTCGGCCTCAGATGGAAGGTCGAACTCGGACTTTATTTGGCAGCAGTTGGCAACACTGAATTACGCTCGTCGAAACAACCCTAACAGAAATTGAAATGCCAAAATTGTCTCTTTTAAGTACCATAATTGTCCCTCTAATTTTTTAGGGACTTGGAGGGGATTTGGCGCCTGCTCAAATCCCTCTGAAGTCCCTGCCCCCTAAAATCCCATCGAAGTTCCATTTGCGATCGCGATGCGTTTTTGACCAAATCGAAAAAGTGGTAAAGGAGGCCTCCTAGGTCGTTTTTAACACGTCAGATGGATTTCAGATGTTCAGAAACAATGTAGTGTATATATATAACAATATATGTATACTTCATGCATGTTACATCCATGAACGGTGCTTTAAAACCGCCAGACAGCTATGCGACTAGGATTCAGCTGTAGAAACGCAGAGACCTCAGAGGGACCTCAGAGGGACCTCGCAAGGACTTTTGGCAAGTGGGAGCTACCAAATCCCAACTCCCCCAAATGACCGCTTTTGGGACCTCCACGGACTTCTGCCTTTGGACCTTCCGAGCCCTACGAGCACAGACCGCTCGCCCTAGAGTCGCCTCCGCCGCGCCTTCGCGCTTCCCGACAATCGCCGCGAGGTCAAGTATTGAAGCTGCGACCGCCACGCGCCGTCCGACGCACTGCAGTCAGCTACCGCTACACCAGCGCGGCGGCGACTCCGAGGCGACGCTCGCTGCCACGATAGCGTACCGCGTCGACCGGGAGGACGACGCGGTGGGCTCGCGAGGTCCCCGCCGGCCGGTGGCGCGGCGGCGACGCCGAGGCGACGCCCGCTGCCACGATAGCGTACCGCTTCGCCCGCACTGCAGTTAGGACAATAGGCTGGTGGTCCGGTCCCCGTGGCATGACACCAAGTTACTGCGCCTCCAGCCTTGTGGCGTCGCAGTGGCTCAGTGGTCAAGGCGCTAGCTCCGAATCCCGAAGTCTGGGGTTCAACTCCATCCATCGCCCGCTCCACGATCGTCACTAAAAAGGTAAGGGTGTAAGGTAAATCAGGTTGGGATGTTAAGCAATAAGAGGTTAAAAGGAAAGGCAAAAGTGGTTCAAAGATAAATGTTTTAATCATTGTTTTTTAACTTTTTTTTAAATACTGTAGCAGCACGGCTACTTCGGCGTGCTACGGGGACACGACCGCCGCGCTACCGCACTGGCGACACTGAGGCCTCCATTTCCTACACGATAACGTGCTGCTCCCGCCCCGGCGAGAGGCGGCCGGCGGCGGCGGGGCGAGGGTACGGCAGCACGGCTACTTCGGCGTGCTACCGCGCCGGCGTGCGTGGTCCCGTGTAGTGGGCGCGCTACAATAATGGTTGTGGCAAATCGTTCGCGCGCGATGCCACTTGGCACACGGCAAGATATGACCAAAATAAAGGATTTGACCCGAGGAGGCATCGAAAATTTCCCTTAGGGAAAAAGTTATAAGCCTTCAAATTTACCATTGCGCCTTACGGGAGGTCCGGGTAGGCAACCCGGCGCACACCTTCCAGTTTTTCGCGCTCCCGGAGCCCTTAAAACCCTATAACTCAGCCAAATATTGCAATATTTCCAAAATCTTTTTTTTTTGTTTTTATAGTGCAAGCTTCAAGGAACATTTCTAGCACACGCGCGACTCTCTACGTTGCATACTTTACGCAAGGGAAGGCGTCAAAGTCCAAATACCCGTAAAAAATGCACGACACCGTTCCAGGGCCTGGAACCGCCCTGCAAGTGCAAGTTGGTGGGCGTAAAGTGTATACATAGAAGCAGAAGGGTCAGGGGAACACGTTGATGCCAAAATAAATGCATTCTCTTCGCCGGAAGAGGGCGTAAATCGGTTGCAAAGTCACAAAAGCCCACTACGCCAGGTGCCCCGGCCGGGCCTGGCTGGTCCGGCCCCCGTACGGCGCGGCGCTCCCTTGTGTTGTTGCGGGCGCTGTCTGATAGCCAGGTTGACCACAGCCACCTCCTACACGGCCGCTTAATTTTGGAAATTATATTTGGAAGACCAGCCCCTCGCCTGTAGCCAGCCACCCGCCCGCCCCGATCTACCCCTGTCCTCCGGCCGTCCCGTCCTGCCCCCTGCGCTCCGCCCTCCCCTGGCCCCAGCATGCTTCCCTGCCGTGCAGTTTCCAGCCGGATACTGACCTTAAAATTCCGTAAATGTAAGACACTCGTCTCGCGTTTTACTTTATTCGTTTTGGAACTCTACACTGTTAAAACCTTGCGAAGAAAACGTTCGCATTAAAAACAAAGTAGTTTGTAAGCTGCGAAGTATTTGACTGCTTCGCAATTGCGATGAATTTCTTTGCAACTTACAAACTATTTAGTTTGTAAGTAGGGATGGCCCATGGAAAAAAACTCGGAAAAAAACCAGGGAAAAAAACGGTTTTTTTTTCGTTTTTTTTTCCGAAGCCCTCGGGAAAAAACGGGAAAAAACGATTTTTGAAGCTGCAATGAGCATAAATAGCAAAATATCACAAAAAAGATATATTTTGGTGAGTTTCGACGTACCTGCCTACCAATATATCCCAGCCCTTCACCTACTACGAGCACTTGCGGTGCCTCGAACGCGTGGGGTATCACTGGAAAATAGCGTAGATGACCAGTATCTAAAGCGGAAGTGCTAGTGCGCTCTGCCCTCAGGGCAAATAAGGGTAAGGAAAATGCTTTACTTTGATAAATAAATTCCACCAGTAGCAGGTTATATGTTTTAGACTTAATTTTAAAAAAATTGTTTTAGTTATAAATCAAAGATATTTGCAGCTATAAAGTGTGTTCTGTCTTTCCAATGTTATCCAAACCCTTTCCTTGGAAAATGGGTAAAGCAATGATGTTCTCAATCTTTATATTATTAGTTTCACAAACAACAGAAACTGAGGGGGAAAACACACCCACATGTACATTATCATTTTAATAATGCATATGTTTGCAAAGAAACAAGACATAGTTAAACAACAAAAGAACAATTATAATTTTTAAAGGTGTTCAGTCTTTTCTAATTAAAGGATTAAATTAAAGGCAACTCAGCTCATTTCATGCGATCGAATGAAAATATCGAGCATATCGAGCCGGCGCGAACGGACGAAATGCCAGTAAAATGCCTACTATTTGAATGAAAAATAAGCTTTTAACAGTTGTAATGGTTTTTAGAGTAAAATAACGAAAAAAATCGTTTTTCCCCAAATTTTGGGTTTTTGTCCGTTTTTTTTTTCTGGTAAAAAACGTTTCTTTCCTCCGAATTTTAAAAAACCGTTTTTTTCCATCCCTATTTGTAATACGTAAAAAGTTTGTAGTCTTCCGAAGCGTTACGAACTATTTTGTTTGTAATACGAACTTTTTCTTTGCAATGCGAAGCATCCAATTTCTTTGCAACGATTGTTCGCAAGGTTTCAACAGTGTAAAAGGATGAGAGTTTGTTGAACGCCAGGGCATTAGCAGCGGACTCGAGAGACACGAAGATACGATGGAGACATAGCAGACGCGTCACAACAAGTAATACGTACACAATAAATGAAAATTAGCCTATAATGTCCCTGCCGGGACGCGGCAAGGCCAAGGCAGAAGGCCCACGGCCTCGCCCACGGCCCACGGAACCAATTTGGCGACTTTCGTAACTTTGCAACCGATTTACGCCCTCTTCCGGCGAAGAGAATGCATTTATTTTGGCATCAACGTGTTCCCCTGACCCTTCTGCTTCTATGTATACACTTTACGCCCACCAACTTGCACTTGCAGGGCGGTTCCAGGCCCTGGAACGGTGTCGTGCATTTTTTACGGGTATTTGGACTTTGACGCCTTCTCCTGCGTAAAGTATGCAACGTAGAGAGTCGCGCGTGTGCTAGAAATGTTCCTTGAAGCTTGCACTATAAAAACAAAAAAAAAGATTTTGGAAATATTGCAATATTTGGCTGAGTTATAGGGTTTTAAGGGCTCCGGGAGCGCGAAAAACTGGAAGGTGTGCGCCGGGTTGCCTACCCGGACCTCCCGTAAGGCGCAATGGTAAATTTGAAGGCTTATAACTTTTTCCCTAAGGGAAATTTTCGATGCCTCCTCGGGTCAAATCCTTTATTTTGGTCATATCTTGCCGTGTGCCAAGTGGCATCGCGCGCGAACGATTTGCCACAACCGATACTTATGCTGGATGTAGCGCGCCCACTAGTGGCGCCCGGACGTCTAAGGCGTCAGTCGCCGGCGTTAGCCAGGCGCGCGACGCTATTTGTCTCACTCCGTGCACCGCCAGGCTCCCGCTGGCGCTCGCGCCACGCCAACGGGCGTCGCCGCGCGGGCAGCCGGGCGGCGCTTGGGCGAGCGTTCTGTGCTAGTAGGGAGGGATCTCGCCTTTGGGACAATATTGGGACTTCGATTTTTGTTAGGGAATTTTAACGATATATGCGTCGAGGGGTGTCGAAAATTTCAAAAACTGTCTAAATATGTCAAAAAATTTCGAAATATGTAGAAATACGTCAAAAAAGTCGAAAAATCTCGAAATATCTTTAAAATGTTGAGATATATCGAAAAATATGGAAAATGTCGAAAAACATCGAAAAATATCGAAAAATGAGGGATAATGTCGAAAAATGTCGAAGAATATCAAAAATTGTCAAAAATGTCTACAAATATCAAAATATGTCGGAATATGTCAACAATGTCGAAAAATATCAAAAAACATCGAAAATTATCAAAAATGTCAAAAATTATCGAAAATTATCGAAAAATATCGAAAATTATCGAAAATGTCGAAAAATATCGCAAATGTCGAACAATACCGAAAAACAACGAAAAATGTCGAAAATATCGAAAAACATCGGAATATATCGAGAAATGTCGAAAATAATCGAAATGTTTGAGTTTTGACGATTGGCAACACTGAAAATTGAAAAACGGTTGGCACCACTGAATTGCGCTCGAAAAGACGGTTCTAGAGAGGTGCGGGTCGATGGGGTTCGTAAAAGTTGAAAAGTGAGTCAATTTTGGGTGCTTTTTACAGTGTAGTCGCGAGTTGGGTCCTTTTTATCGAAAAACGGTGGGCGCCATTGAACTGGACGCGAAAAGACGCTTCCGGGGAGGTACGGGTCGACGGGGTTGAGAAAAGTTGAAAACTGGACCAATTACGGGTGCTTTTTACAGTGTAGTCGCGAGCTGGGTCCATTTTTTCGTAAAAGGGTGTGCACCATTGAACTAGACGCGAAAAGACGCTTCCGGAGAGGTACGGGTCGACGGGGTTGGAAAAAGTTGAAAAAAAAATTTTTGGTTATTCCGTGAAAACTTTAATAATTTTTTTCAGTGCCTTAATGAGGGTTGGCAGGATTTGCACCAGGCGTTTCGGTGTCCAGGAGTGACCCTTAAGATACCCTAAAAATTTCAACTCTCTAGCTCAACTCCTTCGAGTGGAACAGACAGACAGACAAACAAACAGACAGACACCAGATCGATTGCATAAGCCCGCTCTGAAGCTTTTTCAAAGCAGAAGGGCGGGCTAAAAACCGATAATCCGCTACTCTAGCTCCGGCGCCCCTCGCGCGGTGCCCGCCAGAGCCCCGCGTACGGCGCCTACCGGCGCCCCGCCTCCTGGCGCTCCCACGCCCGAGAAGCGCCTTCTGCGCCCGTCTGGATGCACCAGGGGCACTGCCACCTGCACTAGTTCCGCCGCGTCTGACTTCTTGTTGACGTTTCATCAAAGAGAGGGTGGTGGGTGACGGGCCAGCACCACCGTGCTGCAGAGCGCTGTGGTCTGTCATACATATATATATGAGGAAGTGGACGAATGGGAGGAGGGGGAGAGGGAGAGGGAGAGAGAGAGAGAGAGAGAGAGAGAGAGAGAGAGAGAGAGAGAGAGAGAGAGAGAGAGAGAGAGAGAGAGAGGGAGGGAGGGAGGGAGGGAGGGAGGGAGAGTGAGAGAGAGAGACGCAACTCACGGTACGTCTTGCTGTGGCTGCGGCTCGCAGCCCACACACATGCACTCACAAAATGTCTGATAGATGTATAATAGACGTCTATGTGTAGACGGAATTGTGTCTAGTAGATGTCTTTTTTTGATCTAGTGGTACATAGACCGTCTAAACGTCTTAACCCGTGACATCTTTTTGTGGCGCCCAGAGTGCTGGTGCGCGTGGAGGAGGAGAGCAGGGTGCTGGTGGCACTCGGGCCGGGACGGGACGTCTCTGTGTAGACATCTCCTGCGTAGACGTCTACGAGAGGCCTACACAAAGACATGTATTAAATGCACCTTGATTAAATGTCACGGATTAAGACGTCTTCATATAGACACATGACACATGGCGTCTATCGGTCGGCTACTAACTAGACCTAGCTCTGGCACGGAGTTCAGCGCTGTGTAGACTTGGGACAAAACGTCTATTCAGATAAATATTTCAGCTTTTACCTAGACGTCTTGACAGGTCACACAATAAGATACCGATTCTCCGAGAACCAAAAAAAATAGGTTATTCCGCTGGAGGGGAACATGAACCTAAAGAAGAAGTGCATGACCACCGGATCTGTTTCCCCCCGAAATCTGATTGGTCCACGCTGATGTCACTTTCGCCGTCAGCCAATGAGCGGACAGGAGGAAACAGAAGCAGCGGGCGTGATTTTCTTCACAAGGTTCCGTTTTCAGTTTAGCGGAATACCCTATAATTGGGTTCTATCCGAAAAACTCGAAGGAAGGTCCTGAGTTGACTCAGATATCCAAACACCACAATGCACAAGTTCCCCACACCCAGGAATCGGGCGAGGCCTCACTCAACCAAAGAGGCGCCGCCACAGGCGTCTCCCGAGCGTTGGACTTTAATCAGTTGTGTCTGGACTATGATTAACTGTTAAATCAAAAGCTGCGTGTAGTATGTAGCAACATTTGGTTCGTATGAATGTAGCGCAAAATCAAAATCAATATTCTCAAGAAAGTGATCTTAAAGTTAAAAAAATAATTTAAAAAAAAACTGATTATGTTAGGAATGCGCCCACTGCAACGCCATCTAGCAGGAGATTATCCACCTAATATCCAAACTTGATCTTAGAGATTTCGTAGACCGTCTATCGACGTCTATTATCCATCGCGAGACATACGTCTTTAAGATAGCTAGACCTAGATGGCTAATAAACCTCTAGATTCCATCTCAATGTACCAGTGAGCGATAGACGAGATGTCGTAGACCGTCTATAGATGGGTTACAGGGTGCATTTGGTAAAGATGTACAACGTAATACTGGAGATAGGCCTCGTCTTTACGATCATTTTTGAATGAGGAACATGGGGTCGGAAACGCTCCGTTACGGAGTCACGCCCTCTGTAAGTTGGTGCACCCTTGCGCCGTAAGGTAGTCAACACATTCGACATGCCACGCTCCGGCACTGCAGCGCGCGCCAGTACTGCGCTAATCCCGCGGTCATCTCCCACAGATCGGCGGCCGCCCGCCGCCCCCCACAGACGCGCGATCATCCTCCACGGTTCCGCGAGGACCCGCGCCTACCCCCGCTGCGAAGCCCCGCGGTTCCGTGAAAAGCCACGGCCACACCCGCAGAACCGCGAGGGGTGGGGTGGCCACTGGCCCCGGATCCTCGCGGAACATCCCGGGAGTATCGTTGCAACGTCCCGCGGTCCCGCGGTTCTCTCGACATTCATCGCAACTGCGTGCGTGAGGATCTGCTTTTACCGTGGGGGAAACGACTGCCAATTTTCGTGTCAGCCGGATTACCGATTACCCCGGATTACCTCTGGAGTGTCCTCCGGATAACGGTGCTTTTTTCCTCGGATTACCCTGGATTACTCTAAAATTTCCCCGGATTACACCGGATTACTTCGAATTTCCCCGGATTACACCCTGCCGGATTACCTATCGGCTGTCAGCCGGATTACCTTAGTCGTTTCCCCCGCGGCTTTTACCCTCGAGGTTCCGCGAGGACCCGCGGTCACTCGTCGCGGTTACGCGTGTGAGGCCGTGTGGCTTCTCAAGAAACCGTGGAGGATGTTCGCGCGTCTGCGGGGGCCGGGCCGCCGACCTGTTGCGCATGCGCAGGACTGGTGAGGTGTGGCTGGCGGCGCGCGCTGCAGTTGAGTTGCCGGAGCCACGGCGTGTCGAATGTGTTGACTACCTTACGGCGCAAGGGTGCGCCAGCTTCCAGAGGGCGTAACTCCGTAACGGAGCGTTTCCGACCCCATGTTTCTTATCGAAAAATGATCGTGAAGACGAGGTCTATCTCCAGTATTACTGTACGGTGTACATCCTTATCTGATATATGCACATTGTATAATAGACGTCTATTGCCAGACCTAGACCATGGAAACTTCCTGTAGACGGTCTAAAACAAATCTAAGTTGGTCTAAAGACCTAAATAGACGTATCCTATAGAACGTCTAGCACCGTCTATAGACGTCTATTTTTTGTGTGAGGGGCGGCTCTGAGGCACCGCGGCGGCCGGCGGGTACGCACACAATCCTGGTATCCAGACAATTATTAATCGCTCGCCAGTCTCTCCCCCTCTCTCTCCCTCCTCTGCTCGCCAGACTCTCCCCTTCGCTCCCTCCCCCCCTCTCTCTCTCCTTTGCTCGCCATATTTCGGGTATTAATCTTCGTTACGTCAAGGTACCCGAGAGAACCGACCGAAAGATGCTGTGCGCCCCGCCCGGCCCCGCCTGCTTGGCTCCGCAAGGCCTGGCCAGCATGCGGCCTGGAGAATGAAAGGGTCTGGGCGCGGCGAGCGTGAGGGCCTCGAGGACCTCGGCGAGGACGCGCTGCTGCGCGCCGCTCCGGGGGATGTGGCGGTCGGCCAGATCTTGTAGGACCCCAGAGTTCTCAAACGGGCGGGTCCGGGGACCCGGAATGCGTCCGAAGCCGAAGGTGCGAGTGAGATGCTGTAACCGAATAGTATCTCCCTCTCGCTCTCACCTGCGCATTCGGACGCGTTCCGGGTCCTCGGACCCACCCGTTTGAGAACTCTGTAGGACCCCCTCTCCGTGGTTCTCTCGGCCGATGTGGTTAACCCTCTCCTTGATGTCCTTCTGGGTTCTCTCCTTGGAGTTCCCTCCTGGGCTCCCCTGGGCTTCAGCGTCGTCCGTGTGGTCGTGTGGTCCGCGCGGCCCGCTTCCTTCTAGGGTTGTACCGGGTGTTTCTTTGAATGCGTCACAGTGTTGCGGGATTGCATACTCGCCAGGCGCTGCAGGGACCATGGCGCCTTACGGGCTAATGGGGTAGGCCAACCCGCAACACTGTTACGCATTCAAAGAAACACCCGGTACAAATACAGGTTCAGGCTATCGGGACGCTAGCACACGGCTGCTGCATGCAGCCGCCCCATGCGCGGCTCCATGCGCCAATGGGTTGCGACCCCAAGCTCGCGCGCCTCGCCTCGCCTCGCCACGCCACGCCTCGCCAAGCTGCGCCACGCTCCGCCACCCGCTCCGCTACGCCCCGCCACACGCAACGCTACGCCATAGCGTAACGTTGAAAGGTAAATCGTCAAAAGTTGAAAGTCAAAAAGTAAAGTGCTGCAGGCGCCAAGAGTTGAAGGGGCAAACGTTCGATACAGCGCTCGCAGAATTCAGCTGCTCTTGTTTTCCGTTGAAACGCTGAAATGTAAAAGCCTTAACATCCCCCCCCCCTCCCCCTTTTTGCAGGAAGATTTTGAGTTGGCCCTTCGGCATTGAGTCAGTAAGCCGAAGCTCGGACACCTGCGTGCTCCTGACCGCCGGGTGCCCGCGCCGCGCCCGCGCCGCGCACAGCGAGGACCACAAGACCACCTGCCACTCCAAGTTGTCATCATCGTGTCGTGGGAAAGAATACCAATTTGGCTTTTCTTCGACTGCTGTTCTCCTGCGCCACCCCTCTTCTACTGTCGAAGCTAAACTCATAAGTCCCGCCGTGTCATTAGAACCGCAAAAAGTCTTTGGAGCCGCTAACGACCCGTGGGCGGGGCGGGGCGGGGCGGGGCGACCCGCGCGGAGCCCTCGAGTTCCTCACGTTCCAAAAAACATCGCGAAGGAAATCAACCCATCCTGGCGCCCCCTTCCTCTCGGCCCCCGCACGTATTAGCTGGATAGGTACTAGGTGAAATCTTAGCTGCCTTAGCAATTTGTTTTCTTTTTTTTTCTGTACTGGAAAACAGTCGATCTGTTATAGCAAACGCTTGGAGCTTTATCAGAAAAAAATTAGCTGAGGGAGGTAATATTTCCAGCTGGTGCTTATATGAGCTGATATGTTAGCTCTTCCAGCGAATCTTTGCTTGCTTTTTGTCGTGCGCCTGCACGTGAGAACTCGAACCGAAAATCATACTGCACGGCGTTTGAGGTAAAGATTAAAAGAGTAGAAGCTTTTTAAAAACGAGGGTGGCGTTGGGTTCGGACTTTGTGGCTCGGCTCGGTCAGCGGTGATTCATCATTGGAGCTGCACCGGCCAAACCACGTCGATCAATCACTGTCCGGGGCGGGCCGGCCGGGCCCGGCCGAGACGAGACGAGACGCGAGTGGAGGCGCGATGTGGTGCGTGGAGCCGCCGCCAGGGGCCGCCAGCAGGGGCGACAGGAGAGTTGGCTGACAATCACCGGAATCCGGAATTTTGCGCCGATGATGGCCTGATACAGGAAGTATACTTAATGGGACGGCCGGAGGGCTGCGCACGGGTGTTTTAGAAAAGTGTCGTTTGAGGATACCGAGGGGTGGATGACTCGATGTTTCGGTGTCGAGGGGGAAACGACTGTCAATTTTCGTGTCAGCCGGATTACGGATTACCCCGGATTACCTCGAATTACCTCTAGAGTGTCGTCCGGATAACGGCGCTTTTTTCCTCGGATTACCCCGGATTACCCTAAAATTTCTCGGGATTACACCGGATTACTTCGAATTTCCCCGGATTACACCCTGCCGGATTACCTATCGCCTGTCAGCCGGATTACCTAAGTCGTTTCCCC
Source organism: Frankliniella fusca (assembly GCA_029379305.1). NCBI lineage: Eukaryota > Metazoa > Arthropoda > Insecta > Thysanoptera > Thripidae > Frankliniella > Frankliniella fusca. The sequence continues at coordinate 355,127 of JAHWGI010001424.1, forward strand.
CTCGTTCGGTGTACACAGGAGTAATGAGTACTCGGAGTACAGTCGAAGAACACGACGGCGTACTGCATGTCAGAGTACGTCGAGTACTCCTGGAGTACAGCCGGAGTACGCGGAGAACTCGGGTCCAGAACAGCCGGAGTACACGGAGTACAGGCGGAGTACACCCGGAGTACGTTCTGGCCTGTACACAGAAGCCGTCCAATCGTCCACCCCTTGGAGGATACGTGCGTCGAATTTTTATGTGACGATGCAAATGCAAGCCGCGCAGTTTTTCCCATTGACTGCGTCCTCCACGATGTACTCGATGTCCACGCCAAATGAGTTACCGCACGACAACGTGTCTACGGAGGTCCCTATAGTGCAGCGGTTGCCGCTCCACGGCCCGCGGCTGGCGTCCTCCGGGTCCCCGTGTGCCCTGGGCCTGGGGGACGCCAAGGACCGCGCAGGCTGATTCCGAAGATCGCTCTCGCGCCTCCGTCCTTGTCACACTCATGGGGTCCCGACATCCCCGACATTGGGCACCGCGATAGGTGCGACAAGGACGGAGGGACAAGAGCAGCTCTCTTCGGAACGAGGCGGCTGTGCCGCTGTGCCCGTGAGCGCGGCCGCGAGGTGAGGAGAAGCTGTCGGGAATTACTCACGACCGGCAAAGCCGCCCGGCCCGGCCCGGCCCGGCCCGGCTCTCACCCGCCGCATGATAAATGAAAAGTCGAAGCGGCACTTTTACACGAATCCCTCTGGCGCGGTGCGGCGCGGCGGCGGAGTAGAGTCTCTCCTCGCTCGCGCGCCCCCCGCGGCACGCCCCCCCCCCACTCCCCCCCCTGCTCCCCCCCCCGCTCCGCGCGCCTTCCCGACGGTGCCGATGGCTAAAAAATAACACACACGAACGATTTGAGTGACAACCGTAAGGTGATAAATGATGTTTGCGCGCATGGACCAGGACCAGCCGGATCGGGCAACTTGGACTACGACGATGCAAACTCGCCTCCTCGCTCCGGTACACGGTCCACGCAACCCGACCTTTGCGCTCCCCTACCACGCACTTTTTTCGCCTTTCCGACTCTCTCTCTCTCTCTCTCTCTCTCTCTCTCTCTCTCTCTCTCTCTCTCTCTCTCTCTCTCTCTCTCTCTCATACAGGCATCATATTGATCGGCTTCTTGGTTGTTCAGGAAACTTAAGAATGCATCACTGTAAAAAATATTGGGATTTTTCCCATACTCTTGAATTGGAAATTTTCTATACAGCGTATACTAGGGATAAGTTTCTATAAATGTACAGGAAATTTCCCATCCTGATAATTGTGTATAGGAAAATCATTGTATTATAGCAGGAAAATTGACTCTCTTATAAATCAGATTTCCTTTCCGTCAATGCGAGGAGTGCTTTTCTACGCATATATAGGGAAATTCCTCTAATTTAGGAATTTTGTCATGCTCTATGCTAGACGGGAAAATCCGAAGAGTATAGTAAAAATGCGAAATTTGAAGAGAACATATCCTTCGACATATATGTGTGAAGTATTGACAGATATGTATTATTGGCATGTATTGACATATTGGCCAATTGAGCAGTGAAAATTCTACTGGCTTCATTCCCGCGAGGAGAGTGATGGGCCGCGCTGATAGGCTATTAAAACAGGAAAAAAACATTGATTTTAAACAGATCCAATGCGTACACTCATGGCTTCAGAAGGCAATTTCACGTACTCTTAGTACACTGGTAAAACAAATGTTTAGTTCTATACATCAATTGGTGTTTAGTTCCAAATGTTCAAAAGCTATAGACCTGCTGGTGTATAGTTTTTAAACGTTTTGGAACCAAACATTTGTTTTACTAGTGTACTTTTGTTTAGGCCGAGTAGGTAAATGTAAACTGAAAGAAAAACTTTGAGTTCAAGATGGGGAACCGGGACCGAAATATAAAGCCGGCATCAAAACATGTGTTCGGAAATCCCTTACGCACGTAGCACAGCCGCCGCCACCGCTGCCGCCTCCAGCCCGGCCTGTTCCCGTATGGGAAATGCCCTAGTTGAGCAGTGCTGCTCTCAGCGACCACCCGGGGACGCTGGGGCATTCCTATCATGTCCTCCCTGAGGTCAAGTATGGGCAACGTGATGGGATCTCAGTCATATTATACAGGTGCAAGGTTCGACTCCCCGTCCGGGATGGTGGGTGACAAATAGCTCATTGCTGTGTAGCAAAGCACCCACTTTCGAGTGCGTACCATATGATACACCTAGCAAGTAAGTTCACATACATCCCATAGGGTGTGGCATGGCTGCAACTCATTTCCTTCCAGTAAGTGCTCGCAAGTACACTGCAAGAATAAGTGTTCCATGTCGTTGGGCTCGCACAGCCGTTCTCGCCGTTCTCCCTAGGGGTCCGTTACTAGGATTAAGCGCGTACACCAGCCGCCCGGAAAACTTGGAAGACCGGGAAGACCACCAGGAAGACCAAAGGAAACCGAAGAAGACCAATAAAATAGTCGGCCACAAATGGTAAGGGAAAACCGAAAAATATTAGGGAAGACCGGAAAACTTTAGGGAAGACCGAGAAATTCTAAGGAAGACCGGAAAACTTGAGGGAAGACCGAGAAATTTTAAGTAAGCCTGGAAAATGTTAGGGAAGACCAATGAGGGCAAGGGAAAACCACATAAAACGGTAGGAAGCCTTCAGAAGATCCTGGAAAAACAGATATTGGGAAAACCAAGAAAAAGTAGGGAAGACCGGGAAAACCATAAGGAAAACCTAGGAAAACCAGGAAGCCCATAGCATGTGTACCCCGGCAGACCGTACTTGCGGACCCCTCGCGTTCTCCCCTCGAGGGGCGGGCCAGGCGGGCGGCGCGCCGCTGAGCGCACCAAAACCCGCAGCTTCTTATTCCCACAAAAAGTAGGTCATGGGACACGGCAGGTGTGAAGAAGGGTTGCCTAGGCCAGGCCGAGCGGAGGGGACCGCGGAGGGGACCGGAGGGCACCGGCACCGGCGGGCACCGGGACGTCTAGGCCATCAAAACATCGCCAAAAAGATTCAGCAACGGAAACCCGACACCGTCTAACCCCTTCCCCCTCCCCGGCGCGGCGCGGCGGCCAACACGCGGCCTCGACTCGCTTTTTTCGTCTTCTTCATAGGAAATAGCGGTCCGGCGCGCCACGCCACGCCACGCCACGCACGCCACGCACGCCACGCCCGGGAGATGTAAAAGGGGTAAAGATGGGGAGGGACGAAAGGGAATAAGAAAGGGTTGATGTGGCCGGTAGTGAGGTGTGCTGGAGGGGCCATTGTCAGCTCCCAGGCGCACTGTGATCCGGGAGGAGGGTCGACGTGTGTGCAGGCCTCGCGGCAACAGATCAAAATAGAAAAGAAAAGAAGAAAAAAAAACGCGCAATATTGAAAAGTTTTGGAAATCGACACAAGCACGCTACGCGGTCCATGATTTTCTCAGTTTATTCGAGTTCGCCGGCGAAGCCCATTCAATGTATAAAACCGAATGATTTATCAGGCGAGTCAGAGTCGCGCCTCATGACAGTTGCAGGCCCTATGAGACGTGCAAAACTTTAGGTCTGTAAGAAGTCATCTGGAAGACCGCTGGTCAGCGACGCTCTTAAGACTGGTGGCGACTGGTGGGCTGCGAGGCTACAAGACTTGTGCGGGACAGAAATAACACTGCAGGACTGCGGGCTGCATTTCTCTAGGACTGCAGGACTGCGCGGCTGCTGCGTGCTGCATCTCTCCAGGACTGCAGGACTGCGCGGCTGCTGCGTGCTGCATCTCTCCAGGACTGCAGGACTGCGCGGCTGCTGCGGGCTGCATCTCTCCAGGACTGCAGGACTGCGCGGCTGCTGCGGGCTGCATCTCTCCAGGACTGCAGGACTGCGCGGCTGCTGCGGGCTGCATCTCTCCAGGACTGCAGGACTGCGCGGCTGCATCTCTCTATAGGACTGCAGGACTGCGCGGCTGCTGCGGGCTGCATCTCTCCAGGACTGCAGGACTGCAGGACTGCGCGGCTGCTGCGGGCTGCATCTCTCCAGGACTGCAGGACTGCGCGGCTGCTGCGGGCTGCATCTCTCTACGACTGCCGGTCCGTTGTTCTCACGCCGTAAGCCTTTGGCCTTTGGGGTGTGCTGCAGGGGGATTTTGGCTGGAAATCGTCGAGGCGTGAGGCGGCATGAGTGATGATGTGTTTGCGCGCCTCTTAGGCAGAGCGGCCCGGCCGGCCAGCAACCCTTCTGCCTCTTCCTCTCCGCGCGCTGCCCGCGTATTTTTCGGCCAAAAACTGTTGTACCCAAAACTGAAAGAGGAAGGGGGAGTTGGGGAGGGGGGACGTAAAATGGCATCATACCTTTAAAAAAAAAGTCCTCATTGTATAAATGGAGGAGTCGAATTTGTCGCTTTTGAGAGAGCGACTTTTCTGTTGCAAATGATTATGCTCCAGGGAGAGAGAGAGACGGATAGAGGACCTGTTCCGCGTACACAGGAAAAGCAAGAACTCCGGAAATGCCCTTATATTTTTGACAAAAAGGGCGTATTTCTTTTCGCGGTCAGTGGTTTTCTAATCAAAACAGATCTCAGTGTAAGAAACAACTGAAACCGACCAAAACTTGATGTGAATATGTCTGGAAATTTCGTTACTGATGGTGAATGCCCATTGAGTTTCAGAGACGGAAAGGAAGTATATTCCTGATTACGGGAAATGAACGTTCTCAGGCCGTTTTAAGCGGCGCCGGGAGCGAGGTCAGGCACACTGCCAGGATGCGACCGCGGGCGCCGTTCGGGGCTCCAGGATCACGTAGATCGGCCAAAGGGCACATGCAGGGCCGCTAAAAGGGGCCTAAGTGGCCATTATGCCGCCATCTTGGAAAATGGCCGCCATTTTGAATCCTAAGGGACAAATCGATGGCCTCCCTTTCTTAAATCGACCCTTAGGTACCTATCAACAAGTGCTCCAAATCCCATGCTTCTACTCCGATTTGCAGTGGGATTTTCTAGGGGCGGGGACAAGTTGCGACTTTCTTGAATTTTGGCCGAAGATTGAACCTTCCTCTTTGGAATGAGACGTCGTGCGGCATAAAATGCCATCTGGTGGCCAAGAAATAGCGACGCATATTTCCCAAAGCGAAGCGCCCTGGCCGGTCTGTTGCAAATCCATAACCCCGTTGTACAGCAGGTCGCTCTATATTTGCACCTTTCAGCTCCGCACAAACAGGTACGCATATTTCTACACTAGTAGAAATAGGGTTCTACGAGAGGCACCGGTACTAGAATTCCACCCAACCCATGTTCACTCACATCTCGGCTCTTGAATAGTTGACGACTGTTATCTTGAGTCTCCGAACCATCAGCATCTTATTCGTGAGAACTCTCACCTCGCCTTACGCTCAACGTCGCGACTCGCGGCGCGCCAGTCCAACTCGGCCGATTAGTTTACGTTAACCACCTGGGCTGCTCTAGTGGCCTGCTGGACACCACAACGCTGTGGTCGGGTTACAAATGAAGCTCGCTCACCACTCTACGTCTCTCTCTCTCTCTCTCTCTCTCTCTCTCTCTCTCTCTCTCTCTCTCTCTCTCTCTCTCTCTCTCTCTCTCTCTCTCTCTCACCACAAGCGCACGGCCGCGGCGGCCGCAGCTCGCTGGCCCTGCCCTGCTCGGCCCCACAAGCGACTGCTAAGATATTAGTTGTAGCCAAACTGAGGCAAATCGCTCCTGATGAGCGAGAAGCAGGCTGGGCGTGCCCGGGTCCTTCTGCCCCGCCCCGCCCCGCCCCGCCCCGCCCCGCCCCGCCCGGGTGGCCGACCTTAACTCATCCAGCTTCCTGACAAAACGATTCGATGCTATCTCCGCCGGCCACCATGCGGCCACCGAGGGCCTTATCCTGCACGGCCCGGGGAGCCGCCCGTGTCTCGTGAGCCACAGCGCCGCACCCGGTGTTGTCTTCGCCCGCCAGAGCTCCATATTATTTTCTTTTTGCCGGGGGTTTGCCTATAAAACAAGACAAAACACAAAAACAAAACATTTAAAAAAAATAGAATTACGTTCTTTTTCAGCCTTAACCTTTCAACGCTTAACGCTGGACAACTTTCACTTTGACAACTTGAACTGCTTCCATTTCAACGTTCACTTTCTCAAAAGCTGCGGAATAAACTTTTACAGATCAGGCTTTTACATTTTGGCGTTTCAATTAAAAAAAGAGAGCAGCTTAACTTTGAGCGCCGTAACGCTTGTACCTTGACCTCCCAACGCTTGTAGGACTTAAATGTCTGACTTTTAGCTTTTGACGATTTAATTTCTAACGTTTCAGCTTTTGAGGCGTCAGCTTTTAACGTTCCAAATTTCAACGTTAGGCTACGCTATGGCGTGGCGGAGCGGGTGACACGGCGTGGCCTAGATTTATGGGTCGTAATCCATAGGAGCAGAGGGCTGCGTATGGGGCAGTTGCAGGCGGCTGTGCGGAGCGCTCCTGGCCGGCCCATGCCGTGGCGAGGGTGGTGGTGGCGCGGAGCACGCACTGCCGTGCGCAGTATGCTGTCCGCCGATTGGGGCCCACGACAAGAGCTTTCTAACGCACCCCGTCTGATTGCAAAACGACAATCCTACGCCGAGATATGCAGAAAAACATCAAACACACTCCAGATCAGAGGGATTTGTGAGGTCGGCGATATTTCAAATCTGAACTGATTTTTCACCTTGAACTCAAATTTGGACTCAAATTGTAAAGATTGCGGGCTCTAGTCACTGGCCCCGATTCGTCCCGCCACGCTCTGCCACGCTCTGCCACGCTCTGCCACGCACCCTCTGCTAAGCGGGGGCGCGCCGCATGTGACACCCGGGCCGGGCTGCGAGAGAGGGTCGAGCAGGGCCGAGGAGGCCGCGGGGCAGGTAGTCCCCATGTCTTTGGTTTTCGCGCTCTATACGCGCCTTGCGTGTGGCGGGTCTGCTTAACCCAGAGGATGGCTGCATTGGGCAGACCCTCCCGTTGTTACGAAGGCTACCTCACCCTGGTGTACACTCCGCGTGCAAACCATATCACCACACGGGAGAAACAAAGGTAGGACTTAATGCCTTTCTAGGGGTGTGAAATTTTAATGCCTTTGCAAAGGCACGAAATTGTCCAAAGGCATTAACATTTAACGCCTTTGGGTAGTTTTAATGCCTTAGCAGGGGTGCTAATTTTTAATGCCTTGGTAATGGCATTAAAACCTTTCTCGCCCTACCTTTATTTTTCCAGTGTATCCAATCACATCATTTTTCGACAAAAATCTACACTGTCAAACCTAGTGTGGAACTATTCAACCCTTTTAAGTGTGCAACTCTCTGTTTAACACATGCAGGTTTCCAACTCAAGCTGCACAGCTGCAACTGTTCAACTGAACGCCTGTGCACTTGGAAGTATTCAACCCGGGAATTGTGCACTTGCAAGTGATACTCTGCGCGCCGGGACAACACTTTCATTGTTGAACACTTGCAAGTGCACAATTGCTGTGTTGAACACTTATAAGTGTACAGCCATTGTGTTATACAGTTGCGATTGCACAGCTGTTAAGTCCAATGTTAACAACAGTGGTAACACTTGCATGTAATAAACGGGGAGGTCCACACTTCCAGGTGCTTAGCAGTTGCACTCTTAGTTTGACAGTATTTTAAACACCTTAGCATTGCAATGTATCGAATTGGTGCAAAAAATGTATAGCTCGTCAAAGTTTGGTCAAATTTTTCATCCAATCACAACCTTCTAATCAGTGTGTACACCCATTTAAAGAGTGAGGTGCCGCTCCGGTCTGGCGGCTCAGCGCCTGCTCCTGGCGAGGCGGAGGTCGCCTCCGCGACGGGAATGCGTGTGTTTTGAATTCCTGATGGACGCGCGCCCCCGTTGGTCCCGTCCACCCCGCCCCGCTTGCTGCTCGACCTGACGAGCAGAAGTTGAGCGGAACGTATTTGTTATTGTCTTTTCCGTGAGCCAGGATTATTTTTCTTGCTCTATCCGTGGCCGCGCGACCTCAGCCTCCAAGCGCGTCCAGTACGGAACACCCACCGCGGCTTTGACAAACGCTGAGGCGACCAGCGTGAGCTGGGGTGTTACTACTAGGATAGTGACGGGAGAGAACATCCCCTGATCATTAACATGATTTCCCCGTCGACTAAGATTGTTCTGTTAACTGGCAGCAGAAAAAGTTCATGGCCAGAGCTCAGTAAGTATATTCTGACTGGTCTAAGTTTTTTGAGTTCTCTCTGACAAACCCCTTTTCACTGTGAGAAAAACCGTACACCATACAACAAAACAACGGTTTTGAATTAACGGTTTACGGTTTTCGTTACCGTACCTCACTAATTTACCCTATACTGGGTACAATTTTTGAACAGTTTTTTTTAATTGTACTTCAATAAAAACGGTTTAAAACTGTTGTCAAATTGTAGTTTTTTTCTCACAGTGTTCATGCGCGATGTGCAGGGAGCGCCGACGAGCACTTTCGTACACCCTGACCTCTATTGGCTATTTCAGAGCCGGCCGTGAAGAAGTAAAATGTTAGGAACAAAAGAGTCCGGGCATGCGCAGAGAGCTTTTGTTCTTCCATTTTGCTTCTTCCTGTCCGGCTCTGAAATTATTAGCCTTTTAACTTGAGCTGAAAAATCAGCGGGAACCACATACTGCATGATGATGATGATGATGACTATGATGATGATGATGATGATGATGATGATGATGATGATAATAATAATAATAATAATAATAATAATAATAATAATAATAATAATAACAACCCTTACAGCCCCAGAAAGTACGCCAACAGGACGCTAAAAGTACGTCAAAAGTACGTTTCTTTTGAAAATACCGACGGATTTAGCGCACTTTAGGTCGCCATCACCTCCCGCCCGCCACGGGACCAGTACACGCACAGGGCCCCCTCACAGTCCTAGGTTGCTTTTTGGACGCGTGCAGTGACGTACTAGTGCGCACAATCTACCCTTCTTGAGGTACTAGTCTGCGCGCAGTACCCACTCAGAAGACTAGGTCGCATTTTGAACGCGCGCACTGGCGCACTCCGGGCACACTAGTTCTCACATCCCACCCGCTGTGGCTGACTTGTACGCCTAAGATACGTGTCGGGGCGTATTAGGCCGTCACTTGGTACCGTCCATTGTGCCAACCAATCAGAGCACAGCACAGCAGAAGGCTGCTCAGTGACTTGGGTTGACGTCGGTATGGCAGTGGTTGTATCTATATGTGGTTCGGTGGCCGCGCGGCTAACGAGTCAGCATCAGCAGCGGAGGTCGAGGGTTCGAGTCCAACTCAAGTAAGTAAGTTTCGATTTACCAAATGAATTATCTGAATGTTCCAATGTGCTCTCCAGGTCAGCCTGTACACGTAGCGTAATATAACGGACAAAGAAAAACACAATTTTGATTTCCCTTTAGCGGAGAGGTGGGCAGTACCCCTGTGCAAGGGGGTGGGGGGGAGGGGGTAGGCGGTATCCCTGTGCACGAATAAGGGGAATTCACTTCCGTAATACACTGTACACCTGATCCATGTATTGCGTGGTAATACCCGTAATGTAATACCGAAAAACACAAAAATATGCCCTTCATTGATCAAATGTTCTGCGTAATACAGCTGTATAATACCGCGTAATACCGAGTAGTCTGTACAAGATTTTCCAATGTGCATTCCCCCTCGCCTGTGCAGCACCAACGGGTGCCGCCCCTGCCCCCGGCCGCCACCGTTGAGGAGAGCGGGGAATTTTCAACGCCCCCTCCTCCACCCCACACAGCAATAGTGATCTAGAACGCTTTTAGTACGCTTTTCCGGGCGTACTAGGATGTATAATGAACGTTTGTCCTCGCATAGCGATCTGAAGGCGTACTTGTCCGGACGGACTAGGATGCCACGGAGTACGGTTTTGAGACGTTTTGGCAATCTTGGCGTACTAGTTCTCTTTCCAAAAGCGAACTTTTGACGTATTGTCCGAGCGAACTTTGCGCGTACTTTTAGCGACCAAACAGCGTACTCTTCGGGGCTGTAAGGGAAAGAAAAGGAGAGAAACTGTATACGCAATAACACCGCTTCACATGTGCGCGCTGCGCGCTGGAGGAGGAGGCGATCCGTGCCGAACGGAAGCAGCGGCCACCTCTGGGCAGCGACCCCCCCCCCCCCCCTCCCCCCTCCTCCTTTACCGCGGCCCTAACCCTCACCCACATTCAATCGCGTAATTGGATGAGCAGACAGCTCTGTGATGGGATCAGAGCAACCCTTTCTTTCCGTCATAATCCTACCCCTTTTGCCCGCGCTGCCCTGACCTTCTGTCCTGCACTGCTGATCCCGTAAAAAATGAAAAGTTTTCATCTTAAAAACTATCCTGCTCTTTTCATTTTTATTTTTCCTTTTCTTTTTCACCCAGTCGGGGCCCTCTGATCTGATCCGGGTGGCCTGTGGGACGGGCCGCTTTGTGTCAGAGAAATGTGGAGAAAATTGCCGAGTTGGCAAATAATAAACAGGACAGGCCTGGGCGCGGGCGGGGCGGGCTCTGCTCTACCGGGTCATGCGAATAGAGGCTTACGATGTTTTTCACAATATGCTGCAGTGAAACCTCGCTCTGTACATTGCGGGTCTTTCTCAGCCAGGAACACCGGATTTTAATGAAGGCATGGTTATTGAGTCAACTTTAAAAAACCTGAAAACTAAAAGCTTTCCTATGTTGCAAAGAAACTTTAATCGATGCTTTGAAAAATTAAATAAATAAAACATTCACTTCCTAGCATTCTGTGAGAATCCTTGCAAACCATTTATATTCATATTCGTAATTCAGGGTACAGTGCTTAGGGTTTATTTTATAACTGACGCTTATAAACTTCTAGCACTTAAGGTGCTGCCTTTGAGCAGCTTTCTGTACAGAGGACAGCTGCTCCACCCGGGAGGTCAGGTACCGCGGAAAAAGGGGGATAAGAGGAAAAAAGAGGGAGTTAATTAAAATTAAAAAAATGATGAAAGTAAAATATTTTATTTGAGACTCCGAACAAATAAGGGCTAAAAAGCCCCAGAATAGGCATTATAAGAGACTACACAACTTTACTTTGAGGCATTAGGTCTATTTTTCTTCTGATTTGTGCCTGGGAAGCAGAGACTTTCTTTACTGTGCCATGTACTCGCTCTTTCTATGATAAGGTATATTGTCTATTGTCATGACAAGATTTTTTACAGTGGTGTAGTAGTGTACCTCTTGATTACTTATTTTTATACTAGGCATTTCATCCAATCTTATTTTATTCATGTATCTGTCAGAGCCAATCAGAATGGGTTGAGTCTTAGCAGGATTAACAGACATACAGTGCTCCATCAAGTACTCTACAGTACTTTTCATATCGTCATTAATTAGGCCTACTGCTCCATGCAAATTTTAAACTTTACAATGCTCATACAGCTGAATGTCATCAGCATAGAGATGAACCTTACCGCTGCTCAATACCAAATACCAAAGGCAGATCACTTACGTACACTGATAAAAATAAAAATAAATAAAAGAAAAAAACTGTCCTCCTTACGATGAGCTACGCTGAGTAGTTTGACTATAGATATATCTTACTCTCAATGTCACAGTGTTGTAATCTGCACATACCTTAAAATTTGCGAATGCTCTCGATTTTGTTTGCGTTTCATAGATACGTCAGTTTTTTTCGATCGCTCCGCTCGCGATAATTTGGATATACACTGTGTCTACCCTGCGAGCAGTTGCGGCTGCTTGATTGCGAACGAATTCCTTTGTATTCACTGCAAACCCTGGAATCCAATTTCTCACCCAAAATGGGAGAGGACACTTTTCCATACTAAATTAGAGTGAGAATTTTTAACCTCACTCTTTTTGAGCGAGATTTTTCTGAGCCTCGCTCTATTTGAGTAAGGATTTTTTAACCTCACTTAATTTGAGCACGAATTCTCACTTTATTTGGACGAGGTCTCAAAATTCTTTCTGAAAAGAGGCGAGGAAAAAAATCTTACTCTCCAGAGAGTAATAAAATTGCCCTCAAATTCTCACTCGTATGGGGGCGAGAATTATGACTCGTAGATTTTCAGTGTTGCAAACAAAATCGTTCGCAATTGCGAAAAAATTTCTTTGGGAGCTGAGTTCGTTAAGCGAACAAATCCTTCTTAAGGCTTTGTCAGAGTACCAAAATTTAGCCTAGTTTGCCCACTTTTTCAGTCCTGCTCGTTGCTCATCGTTTCTTAAGTTAATTTATTTTTGTTCACTGCTCGCTTTGACGTTGGATTTTTTAACCGATCCCCACAGGACCCACTCCATTTTAGCCACATAGTACAACACAAAATCAAAAAATTTTCCTCGATTCTCTCGGAACTACCTCCTCTCTTACTGCTATCACTGTTATTTAATTACTGCGACGTCACATTCTTTTGAATGTGACATGTGCCCGCATTTTCTGGCCGATTCACGTTGAAAAGAATGTGATATTACATTTTAAACAATGTGACACTTTTCACGTGAAAAAGAACGTCCGCACTATACGCACTTATCATTAACAAACAATCTAAAGGGTTTCAATTCTATTGAGAACGTTAAATTAAGCATGAATTTTCAGTCGATTCGTTACGGGTCCCTTGAACTCTCCGTTCGAAATGGTGTTCTTTCGATCGTGAATCTCAAATTGATATCTAAAAGATTGAGTTTGATTGAAGGAGATAATCTTGTATGTATCGCAGAGAGCCTGCCGCGGGTTGACGGCGCCTGGCGCCAGCCTGCCATGGCTGGGGAGTCCCCTGTGTGCGTGTGTGTGTGTGTGTGAATGTGTGTGTGTGTGTGTGTGCGTGCGTGTGTGTGCCTGTGTTCGCCCGAAAAAAATGTTCCTCGAATTTGTTAGCGCGTCGATCACAAAGTGAGATATCACACGGCGAGCTCAGCTATTTCCACGTCTCCGAAAGACGTAAATCCAAACTGCGGCAGTCTAATGAGACATCGTACAACACTCGGCCGGCGCTATCTGCCCCGGGAGCCGACACATCACCCCCCCCCCCCCCCCACACCGTTTCCTCGAATCTGTCTCCCTCTGCCTATGCCTCTCTCCCTCTGCTTCTGCCTCTCTCTCTCTCTCTCTCTCTCTCTCTCTCTCTCTCTCTCTCTCTCTCTCTCTCTCTCTCTCTCTCTCTCTCTCTCCCTCCCTCCCCCCTCTCTCTCTCTCTCTCTTTCTCACTCACTCACTTTGTAACATGAGTATAGCCCTGCCGCGGGTGCCACTAACCACTACTGTACCGGATTCCACGCGCTCCCCGGCGGTGAGCAGCGGCCAGGACATCCTTCCTGCTGGCATCAAGAAGGGAGAGAGGAAGGCAAAGAGAGGGAGAGAGAGAGAGAGAGACAGAGAGGGCCTGAGGGTGCGAAGAGGACAGACGTATATATAAACGCCTGCTCGAGGTGGAGGTGGAGGCTGCTGTTGCGTTTTGAAGCCACACGGCTGTCGCTGCATGAGAGAAAGGGAGGGCACGGAGGAGAGGGCATAAAAAAAAATACGACGGGGAATGGGGAGAGAAAGGGGTGGGGGGTGGGGGGGAGGGGTCGGCCGCCGCGGCCCGCGACGCCAACCCGCTCCGCTTCACCTCGCGCCCTCCGCTCTGCTCGCAAGACCAGGTGCGGATCGGGAGAGGGGGCGGGGAGCTCTCCAAAATTTAAGAGGCGCGTTGTAGCGCAGTGCCGTTCGGGAGCAATCCTCTGTCAAATAAAAATTCAACATTGTATTTCATCCTGAGTTAAAATTTACTGCTTTGTTAAACATGTGAAAAACAAGAAGCAAAGATGTCAATTAAATTTATCCAAGCTTTTGTCAAATATATTTGATTTTAAAACTGAGAGCTCGTTCTTTACACATGAACTTTCCAAAGCAATTGCGTTCAGAATGAGTATTGAGTACTGTGCTCAAGACTGTAACACGATAGGGTTTATCTCTAAATCATCTACATGTACATACAAAAAATCTGAAAAAATATATAGAAACCAATGTGATATTTAGAAAGGCCATGATAAATCTAGAATAAATGTGAAGTTCTTTTTCGCTTCAAGATCAAAATTTTGAGAAACTGAAAACTTTATGTTGAAGGCGTACCTCTGTACTTAAAATGCCTATATACTACTATATACACACAAGTAATGAAGAGGTGGACTCTTCGACTGCAGTTCACCAACTACAGATATAGGTCAAGTAAAGTTTCGAATGCAGTTTGTTTATACTTCTTTCGACCCCCGGGCGTCCCGTGAAGGCAATAATACGAAATGGAGGATAATATGAATATCCAATAGGTATAAGCGACGGTGCATAGATTCGCAGTTGACCGGTGGGGATAATTAAATCTTTCTACGTGGCCACGAACTGCCACGCCTCACTAACACATGCGGGGGTGCGCCCCGCCGGCCCCGGCCCGCCGGCCCCGCCCCGCCTATTGTGCACCTCTGGCTATTGACACTCGGAGCTATGGGTCCTGCAGGGGCCACACGTGCAATAACAACCGGGGGAATAATCATGTCAGGGCGACACATGCGGCGGGGCGGTGCGGGGCGGTGCGCGGCGGGCACTCTAAAAGTCAATGGACATTTTTTGTAACTAAATATGAACGATTTTGTACGTCACTAGACAAGGTACAATATTCGATACCTCGCTGCAAAAGTAGCCTATCTGGTGTCGGTGCGTTAAAACTAGCCTATCTTTACCGTGGCCAACAGGACTAGCCTATCTCTCCTAGCTCGTTTCAGACTAGCCTAAGTGACTTTTTCGAGCAAACTGAGATTTTGGTGGAAATATCCGTTTCATTAAAATCCACGTCGAATGGTATATGTCTCTCATTTTGCTCCAAAAAGTCACTTAGGCTTGTTTTAAACGAGTCAGGAAAGATAGGCCAGTCCTGTTGGCCGCGGTAAAGATAGGCTAGTTTTAACGCACCGACACCAGATAGGCTACTCGTGCAGCGAGGTATCGTATTGTGTGCCGATAGTTACAATTGGTAACGAACTCCACGTAATTTGTAACAAACTGCACACAATTAAGAGGTGAAAATTGTACCTAGTGAGAGAGCGACGTGCAGAATCGTTCGGTGCTAGTTACAAAAATGTCCATGGCCATTTCGAGTGTGGTGGGGCGTGGCGGGGCGTGGCGGGGCGTGGCGGGGCGTGGCGGGGCGTGGCGGGGCGTGGCGGGGCTCGGCGGGGCACCGCTGAGGTGCCGCTGGACTGGCCGCGGGGGCGCTGAGCGGCGCTGAGCGGCGCTGAGCGGCGCTGAGCTGTTCATCATCATATTAGGAGTGATGGATTGTGTCCTGCGGTGGCCTGTCCCTTATTGCTTGTCAGGCGCGGTGCTGCCCGCACTCTCCACCGCAATACGTGTCCTCCCCGCCAGACTTTCGCATGTCAAATTCTTGCAGCTATAAATTGTTTGCAATGTGGCGAAGGTTTTTTGATCCTTGCATTTCGAAGAACCAGTTGCAAATAAATTGTTTGCAGTAATCTGTTTAGAATCCTTGCATATTACAAATTAGTAGTTTGCAGCAAGGAAATAATTTGCGAGCTTGCAAAGACTCAGTGCTTTATAGCATACTTCAAAATTCTCTGTACGTTGTGAAGAAATTTGCTATGGGTTTTACGAACATTTTCTTTGCATGCATTCAGTGGTAAAACAAATGTAGAAAGTTTTACACATATTTCTGTTTCGTTCCAAGTGGAAATAATAGACACTACCTGGTGTTGAACTTAAATAACAGTCAATCAGTGTGCCATTTTTCTACTATTCACAAACGTTTCGTAAACTGCGCTCCACTTGGCATGCATTTACTCGACGTGTTCGCGTTCGCGCCTTGACTATTGATTCAATAGGCCTGGCGCGTTTCGATAGGTGCACAAATACTACATTTGTCAAGTGTCGACACTATTAAAACTAAACATTATGTAATATGCCTCCTTAAACTCGATGTACTATAATGTGCTTAATCATAGCACTGGAAAAACAAAGGTAGGACTTAATGCCTTTCTAGGGGTGTGAAATTTTAATGCCTTTGCAAAGGCACGAAATTGTCCAAAGGCATTAAAACTTAACACCTTTGGGCAGTTTTAATGCCTTTGCAGGGGTGCTAATTTTTAATGCCTTGGGAAAGGCATTAAAACCCTTCTCGTCCTACCTTATTTTGTTTTTCCAGTGAGATAGAACACGCAAGTGTGCAATAATTACACTATTATTTTACAAAAGTCACGGCGTCGAACGACGCACTTCCAGCCCGTACAAAAAATATTAGTCCCCTTTTGTCCCTTTTCAGTACGCAAAGTAGTACGCTCGGACAGGACGCTTTCAGTCTCCAAACGATAACGAGACTGGTATGCTTAGAGGGACAAATCGTACCAAAAAACGCCACTTTCACGTACTAGTCCCCATCTAGTCCAGTACGCTTTCAGTGCGCGCCCATCTGCAAAATCCGACAGGGAATTTACCGATCAGAAGCTACCATGCAAAAATTGGTTGGTAACAAAGGTGCAAAGTTCTAAGTTTATTCTCCACAAAGAAAGTAAAACCTTTTGTAATAAAACAACCGAAACGTGGTAAAGGGGTGTCGATAACGAGGCGAAGCCAAATCCGCTGTCCGTTTTGACCTAGCTAAAGCCGTTTACGAGTTGCCAGAAAATTTTGCTTCGATTTCAATAAAAATTAAATGGCCCTACTAAAATAGAATGTAGATGCCCCAAATAAAATTTGAGGTCAAAATTCCAATAACTTTCGAAGTTACAGCATACTAAATTTGATTCGGAATTCTCTCCGATCAGCTCTTTATTTTTTAACAGTGCTGGGTGCAGCGACCAGGCGTACTGTTTGAGTGAAAGTCCGGGATCAGCAATTTTCTCGATACCTTTTCGCACACTAGTTCGTTCTCAAGGGACCAGAGACGTCCAAGTCTCATGTGAAGGGCACTGAGGGCGTACTGGTACTCGTCGCGGATGCCGCCGCTGCGAGTCGCAGCAACCTCCAAGCTTCCTAGTCACCATGCCATCGGTAACTAAAAGCGTACCAAGTCCTGTGCACGCGCACCGATAGTGTCCTCGTCGACAGTCAAGCGTACTAAAAACGCACCGAAAGCGTACTAAAAGCATACATTTTTTTTTTGTACGGGAGGTCACAAATATCGATACGTGATTCCGATCGGCTGGTTGGGCCGGATCCGGACCCGTTTTGCTTGCTGCCAAGGCGGCTGATCACCCCGCCCCGCCCCGCCCCGCCCCGCCCCGCCCCGCCCCGCCCCGCCCCGCTGAGGGTCACGAGCGTGTCCGGCAAAGCGCTGGACTGGACTGGTGCCACTGGTGCTGCTGTGTTCATCGAGTACAATGGTCTACCACTTCCATGCATGATCCTCGTACCCCTCAAGATGATTATTATTGATAATCACATATATCAAAATCATGTAAAATTTCCAAATGTTGACAAATTTTGACAAATATGGAGAAATATTATCAAATTTGACCGAAAGTTAGGTGATTACTGGCTAATAATGAGTAAATATTTTAAAGGTAAACTCAAATAATATCTGATAATCACCATATTCGTGACTGATTATAATCTTCGTACGCGATTCTTCAAAGTGGTAGACCCTTGTCGAGTAGCAGGTCGAGAAAGCGCGTGTAGACGAAGTGTAGTGCGCTGCTAAACTTTCATTCACGCCGGAAAACGGGAAGTGACAAAACAAAATTCTTATAGTAAGTAATTATTTTCTGGGGGGAGCGCAGTGGGTCGCGACGGGGCGCCCTTCCCACGTCCCGGCGCATCTCCCTGCTATGACAGACCGGGAAGGCAATGACGTGCATTACGTTTCAAGGGGCTAAATTTAAACGCCGCCGTGCGGCTGCCACTGGTGTTTTTCGTGTAGTTTAGTGTAGAGGCAGGGCAGGGCGGGGCGGGGCGGGGCGGGGCGGGGCGGGGCGGGGCGGGGCGGGGCGGGGCGGGGCGGGGCTGGGCGGGGCACAACCCAGAATGAGATTAATATTTCTCCCTCACTTGCTCCCTGCGGCTGCGGCCGCGTGTCGTGTCGCCCGCTGGAAGCAGGCGGAAGGATGGAGAAGCACCCCTGCCCCACCCCGCCCCACCCCGCCCCGCCCCACCCTGCACTGACCCGCACTGTCTCGCACTGCACTGCCCCGCCCTGCCCCTGCCCCTGCCCCTGCCCCTTCCTCACCTCCGCCTTATCCTTTCTCTAAAACATCTCAAACTCAGATGGCGGCCCCTGCCCCAGTCTCCCAGCCCCGCCGCTCTGGGCCGCTCATCGTGTCTCGTCATTTTCTGCTTGACTTGGATGGACGAGTCCCCCGCCCCGTCCCGCCCTGCCTCACCCCGCCCCGCCCCGCCCCGCCTCACCCCGCCCTGCCCCGCCCCACCCCGCCCCGCCCAGCCCCATATATATATGGTACCCTATCGTCGAACTAATAAAAGTCGTTTGATCAAATCAGTTCAAAGTTAGTTCATATGCAGCTAAGATTCCGTTGGTTTTGAATTTTGCCCCTGAACTAAATGGTTTCTTAGTGGGTTGTACTGTGGTGTGTACAATTCGAGGGGGCAACCACTCAAGAAATCATGTGTCCCTAGCCGGTGAAATCCCAGAGAAATCCCATTGAAATCTCGCGAAATCACCGAAATCATTGGAAATCATCTAAACGAAATTCAACGAGATCTCTCGAAATCCCGTGAAATCTTGAAGGCATCTTGAGAAATCCGTTAAAATCTGGTTGAAATCTGGTGGAATCACACGCAATGTGAAGAAATCTTACAAAATCAGAGAAATCAGGTAAAATCAGAGCAGGAGGAATCTCGAGAAATCTCGGGAAATCTGGAGAAATCTTATAAATCGTGAAATCATGTGTCCCTCCGGATAGGGAGTGGTTGCCCCCTCGGTACAATTCTTTCGTAAAAAGTTCTTTCGCAAAAAATTCTTTCGTAGCCAACTATAGTCCAGGACAACTTTGCTGTGCACACGGTCAGTCCAGACCGCATAGTCACCGCAGAAAGGGATCGAGGAGCAGTGTGCCGAGCTGCGTTGGGGACGGGGAGGGAGAGGGGCAGCGCGAAGCCACGACCCCCGAGCACATCTCAGTGCCGATTTTTAACTTTTGAGGGTGTGTGAAATCTTGTAAGATCGTATATGAAATCTCAGTCTCATGATCTAAGAGAAATCGTCTAACAGGATTCGCCGTACTTCTCGAGAGTGAGGACGGGTAAACGCTGAACACTGCCTCGGAATAAAGTACGGCAAATCTTGTCAGGAAGTAAAGTAAATCCTGTAAAATAAACTACAATGAAGGCTGGCATAAAAATTAACTGGATTTGCTGTAGTTTTTTTCTTCAGTGAGTGCAACCATACAATATGCTACGATCAAACCGAAAAGGGTGAGAGGAATAAGACAAATTAAACGCGAGTGAGATGAGTTAGATGTTTTCATGGGGTGGTTTGGGGGCTCGGCTGCTGCAGACAAAGGCACTTGGAAACAACCGCGGCGCTTAATGTGGAACAGTCTTGTAGTGGCCCGGCGCCGCCCGGCGCCGCCTGCCGGGAAGTACTTCCCTGAGAGGAGGACTTCGAGGTGTGTCTATGTCCCTGCGCTATATAGCAGAGCCGTCCTGATCCATAATGCATTTCTTACGAGTCCATTAGCGAAACTGTTCATTTGTTAAGTGATTCAAATGAGGGAAGAAGCGCAGAGCACAAGCCACAGGCTCGCGCCGCGTGATGCCTCTGCTTGGGGCTCGTGACTAATGCGTGAGCGCCGCTCAACATCATGTGAACCTGATGGGGAGGGCCGAGGCGGGGTGGGGTGGGGCGGGGCGGGGCGGGGCTGGTAGAGCCACCAGTAGTGCCCTACCCAACACCTCTGAGGGAGGGCCTCGCCACACCCCGCCACGCCCCGCCACTCCCCGCCACGCCCTGCCACGCCCCGCCACGCCCTGCCACGCCCCGCCACTCCCCGCCACTCCCCGCCACTCCCCGCCACGCCCCGCCCCGCCACTCCTAATGTAGCCCATAATGAGGACATTTTCAGCACCCCTAAAACAAGGTTAGAGCACCGCTGGAAAGGTAGGACATCGCACCTTTGTTTTGCCCGTAGTGGCGAATACGTAAGTCTGGGTCAAACATCCGGTCGGTGATGTGGGGAAATTCTTCTTTCCTCAATGCAGATGCATGTCTTAGCCGGGCGGGGCGTGGCGGGGCGGGGTGGGGCGGGGCAAGGTCTTACCCTTCGGCCTCCTTGTGTCCTCTCGGATCGACAGTGCAGCACAGTGCGGGGCGGACGTGACGCTTTAGCGCGCGGGTGTTTGGCTTCCCAACCTCCCCTCCCCAGCCCTGTCCCGCCCTGCCCCTCCCTGCCCCGCCCTTCCCCGCCCCCGCCTCACCCGGTGTCCCGCGTATCAAAATGCTATGACTTCTTGTCTCGGGCCGAGCACGACGGACCCGAAAATGAGAGAACTGCCGGGCAAAATTTTGTCTGCTTTTTGAATGCGGCATCATTCCCTCCGTGACGCCGGCACTCTGTGTGCGCGCGCACGTGTGTCAGCGCCTGAGGTAAAAGCTGAACTGTTTCTCCACAATGCTCTCCCGGGCGGGGTGGGGCGGGGCGGGGCGGGGCCCTGCTGGGTCACAATGGTGGAACAGGGGCATGGACGTCCCACAGATTCCCGCAAAGAACTGGGCATTGACGTCTTTTTATGGCGAATAATGCCAGATACTCACCCCAGGCACAAAGAGGTAATTGTGAATTCCTGAAGTCGGATTCTCCGCTTGCCAGACGTGTCGCCCGGGTGGGGGCCGATGGTGGGAGAATCAAAAAGTCCATTGTAAACAAGCAGTCTGATACATTATTCGTATCATCTCCCAAAAATGTTCGGATTTTTGTAATACAACTGTGTGGATTATTTCCCACACAACATGAAGGACGCAGAATTTCTTATAAATTTGTGGAATTTGTCCTCGGCTGGAAATTTGCCATCAACAATGTTACTGTGAAAAAAAAGTCGTACGTTTCCGGGGGAAAATTCTCCACGATGTAAGTCGTAAAATTACGTAAAATTTTACGTGCACTTCCCGTGAGTTTTAGAATAGTTTTATGACAATGTCGCATAGAAATTATTTTTTATAGTTAATAATTTACGCGTTGTTTACGACCAAATCGCTCCAAAATGCTATGAACATTGGTGACTTTTTCGTCGTTATGTCAAATTTTCTAACAGCTTGGACGACACTCCATGCATCGGAACCCTCGGTCGCAACGCTTGCGTTTTTCCATAGTGTTTATCATATTAAAATGTACACTCTTGATGACAAAGTCTTACACTCTGAAAAAAAAAAAGAAAAAAAGGTTTCCTTATGGTGTTCAAGGTCCATCGGACCGATTTAAGGTTGGAGGTCGGAGGATATCACGCGGCCTAATCGGCCTATTTGAAGAAAAGCACCTGATTTCGATATGATGTACATCTGACGCATACTCAGTCTCTCGATAGCCCGGAGCCGGAAACGTAATAAGTTGCCAATTAATTGAGATTTGAAGCTGTGCAATCCACCATATTCAGGCAACCTCGGCCCCCACACGTGCGCTCGCGTACGCTTCCCCCCTACAGCTCCCTCGCCACTCCAGCCTCGTCTTTTGCTAATGCAGTCACGTCCTGACAATTACCGAAAAGCACGCGGAGAGCCGAGCAGAGCCGCTCTGCCTGCACCCTGCCGGGCCCTGCCCTCGTGCGCTAAACTCCTCGGTTTGTTCTTGTCGCCGAACAGCATCGGCACATCCGGGTTTCCCTCTTCCTCCTCTGGAAAACGGAGCGAGAGAGGACTGACTCGACTCGAGAAAGAGAGACAGATATACTTTCTGAAGCGACGAGCCGGGGGATTAGGATCCCGACAGGGACTCGCGGCCACCGGCAGCGCGGCTGCAGCGGCTGCAGACAGGCGAGACAGGAAGCTGCTGGCGGAGCGCGAAATCTCACAGTTTGATTTCTAGAGAAGTAATTAGCAGCCGCTTTCTTTGTCCTCCAGAGTACTCTGGAAATCCAAGTGTACGAATGTCGCACACTTGTTGGTGTGCGAGGATTCATTCGTACACTTGGCCACTCAAACGTGTGAATGTCCTAGAAAAATTCACACGTTTAAGTGGCCAAGTGTACGAATGAATCCTCGCACACCTACAAGTGTGCGACATTCACACACTTCGGTTTCCAGAGTACGCCCAAGCAGGCCCCGGCCCGGCCCGGCCCGGCGAGCCGCAACCATGAGAGAGGAAGGTGAAAAGCCCCAGAACCCCGCAGATTTCGCACCTGGGCAACAAATGGGTGGGCAAAGTTTTGATTTCTCCCGGTTGTTGGCGATGCGCACATTGGATTCCCGAACGTTTCCTCAACCTACAGACGTTTCGCCCCCCGACTCTCTACGATCAAAACAACACTCTAAACTTTCTGCAAAGAAATTTTTCGTAGCGTACAAAGAATTCTGTGCAATCGTAATCTACAATAAATTTTCTTGTATTACAAAAAGGTTGCCTTTGTACTGTAAGGAATTTTCTTTGTATTACAAGGACTTTTCTTTGTAGTACAAAAAAAATTGCTTTGTATTGGCTTTGTATTAGGGTTGCACAGATTTCTTTATAATACAAGGAATTTTATTTGTAAGAAGTTAAGAGTGTAGGTCCTAAGGACTCTATGACGCTAAAAGGGTCCGGTGTGAGCTCGCGGCCGCCCTTGCTGCCGGCGCGTCTGTCCGGGCTGGACCCTTCACGATGAAAAAAAAAAAAAGTAAATATGAATGGTAGAGCTGTGTAGTGAAACGCCCAGTTCAAGGTGGCAGGTTGCGAAATTTGACGACTCTGGGCTCTTAAATTTCATGTTACATAACACGAATTGAAAATGACGTTTCCTGGTGATAGTGGCCCTTTGGCTGGCCCAGGCAGGGGCGTACTACGGTCCGACTGACAGGTGGGCGGTGCCCTTCAGATTGCCGACTTACAGGGGGTTTGTAGCACAATTTGCCTACCTTTCAGGCGGCTGTTAGAGGCCACAGGAGCCAGCCTACCGTACATTCATGCCAGGAGCCGACAGGGGGGGGGGGGGGGGTCGCCTGCATTTAAGTTTTTATGAAATAGTAAAAAATAAATCCGATGAGAATAAGCGCATTATGATGTTGCTGTGGTTCAAATTTAAAATTTGGGGACTAGCTGGAGGCTCGAGTGGGCGTCCGAGGCTGGAGCTCGGGCCCTTGCCCTTCTCCAGTGGCGGGTGTTTACTTTTCACGGCCTAGTTTAAGACTCTCGGTGAGTCCTTCGTTGTTCTAGGACACTGTCGATACTGGCTCCTCTAGATCTTAGCATACGTCACATGCTTCACGGTAAAAACAATGTCTGATTTTTTGAGGGAAAAGGGAAAACTTTGAGGAACTTCCGTAATTTGAGGTAAACCCCTCAGATTTTAAGGAAGACTCCTCAAAAAATAAGGAAAATCACAAATTTTGAGGAGATTTCCTCAAAATCTAAGGAGTTTTTCTCAAAGTATACAAGGTCCTCAGAGTTTTCCCCTTTTCCTCAAAAAATCAGACATTGTTTTTATCGGGATTGTACTGCTACCCTCGCTGCTACCACTACTGCTGAGTCTGAGAGGGCTAGGCTGTCTGAGCTGTTCTGGGCTGGCTGTCTGGCTGTCTTGCTGGCTGTCTTGCTGACTGGCTGGCTGGCTAGATCTACTACTACCCTACGGGTAGAGCCAGTACTATATGGACTGTCTGATCCGGTTGGATTTCGACATTTCCGTGAAGAATACCATTCGATTCTTTGTTCCTTCGCCCATCAGAGAGGCATACGACGATAAATCTGATGAGGTTTAGTACAGACGAAATAAGTAAGAAATCAGCTGCGCCCGGCCCTAGGGAGCTGCTACCGGCTGACCAGCAGTAGGGCCGGGCCTGCCATGCATCATATTTACATTTCAAATGCTGGGGATCCTCCTCCTCAGACCTCCCCGTAGAGTCACTGCACCGCCCCAACCCCCTTCCACCCGGGGCCGCCACCCGGAAATGAAGTGGAGCTAATCGAAATAAATCTTACAGACCACGAGTTTGTCGCGCGCTCCGCCGCGTCGCGCCGCGCCCCGCCGCTGTGTCCCCGGCAAGGCCAGGCGCGCCCCGACTTTTTACTTTATTTTTTTTTATCATCCGTTCTCTTTCTCTATCTTTTCCTCACCTCGGAGCCAATGTATCATGTCGGCCTCGCCGCCCTCACCCTCAGCCCCCTACCCCCACCCCCGTGCCCTCTATATGTATGAGAACCAAGGCACCCCCAACCTTCACCCCTCCCCTCCTGATGCCGTGTTTCCGCATTTCTTTGCCCCCCCCCCCCCCCCTCCTGACTTCTCCACCCACCCGCAATAAGGTCTATGACCTTGGCTTTGGAAGCGTAAAAACGTAAATCCGGCAGCATTACACGCCGGTAGATGCCAGTTCAAACATCCCCCCCCTCCCCCTTCCCACCTGGCCCTCCGGCCACGGCAGCGGGCTGCGGGGGTAAATAGTGCTGCTGGACTAAAAGAAATATATACGGTTTCGGTTAATCCTGCACACTCCCGGCGCTTATGAACCTTTTTGTACGTAGCTACGTAAATCTATGCAATGCACACGCGTAGCTTGTTTAGGATTTATTACATTATTATGTATAGAACATAGTAAGAAGTTACGTAAAATATCCACTTATTTGGGCGTAAGTACGTAAGATATTTTTAAACGTAACTTACGTATGTGCATAGATTTACGTACACTGGAAAAACAAAGGTATAGGACTTAATGCCTTTCTAGGGGCATGAA
This sequence comes from Frankliniella fusca, assembly GCA_029379305.1. Taxonomy (NCBI): domain Eukaryota; kingdom Metazoa; phylum Arthropoda; class Insecta; order Thysanoptera; family Thripidae; genus Frankliniella; species Frankliniella fusca. The sequence continues at coordinate 379,967 of JAHWGI010001424.1, forward strand.
ATTTTAATGCCTTTGCAAAGGCACGAAATTGTCCAAAGGCATTAAAACTTCACACCTTTGGGGCAGTTTTAATGCCTTTGCAGGGGTGCTAATTTGTAATGCCTTTGTAAAGGCATTAAATCCCTTCGAGTCCTACCTTTGTTTTCCCAGTGTAGCTACGTAAAAAAAGTACGAAAGCCGGGAGTGTACATGTTTTCGAGTTCAAGAATTTTTACGAGAGAGATCTCATGTTGACACTTACAAGGGTAGATCGAACGTTTGACTTTACTCAAATCGATGGATTTACAGTAAAACGGACCCAAGGAAAGGGTGGGAGAGGATGAGTGACGTCTGTGGTTTGATTGGCTACTGCGGACACAGCAGCAGGCGACCACGAAACTAGCTAAATCAGTAACAGCAATTGTTAGATTGCGATCAGGTTGCATATTTCCGGTAAAGTGATCCTAATTTCCCAATCATGAATTGCAAAATTACTAACAACTTAATTTTGATAAACTGCGAATTGCAAAACTACAAACGTTTTCAAAATTTTCGAACACATGCACTGGAAAAACAAAGGTAGGACTTAATGCCTTTCTAGGGGTGTGAAATATTAATGCCTTTGCAAAGGCACGAAATTGTCTAAAGGCATTAAAATTTAACACCTTTGGGCAGTTTTAATGCCTTTGCAGGGGTGCTAATTTTTAATGCCTTGGTAAAGGCATTAAAACCCTTCTCGTCCTACCTTTGTTTTTCCAGTATGTTTTCACAAAATAATAATGAATATTAACATCAAATTGTTAAATTAATAATGCTGTGAAATTTCACACCCACGTTTGCAATTTCACAACCTATTTTGATCTGAAATTTCAAAATACAGTGTACTATTGATGCATTCAGTTCACCCTGTCAACGTTTGATGACTTTATACAATGAGTTAAAGACGCGAGGTGGACGCCACCGGCCGTGCCGAACATAACTGAAAGAAGGCCGGCGACACGGCGGCTCACACTTCCACTTCAAACCAACCTCAGGCGCGTATTAAGGGGGTGGGGGGGAGCGATCGCCCTCCCCGCCTCTGTGGTCACTAAACAGCCGCCTGGTGTTGCAAAACCCCTGTATGTAGGCAACCTAAAGGGCACCGCCCCCCCGCCCCCCGCCCCTTGTGGGTCGGACCTCAATACGCCACTGACGACACAGTAAAAAATAGTTCTTGAGAAACAACTCTTTTTGTGATGACCGTGTTGTTGGCCAACAGGCATGTCGTTCGAGAACAACCATGTTGTTCGAGAACAACACAACTTGTAGCAAAACAACAATGTTTGTTGTGCAGTTAAAAGAAAAAAAAGTTGGCAAATATCTACTTTCACGGCTTCACGGCTTTTGGTTGTGAGTTTTATATCACCGGATTCAGCTAATCGAGCACTATTCAGTAGTGTTAATATTATTTGGCGCTCTTGCCTGATTTTCCGAGAAATTAAATAAATAAGATCGGCCTATAATATATGTTGGAGGGGTTAAAGGCCGCTCATATTTATTTAATTTCTCAGAAAACCAGGCAAGAGCGCCAAATAATATTAACACTAATGAATAGTGCTCGATTAGCTGAATTCAGTGATATAAAACACACCACCAAAACACTGGAAAAACTAATGTGACACATGTCACATGTGCACATGTGACCAGTTTAGGTAACATCACGTAATGTTACCATATTTTCGGTAACGTTTGTAATGTGACATCCTCCATGTTATTACTATAGGCAGACATAACACGTTGCACCGGATGTCACATTACCAACCGTGACCGGGAATTTGGTAACGTTTTGAAATGTGACATAAACTGGTCACATCAATTGATGTGACTCATGTCACATTATTTTTTCGGGTGAAGCCGTGGAGCCGTGAAAGTAGATAATTACCAAAAATTTTCCTGGACAACTTCTGTTGTTCCTGAACAACTTTTGTTGTCCCTGCACAACTTTTGTTGTTCCGGAACAACTTTTGTGGTAATTGGACAAGTTTTGTTGTAACTGGACAACGTCGGCCGTAACTTAACAACTTTTTTTTTAAATATGTATTACTCGACACTTTTTGTTGTTGGCGGACAACTTTTGTTGTTGCTCAACAACATCGTTGTTGCTTTACAAGTTATATTGTTGTAAAACAATGCTTGTCGCTACAAAAATTTACAACGAAATCGCTGTTAGTTCACAACTTTTTTTTAGCAGTACAACCTTGAATATATGTAACAAGATTTTAATTTATACTCTTACCAAACCAGGAAGGCGGGTGACCCAAAAATTTTGCTGGCAACTGCAGCAACACTTCCCCTCGCTCCCCCTCTCCTCCTCACCCCCATATCGCCCCGGCTGGTCCCGAGCAGCCTGCCTCCCCGCCCCCCTGAGTTCCCGTCCCATTGTATCAGGTTTCAAAGGGAAGTGGCATTTTCAAATTCACATCCAAAAATTTTGAATATCGTTTCAATTTAGGTGAGGAGTGGTCTTGCTCTGAACGATTTTAAGAGACAAGAATTTTAGTGTAAGCCACATCTTAATCCGACAATTCTACCCTCCGGCTCATTTACTGTCTCAAAATGTTGTAAAATCTGAAAATTGTCGGATTAAGATGCGGTTGCGGTTTACACTAAAATTCTTATCTTTTAAAATCGTTCAGAGGAAAACCACTCCGCACCTAAAAAGAAACAAAATTCCAAATTTTTGAGTTAAAAATTTAAAAGGCTTCTCTTCCCTTTGAAACCTGGATACAATGGGCCGGGACACCAGGAGGGATGCTCCTCGGGCCTCTTCGACCCTCCCTGGGCGTGCTGGCTACCACCACCACGACACCAGCCGCCTTCCTGGTTTGATTATTGGAGTATAGTGATGACGTAAAGTGATATTGCAGGACTTTAGCATACAATTATGGAAGCCTCTACGCATTACAGTCAATGTTCGATTTTTGCGTGCCAAACGGGGCGTGCGACACGCCGCAATCGAACAGTGTACAGGTTGCCGCACCGTCTGGACCTCGAGCCTCGAGCACGACCCCGGCCGACCCTCGGCGCGACAAGCGGGGATTGGGTGGCTTAGCATGGGGGGTGCCGCCTGCTCTGTCCGGATAGTCTTCCGTTCGAAATTTTCAGGATGTTAGTTAAGAATCGTATCGGGCTGAAAAAATGAATACAATAAGTTCAAACGGCATATTGATACTCCAATTTTTTGAAATTAGGGGGCGGCGCGCAGTAATCAAAACTCAGGACTGCGCTGCAAATGCAACTGCACGACCTCGATCGCGAGCACACAGAGTCAGGGAAAGTCATTTTACGTGTGATGACCACTCGTTTGTTTCGTTTCTCTCTATTGACTGTTCACGATTTTAAAATCGTCAAAATAATTTCAGCCTGCATTGTTAGCTTTCGAGTACGTGTTGTTCACGCTGGCACACGCGGGGCGGGCTATTCTCCAACAAAACTAGGAGGAGCATTTGGGGTTGCAGCGGAGGTAGCCGCATTACCTGCTTAGCCCAGGATGCCAAGTAAAACATTGAGCTCTCACCTAAATAAAATGTTAAAAAGCTGGATTTTTGTACAGTTGCCGTGCTCAGAAGCCTATTTTTTGCCCCCGGCGTCAGACCTTGAGCTCGCTGAGACACTGAAAAAAAAAGGGCGTACACTGTGAAAAATTGTCATAGGTTTACGGGAAAATTTTCAACGAAGTGGAGTTGTTAAATTGCGATCACTTATCGTAAAATTACAAGCAGTACCACTCGACTTGAAATTCAATTACAAGCAAAAATGGGCTGTCGTAAATTTACAAACATTTTTCGTAAGTCGTAATTTACAAAACAAATCGTAAATCTACGAACATATTTTTCGCAGTGTAGCAGGTCTATGGTTTTATATGGCGGCTGCTCCTGAAGTTTTCATCGTAGAAGGTCGATTTTAGTCTCAAAATGCCCAGACTAAACCCAAGAACATAGTAGCAGTTCTGGAAATTCCGATTAATATTTTTTTTTTACTGTTATCGTTAAATAACCAAAATTGACAATCGTTCACTCATTCTGACATCGTGATGAATCCCAAGGGAGCCGTCGGGTGCCAAAATTGCCTTTTATAAACGCTGTTCCCCCTAACCTTGCTCTCGCACTCTACCTGGCAATGTACTTTTTCGTACATGTGAAATGTACGCATATAAACGTGCGGATTTATGTAAAAAAACGTGCAGAAATATGTAAAATATTGTACATAGATCTGCAAAATTTATTACATGTCGAAAAAATGCAAAACAATAAACAGATTCGTGTACAATGTTTTACACAATTCTGCACGTTTTTTTTTTTTACATACAGCCGCACGTTTATATGCGTACATTTCACATGTACGAAAAAGGAAATTGCCAGTTAGTTAGCGTGCGCTGAAGGCTATCTCCGTATCTCTCGCGTCGGTGTTTTTGCAAGTCTCATCCTTGCACTTGCTGCACGAGGAATCACCGAGGGGTCGCCAACTCGCATAATACTCCGTACACGGCCCCATAATACCCTTATAATACCCCATAATACCCATAATACTTATAATACCTCATTATACCCATAATACCTCATAATACTTCATAATACCACATAATACCACATAATACTCCCCATAATACCTTATAATACTTCATAATACTTCATAATACTACATAATACTTCATAATACTTCATAATACTTCATAATATCTCATTAAAAAGAAGAATAATCCTAACTTTTTCCTACTAAACCTAGCCTTTAAACATGCAGCGCGTCCTAACGCATCCTCGCATACCTCCACAGCACTTGGTGCGGCAGGATGCCTTGAGTGTGTGCGAATAGTGGTTGCTGGTTGCCTGAAGTGTCGCCCGTTTCATCTCTCCCAATTAGGCAACCTCTTCCCAACTCTTCCTCAGAGGTACGGAGAGGTAGGGATGGGAAGGACCCCTGCTTCTCTCGGGAAGAACTCCCGCACCTCCCCCCGCCCCCTCCCTCATCCATGACCCTGTCACCATCCGACTTCAGCGCAACCTACCTTAAATGTTTCAAACTTACCGGCATACTGCATTGTTTTGGGCGTTCTGGGCTGGTCCGGGATCCCCCACTATCCACCAATTTAACGAAGAAAGGGGTTTTATGAAATTAAAGTAGGGAACATTCCTAGAAACCGATAAATTTTCGTTTTGCGTACAATTGGTAGAAACGATTTTGAAACCAACCTGTGTCCCGCTGTTTGTAGTAGAAACGAACATAACCGACAAAAGCAATATGTTATTCGGTTTCAAGAGAACCTTCTAAACTGAAATTATTCGTTTGTGTCAAAGCTCACAACACTGTGAACGCTGTGCACTACAATAAACGCATGTGAGGACAACACCTAAGCTGTCTTTAACATAACATTGATGTCGACGTACGTCCTCACTATGCCGACGGCTCTTGCAACACACACTTATTATACTACGCGCGTGGTTACCGAATCTGGCCTGGTTCTCTCAAGTCAAGTCAAGTGTACCCAAAAGCCGAACGTCGTCGAGCGGATGTCGAGTTTTGCACCGGGAAGGACAGAGTGCAGCAAAGAGGAGGTCGTAGCCACCCTTCCGGTACAAATGTACTGCGAGCTGCCTGCCTAGCGCCATTACTCTCCTAAGTAAACATCTTAAGCAGCCTTTGAGTGAATCTGAGCTTGTTTCGGAGACATAAATAGCAAATTTTAAAATAATTGTGCAAGCTTTTATTAAACGTGTATTATGGTCTATAATTCCCCCTTACATTCATAAAACCTTTATAGGACGTTATAATATTACCTTAAAACCTCATTATGACGCCATAATACTTCATGATACCACCATAATACCTCATAATACCTCCATAATACCGTATAATACTTAATAATACCTATAATACCGTATAATACTTCATAATACCCATAATGTCCATAATATTCATAATATCCATAATGTTGTGGTATGACGATTTCTCATACTGAATTGTAATGTCGCCTGCATGTGAATTTGTCATTCCGAGGCATCTGACCAAGAGGGGAATACCGGGAAGATGCTATGAGTCACTGGTCGTCACTGTTCTAGTTTGGAATAAAAGTGAAAAGTTAAAGAAGAGATTTCTGTGTTTAATTTAGAGAAATCACCCAAACCTGATCATAAAACGACAGGTTATGGGCCCAGAATTACCTGCTATTCGAGGTGATTAAAATTTATAAGTGGAAAAGTGAGAAAAGTGAAAGTGAGTGAAGTGAGTATTCTCCTTGGGTTAAGTGCCATTGTTCTCTCTCAGAGCACATGGCAATATAGTTGCTTTTTCTTTAAAATGAACAAATTATAGTCCTAACTGGTGATGAAAAGAAAAATAATTAAGCTTGGATGTTCCAAGTACTTGGAAGTTCCAAGGAAAAATGTTGGAAGTTCCAACTTGTGCTTGAGGAAGTTCCTCAAGCATCAAAGTAGAAGAGTAGAAGTTCTACTCATGAAACTCAAATAAATAAAACTGTGAAAGTTTCACAGCAGGTAGAAGTTCTACCCAGTGGAAGTTCCACTAATAATAATTAAATAAAGAAAAAAAAAATTTTGGTAGAAGTTCTACCCGGTGGAAGTTCCACCAGTGGAAGTTCCACAAATAATTAAATAAATGAAATAAAGTAAGAAAAATTGGTAGAAGTTCTACCCGGTGGAAGTTCCACAAATAATTAAATATGAATAAGTTCCGAATGTTTCGGCATTACCAGTTGGACTATGTACTAATTCTGCCCTGTTGTATTTGTAGAGAAACGATGGAGGAATATAAAGTACAAGGTCCATTATTTAATGGAAAGAATTATGCAAACTGGAAATATCGAATGGAAATTCAATTAACAGCAGCCAAAGGAGAACTCATACGATTTGTTAATATTGGTTTGGAAACTTTGTTGATCCCAGAGTCTGAGCAGCCTGGAGACAGTGCACAGGTTAAGAAGAGGAAAGAGGAGGAAAGAAAAGAATTGAGAAGACTGGATGCAGTATGCAAAGATGTGTTAGTGAGACATATTGATGAAGATCAAATTGAAATAATTAAAGATTTAAAAACAAGTTATCAGATCTGGCAAACATTAAGTGAACGGTTTATAAAGGGTTCTGTGACTACAAGAATGCACCTTGCAAAACAATATGCGTTGCTAAAATATGCTCCCAAAGAAGAAAAATTTGAGAACTTTTGTCTGAAATTTGATAAATTGGTACGGGAGCTCAAATTGGCTGGTGCCAAATATGAGGAGTTAGATGAAGTACTTCAATTCATGGCTGCCTTACCAGCTGAGTATAAGTCTCTAGTGACAGCATTAAAGACTATGGATTCAAGTAGACTTACAATGAGTTTTGTTCGATCAAATATTGAAGATTTTGAAATGGATCAAGAAGGAAAGAAAACAAACTCGTACAAAGCACCGAGTGTTGCTTTCTTAACAAGGGGAGGAGCAAGATATTCTCCTTATCAAAACAAGTTTGGTTATGCTTGTCACAATTGTGGAAACATTGGACATCGCAAGAAAGAATGCTGGTGTCCAGGAGGAGGAGCTTTCCGTGGAAGAGGTCGAGGAAATAATCAGAATCATGGAGAGAGAGATCAGCAAACAACAAGCAGAGGACGCGGAGGAAATCAAAATCAAGATGGTGGCCGTGGGGGTCACAGCTCATACTCCTTGTACAACAACTTTGTCTCTACTAATGGCTTTAGAGGAGGCCGTGGTGGACGTGGATTCGGCGGTCGCTCACGAGGATGGCAATATCGAGGAGGCCGTGGTGGTAGCCAAGGCAACCATCAAACAGCACAGCTGACCCAATCAACAACAACAACAAACCAATCCACAAGTTTGTCAACAAATCCAAAGACGGAGATGGCGAATCTGAGTAAACTGGATGATGACATTGTCTACAGTTTCATGAGTGAACAGGTACCAAAATTAATTACTATTGATTCTTGTCATAATGCCCTTAATATAAATAGTTCAGACAGCACAAGTGTTACAAGTTATGATGGTATTGCTATTGAATTCATACTGGACTCAGGGGCATCAAAACATCTTGTAAGAGAGGATGTACCAGTTCAGTATAAGAAGTGGTTATCAGAACCAGTATTAATTCAGGTGGCTAAAGAAAAGATAATTCTGAAAGCTTATTGGAAAGGATTTTTGCGTTGCAAGACTTTTGTCAATGGAGAGACTCATCAACTTGATATTGAAGTATTAATCACAGAAAATTTATCTCATAATCTCTTGTCTATTTCCAGCTTAGAAAAACTAACCTACAAAATTACTTTCTGGGATGGGAAATGTTTTGTTGAGCTAGACAAAATTCTTGTTGCTTTAGGCCATCGACTACCATCTAATCTATACAGGATGATCATGTATGTTGATGTAGAAAGTGCAAATAATTCAGTCTCAATGTCAAGTGAAGCAGACTTGTGGCATAGGAGATTGGGCCATCCAGGTAAATCATATTTAAAACAGGTATGTAAAATGGTGGATGGTGTCGGGAATATTGGTGATGGGAATGGTTTGTGTGAGATCTGTGTTGAAGGTAAACAAGTAAAGCTTCCTTTTCATGGGACTAGGGAAAGGGCTACCAGGCCATTGGAAAGAGTACATAGTGACCTGTGTGGTCCAATTGCTCCAACAGCTTATAATGGTGTACGCTATTTCCTAACCTTTCTTGATGACTTTACTCATTTTGCAGTGGTGTATGGTTTGAAGGAAAAATCTGAAGTATTCGAGTACTTCAAATTGTATGAAGCCAGAGTAACTAATCGATTTCCAGATAAGAAGATTTTCAATTTCAGGTGTGATAATGGAGGAGAGTTTGTAAATAGAAATATGAGACAGCTGTTCGCAGAGAAAGGCATTGAATATGAACCGACCATACCTAATACACCTGAGAATAATGGGGTTGCAGAAAGGCTCAACAGAACCTTGTTGGAGAAAGCTCGGTGTATGCTGCTGGGAAGTAGTTTAAGAAAAAGTTTTTGGATAGAATCACTTCTGACTGCTGTCTATTTGTTGAACAGATCACCGACACGAGCGCTTGATGGAGATAAGGTTCCAGCAGAGTTGTGGTATGGGGTCAGACCTAACCTGCAGAAGCTTAGAGTGTTTGGTTGCAATGCATATGTTTGTAAGTCAAAAGAACAGTGTGCTGGTAAATTTGATTCCAGAAGCAAGAAATGTTTTCTGTTGGGATATGTGGAAAATGGTTATAGGTTATGGTCTATTGAAGATAAGAGAGTTATAACCGCAAGAAATGTTGTTTTTGATGAAACTAAAAATACTTTTAATAAGAATTACATTGTAAATGATGCTGTAAATGACATGAATGAGAATGACGATGTCAGTGACGATGTCAATGACGATGATACTGAACTGCCTGAAATGGAGGAGTTTGATGAGGTAAGTGCTGATACAGGTTTGAGGAGGAGTACAAGGGTAAGAATTCAACCACGTCATTTACAGGATTATGTAACTCTTGCATCTATTGCTAGTTTAGTAAGTGAATTAAGTGAATCTGGAGAAGCAGATGATAGCATATGTTATGATAGAGTAGAACCAAGTGTTATGGATTTGTGTAATGATGTACCGGTGCTTTTTGATGACATTCAATATAGGAAGGATAAGAACAAATGGATGAAGGCTGTTAACGAGGAACTTCAAGCATTGAAAGAAAATGAGACATGGGAATTGGTGAGCCTTCCGTCACACAAGAAACCCATAAACTGCAAGTGGGTGTTCACTGTAAAGGTAGATGCTGCAGGTGAAGTTGAAAGATATAAGGCAAGAGTGGTTGCCAAAGGATGTGCACAGAGAGCAGGTATTGATTATAATGAGACTTATGCTCCTGTTGCTAGAATTACTACTGTACGTGTATTTTTGAGTTTAGTTAATAAGAATAACTTGTATGTGCATCAACTGGATGTAAAATGTGCCTTTCTTAATGGAGATCTAGAAGAAGAAATATTTATGTGGCCACCTCAAGGTTTGGATGTAGATGGAGATATAGTGTGTAAACTGAAGAAATCCCTTTATGGTCTTAAACAGGCACCCAAAGAATGGAACAAGAAATTCAATGAATGTGTGAAATCATTTGGTTTTGACCAATGTCTTGCAGACAGATGTATCTATGTGAGAAAGAAAGATGGAGATGTAGTGTATTTGTTGCTGTATGTTGATGATTTCCTAATTGCAAGTAATAATGAGGAACTGTTACATACAATCAAGAACAACCTTATGCTTAGATTTAAAATGAGAGATCTTGGAGAAGCTCTGTATTTTCTAGGTATTAAAATCACTAGATCTACTCATGGTTTATTCCTCTCACAGGAAAATTACGTAAAGAAAATTGTTCAAAGATTTAAAATGGACACTAGCTCTTCAGTCAAGACACCATTGGAGCCTAGTCCTAATCTTGATTTGTCTGGAGCAATAATTGTCAAAGAGAAGCCATATAGGGAGTTAATTGGAAGCCTAATGTATGCCACCATGTTTACTAGACCAGATATCTGTGTCGCAGTCAACCTGTTCAGTCAATTCCAGACCAATGCAACTGAAATCCAATGGAAAGGATTAAAGAGGATTTTAAGATATTTACAGGGTACACCAAAGTTAGGAATCTGGTTTAAAGGAAATTCTCATCATCCGCTAGTTCTGTATGTTGATGCTGACTTTGCTAACAATCCAGGAAGGAAGTCTATTTCGGGCTTTGTGATTGAAATGTTTGGAGACCCTGTACTTTGGGCAACCAGGAAACAGAATTCTGTTGCGTTATCATCAACTGAAGCTGAATTTGTTTCATTAGCCACTGGTGTGGCTGAATTGTTGTGGTTAAAACAACTCCTGAAAGATTTAGGTGTTTCAGTAACAGAACCTATTCCTGTGTTTGAAGATAACCAACCCTGCATCCATGCTCTAGAGTCCTGGGAAACAAAGCGGTTAAAACATGTTGATGTGAAGTACAATTTTGTGAAAGATCTTCATCGATCCAAAGTTATCAATGTTAAGTATATACCCACTGGTGAACAGAAAGCTGATATATTCACAAAAGGGCTTCCAGTTGAACTATTCAATAAGCATAGAATTAATATTGGAATGTGTGAAATGTCTTCTTAAGTTTTTTTTATTATCTTTGTATTCAGTATTCAAAATCGAGGAGGAGTGTTGTGGTATGACGATTTCTCATACTGAATTGTAATGTCGCCTGCATGTGAATTTGTCATTCCGAGGCATCTGACCAAGAGGGGAATACCGGGAAGATGCTGTGAGTCACTGGTCGTCACTGTTCTAGTTTGGAATAAAAGTGAAAAGTTAAAGAAGAGATTTCTGTGTTTAATTTAGAGAAATCACCCAAACCTGATCATAAAACGACACATAATATCCATAATATATAATAGTCCGTACACGGCTCAGGCGAGTTGGCGACCCCTCGGGAATCACAGACCACTCCCCGCTTCCTGCAGGAGCAGCTGACCCCACAGCCTGCCCTGCAGCTGCCTGCAGCTCTGGGTGCACCGCTCGCAGTGAGCCGTTCTCGGCCCTCCACCCCTCCACCCCCACGGATGGGATCCGAAGGTCGTTCCCTAACCACTGCTGCACCTGACCTGCAGGCGCACTCTGAAGCTGTTCGAAGTACTGAACAGTAATGAGAGAACGAGGAAAAAGACACGAAAAAATGTGGCTAAGTTCTTCGTATTCATATTCAACAGACGAGTAATTTCTGACCCCCTCCACATTCTGCCCCCTTATTAACACGTTTTCACATAATATTTTTGTAACGAGAAAGGAAGGTAAGAACGGGGGTTTGTGAAGGAATATGTTGATGATATGATTTCGTTGGGGTCCTGGGAGGCTCTCAGCTATGGCCTGAGCCTGCACAGCACCGCGCCACGCGCCGCCACCAGTAATCCCCGAGTAATCCGCCAACAATCTTGTCCTTTCCAAATAGCATAGCATCTTATTTCGGCTGGGACCAGGTCGCGGTGTAGCGGGGCGGGGCGGGGCGGGGCGGGGCGCCGGGCGTATCTGCCCTGATATCTTTATCCGCTGCCATCTCGACAGTTTGTCTCCGCCGGTCGCCGCCGTCACGATTTCCTTTCCCTCAGGCTCAATGAGCCCGGCCCAGCCCAAGTGCGGGCGATGTGAATGACCTGCTCACTCCGGCTGGACACGAACCCAGCGGCGAAGGGACCGTGGAACGCATAGCGACTTTTGTAATGCAGTTTACAGTTTGCTTGATGGCAACGGTGGAGAGCTTGATGGTCTCAGGTTGCCATCGGAGAGTAACGCGTGTATTTCATGCCAAGGGAAAGATTTCAATTTATTTTTAGGCTTCGCGTGCGCAAAAGCGCTAAACGTGAACCCTCTAGCGACGGTGGATTCTTCCCGCCAAGATTTTCCCTTGCGCTAAGTGCTCTCTCGCATCCACCAGCGAGCAGGCGAGGATTAAGGTCCGATTGGAGGGGGAGCCGGCACACCCCAGGTTGCCTACATTGTCGAGCATTTGTCGTGCTATTTGCCTACTTTCCAGGCGGCTATCTAGTGACTGAAAGAGGGGGGGGGGCGATTGCCCCCCCCCCTCTTCATACGCACCTGCGAGCGAGGAGATCCCTCCCAGACAAACAAAAAATTCCTTAAGTCCACATCATCTAATGTGGCCTAAAAAGGCTTTAGCGTGCGTGGGGTGAGGTATGGCCACCTCAACGCAGAGCGATCGGAATGCGCAGCGGGTCAAAAGTGTCTTACAATCATCCACTTTTTTTATATGGTTTTCGAGGTCAGCCGATCAGAACGCGCACTAATATTTTTCCTCCAGACAGAAATTTGAAGTACAATCGCAGCTATCGAGACCGTCTGTCAGGAACCACAGTTTGTTCTGCCACACGCCTGCGGGCTGCGTAGAGAGACTCTAGCTACGCCTCCCGCTGTGCGAGAGAGGGCCCCATGTGACATCCCAGCTGAGGGTTATGAGCTTCAAATAATATTTGGGTTGTACATGCTCGATGAAACTCCGTGAAACTTTTGAGAACGATTTCCGCAGGCCTAAAACTGATTTTTTCAGATTCGATTTGGCTGTCGAACATTTCGTTCAGCTCAAATAAATAGAGTCGCTAGGTGCGTTAGCAGCACCATCTTTAGTTGTGAACGCGTATCAAAGCTGATCCGCGAGGTGAACGCGTGAGCCGCTGAGCCATCCGCCTTCTTTTGTCGAGTGGAAGCCCCTGCCAATAATCAAAGACGGCGTTCGGCGGACAGTGGACGCGTTTCGAAATAGTTCTAGCCGGTTCACTGTCAGAAAAATCGTACCAAAGTACACAAAAGGTGCGATAATTTTCTGGTCAAGTCCTTGCCTGCTCTGTGTACTTGGCTAGTACGGTGGCTAGTACGAAGTACACCAGATTTATATCTTAAGATTACTGTACTTCGTACCTCAAAAGACCGTACTAGCAAAGTACAACCAGAGCAGGCAAGGACTTGACCAGTAAATGATCGTACCTTAACGTGCTTTTTTCTGACAGTGTTCTAGCCCTTCATTCTTTTGCATAAATGTACCTGCTTCTCCCATGTTCGTCATAGAAAACTTTTGAAAAATTTTCGTAGTAGCGACCGTTTTCACACGTTGAAAACAATGTCTTATTTTCTGAGGGAAAATGGAAAACTCTGAGGCACGCCGTGACTTTAAGAAAAACTCCTTAGATTTTGAGTAAGTCCTCTCCAAGAATAATGAAATTTCCCTCATTTCTTAAGGAAACTTCCTCAAAATCTGAGGAGTTTTCCTCAAAGGCATGCAGTGCCTCAAAGTTTTCCGTTTTTCCTCAAAATTGCGGGAATTTTTTTCACCGTGCATTTGTTGGATTTTTCATAGAATTTCCCTGCTGAAGCCCGTTGAAGCCTCGCTCGTACAGGAAAACTCGGCTCAAAATTTCTGTTGTGTATGATGTTGGGACAAGTGTGCATTACGACTCCCTTGTCTGCTGCGATTTCGTGAAATGATTTGGTTCTAGTTCTGACATACTCATGTTTTTAGAGTCTTTTCGAATTTGAAGTAAGTGTTCAAACCTAGGCCGTTTAGCACGCGCTAGCGTTCGATTTTTTTTTCTCATTCCATAAGGATTGAACAACAGGACTCAGACAGAGGCCGGCGATATAAGCCTTTTACCTTTGGGTGACAGCAGCAGCGCTCCGCTCGCGAGGTCCTCGGCTCCCCCTCCTCCCCACCTCGCTGACGCGCTCCTTCTCTTTTCGGGTTCAACGTGCGGTCATACTGCATTCTTTATTTATTTCTATTCATCACTGCCCGGCTCGGCTCGACTGGGCCCCTCAGTCCCGCCGCGGTCCCCTATTCACCCCCCCCCCTCCCCCCCCGGCCGCGCCGCGGAGACGAGAGAAGATCCTCCCGCTCATTTCATGACTCACGTCCACAGTGGCTGGGCGCTGCTCAGCGCAGCGGGAGCAGAGCAGTGCGGGGCGGGGCGGGGCGGGGCGGGGCGGGGCGGGGCGGGGCGGGGCGGGGCGGGCCGGGGCGGGGCGGGGCTCCTGCTGGAGCAGCTGCTGTTGATCGCCGCAGCATCATGTCGTTTGTGGAATCCGCCGAGACCATAAGTGACCGCACGCGACCTCGCGGTCTCGCCCCGCCCCGCCCCGCCCCGCCCCGCCCCGCCCCGCGCGCTTCGAACTTAAGTATACGTGTGCGCGCCCTCACATATGGTACTCTGCCCGGTGTACGGTGCGGTTAAGGTTAAATTCCCTCATGAATGCAAGGCGCTATGAACTACTGTTATAATTACAAAAAAACAAAAACAAAAGAATGTCGCGCAAAATCAGAGAGTAGATTAAGAACCAAAGTAAGAATTTAAGTGAAGAAACAGTCTCGTTTAGGTACAAGCTCAACAACAAACTCAAATTTTCTGGCACCGGATTTGCAAATTTTGCGAAAGCCTTTTTTACGTTACTGAATTAACTGTGAGAGTCAGTAATCTTTTGTTGTATATGGCACAATAATTTCTACTACAATGCGACCCAGCTAATAAGTCCAGGACAGCCTCGGTCCAGACCGTACAGTCACCGCAGAAAGGGATCGACGGCAGAGAACCGAGCTGCGTTGGAGACGGGAAGAGTCGGCCTACACGAGGGGCGGCCAAGTCGAAAAAAAAGTGTACACAGAAATACCCGTGTATTTCTAGAAATACACTAAAAATACCAGGAAATATTCTACAATACACAGAAATACATAGAAATACGCAACAAAAGTACGAGAAAAATACCGAAAAATACATTAGAAATACAAGAAATACAAGGCAAGTGTACACAGAAATACATGAGTTGGCCGCCCCTTGGGCCTACACGCAAAATAATAATTCGCGTCTGAGCCAAAAAACTAGCAGGTGTACTATTTTTTGAGCTGTATAGGCGCATTTAATTTTTAAGCTACAATGCCTATTTTCTACCTACCCTGCCATTTATTTTACGCTGTGTAAAGTTTTTAGCCCTGGTGCGAGTTTTTCACATGTAATTTCAGCTGAGGATTTTTTTTCGTGTACCTTCAAGTCCCAAAGGAGGCGTGGTCACCCGCTGGGCCGTTTCAGTACCGATATCAACTTTTTCATGTGTTCATTTTTTCAGTGATATGACGCTGAATCTAGCATCCTTGCGACCAGGCCGGCGAGAAAAGTGTTACAAAGTTCGACTCAATTTAATGACTTCTCAAAAAAAAAAAAAAAAAAAAAATTAAGGGCGCATTGTTTTTAAACTTCTGTAGCAAATGATCGATTTCATCATTCAAAATAAATTTTGCTGGTCTTTAAAAGCTGAATTTGATGATCACATGCCTATCCTCATTCCAAAAGCGTGGACTGGGTGTAACGCAATAATCTATTCATAAACCTTGAAAAAAAAAAGCAGAACATCATCTTCAACAAACATGTGGCAACAAAATCAAATATTTCACACCTTGTCTTTTAAGATCAATTAAAAAAAAAATATGCTGCAAAATTCCTTAGCCTACTTTTCGATGAAAGCCTGCTTTGGGATAAACACATCAACAGCATCTGGAAGAAGGTAGCCCCCATAATTTAGAGAAACTTTAGGACTAAAAATTCTTCTGGACCAACAAATCAGCGCAAAAAATAAATAAATTATATTATGGACTAGTCCACTCAAGACTCACATACATGGCGTCAATATGGGGCTCTGCAAACACTCAGACTTCAACCACTGAAAATTCTTCAAAAAGAAAAAAAGAGCAAAAACGTAACCTATTATGCGGCTACAAACTTCAAGCAAACCAACTCAGAACAAATTTTTAGAGGATCCAAAATAGATAAACTAGAAAAAATTATAACTGAGGGCCTAGCAACAGTATGCCACTCAATAGTAAAGGGATATTTAAAAGCTGCAACACGCCACGCCATCTTTACGCTGAACCAAGAATTCCATCAACGCAATACAAGAAGAAGAGAAGACGGAGGAATATCGGAGTTGAAGGCCCTTTGCAATTGAGTAGGCCTAGTCAAAGTGAAAGTTATCCAGCGTTAAGCGTTGATAAGTTAAAGTAAAGAAAGCGGTTGCCTAATAAGTTAGACGAATAGAGTTGTGACAAAGTATAAGTCATCTGCTCTCACGTTAGCGTTAACATTTTACTTTTTTTTTTTTTACAGTAGGTGCGCAGTGTGACGCCTTGCCCCGCCTCGCCCCGCCCTGACCCACCGTGCCCCGCCGCGACAGTTCAGACTGGCAGACCAGGCAAGACGGATCCGTTGTGGTCATTTCGACGTGCATGTGTGATGAGTCACCCCGTGAGCCTCATGGCAGCGTGTGTTGTGGTCGCGCAGGGAAACCACGAGGAAAGCGGCATTCCAGCCGGCGGGGCTGTCGGGGCACTGCACGCCCCGGCGCGAAAATCAGCTATATTTGTTTTGAATGCGAAACAAGCCATTTCTTGTTCAGGAACAAAAATTACACCCGAAACTACAAGTGGGAGTGAGATGCTCCAGCCGGACCAATAGCTCTATCTTTCTCACACCTGTCATTTTCGGAGGCCCGGGTCCTACAACCCTCTTGAATGAAAACTCTGGCTCAGAGTATAGGCACCGAGTTCTGTCGTAGAGTCCTCAGCCGACAGTCAACAGCGATATATCAATTCAGCAGGTGTTTAAAAATTATTTCGGCCGTAGAAGGTGAGTGCGAGTAGTGTGGCCCGAGAGTCTACGCCATCACCCCGCGTCTCGCCCCGCCCCACCCCGCCCCGCCCCACCCCGCCCCTCCGGAAAGACGGTTATATGAAGGCGGGAGCAGGGTCCCAATAGTTAACCTCTGGGCTGTAAAAAGCATGACTTTGGTCGAATTCAAATTGTGTCGAGTCGGTTACGACGCGGCGCGGCGTAGCGCTGCCGCGGCATGTGGTAGGCGGGCGCGCTCCGCCCGAGCACGTCCCGCCCCGCCCCGCCCCGCCCCGCCCCGCCCCGCCCCGCCCCGCCCCGCCCCGCCCCGCCCCGCCCCGCCCCGCCCCGCCCCGCCCGAACCCTTGCCGTGCGCCGGTGGCCAGTCATTGACATATGCTAAACTCCCATTATATCATATCTGGTGGTGCGCATGCTCTACCCCGCCCAGGCCGCCCCGCCCTACGGCTGCTGCCTAAAAGCCAGCTCCCGCTACTCCTCCCCCTCCTTCGTGGCTTTTAATCGAGCCGAACGGCGCAGCCTCGGTGAAGTGGAGCTGGTCTAAGACGCTTGGGGCTTGGGGCGTGGGGCGCGGGGCGCGGGGCGCGGGGCGCGGGGCGTAGGCCACAGGGGGCAGGGCGCGAGGCGCAGGACGCGGGGCTCGGGGCGCAGGGCGAGGGTTGCGGGGCGCGGGGCGCAGGGCGCGGGTCGCGGAGCTCGGGGAGCAGGGTGCGGGGCGCGGGGCGAGGGGAGCAGGGCGCGGGGCGCAGGGCGCGGGGCGCGGAGCTCGGGGAGCAGGGCGCGGGTCGCGGGTCGCGGGTCGCGGGGCGCGGGGCGCGGAGCTCGGGGAGCAGGGTGCGGGGCGCGGGGCGTAGGCCACAGGAGGCAGGGCGCGAGGCGCAGGACGCGGGGCTCGGGGAGCAGGGCGCGGGTCGCGGGTCGCGGGTCGCGGGGCGCGGGGCGCGGAGCTCGGGGAGCAGGGTGCGGGGCGCGGGGCGTAGGCCACAGGAGGCAGGGCGCGAGGCGCAGGACGCGGGGCTCGGGGCGCAGGGCGAGGGTTGCGGGGCGCGAGGCGCGGGTCGCGGGTCGCGGAGATCGGGGAAGCAGAGTGCGGGGCGCGGGGCGCGGGGCATGGGGTGCGCGACGCGGGGCGCGGGGCAGTCCCGCGGGGCAGTCCTCTCCCCGCATCCACCGCTTTTGCCCGCGATGTGGCGCGATGCGGCGTGCTTCTCATACAGCGGTGGTGTTACTAATGTACAAAACAGTCGGACGGGGCTCACCCCGGCCGGTCCCGCTGGTCCCGCGCCGGGGGCCGGTCATAGCCACGGCCAAAAATAAATCAAGCTAGAAAGGCTATGATGTGATGAACCTCCGTCCAGCACCGCGAGGGCCTCGGAGCCTCCCCGTCCCCCTGCAGTGAGTGATCGCTGCCACGGCGGCGCGGCAGGGGTGCGGGGGGAGCGGTCCTATAGGACTATATATCGGCCCTGCAGTGCCTGACATACTCCCGCTGCCTGGTTTCAAAACGGTTTAAGGCTAGCTCATTTTTCATCAAAATTAGGAGGGATAGGGCGTCCCACGGAACTCTCGAATTTCTGTAGAAGCAGTAGCATTCAGGTACCGATACCTCGCTCTTCGTCACGTGAGGTGCCCGGCCCCCCTGCTCTTCGTGTGGGGCCGCGGGGCGGCGGCGCGCGCTGCTGCAGACCTCATGCGGCCGGCCTGCGGACCCTCCAAGCTATCCGCGCCCTGCCCGGCCCCGGCCGGCCCCGGCCCGGCGGCTGTCGTAATTATGCCCTATTCTGTCCGAGGGGCGCACAATACGCAACAGGAGTACGTCTGGTCCCGGCCCGCGCCGCCCCGCGCCGCCCCGCGCCACCTCCTACTCGACCCTTTCAGCTGCGCATCATTAATTTCGGATAAATGCTGGTCTGCTCTCGGCTGGTCCGGCCGCCAGCCCGGCCCGGCCCGGCCACGGTTGCTTTTTCCCTTAATCAGGCGTTGGTTTATTAGGGCTCTTGTGAGTGTGGGCGACGTGTGTGCCGCGACCGAGAACCAACACAGACACTGCTCTTACCCGGGGAATACGGCAACGTCACGCTCCTCCACTGTAAAATAAAAGAAAAATCACAGTGTATTTCTCTGTACATGTACAGAGGTCCAGTTACAATTGATACAATGAAATCGAGGTTATCGGTTGCAGACTCGAGCTCCCGCACGATAAGGCAAAATCTCAAAATCCGAGAGCACACCTTGGTTTAGGATGGGAGCTTAGAAAAAGGGCTAGATAAAATCGAAATGCGCTGTTGGATTCATAGATTTTTGTTTTCCGCGCGGAACGAATTTTTGAGGACCCTAATGAGCTCCGCCACGGTTGAGATTGTGAAAATATTCCCAACTTCAGTAAACCATTTCATCAAATCAGTTCAAATTTAATTCAACAAGTTGAAATTTCATCAGTTTACTAGGTGTTGGTGAACAACCTTGGGTCATTTGTGGCCTGGTTCTCTCAAGTCAAGTCAAGGCTACAGTCACCTGGACCTTGGAGGTGGCATGCCACACATGCCTCACTTTTGTGTGGTAGAAGAAACGAGTATTGTTCTCAGTGCGATGATGCATATTTTCTGCGCCCACAGCCTCTTTGGGCATTTTTATATTAGTTCAAAGCCAGCACTGAGGTTGCATCATTTGTACACATGTGAAATCAGGAGACATGCATATTTTTTCCCCCGATTTTTTTATGCCACTTCCCCAGCATTTTAAAAAGTTCACTTAACAGATCCACCAATAAAAATTCATTGGAATGGTACGTGAGGTTAGGGCTGTGCCGTGCTGCCATCTGTGGCCTGCCAGGGTAACTACACTGTTATTTGGGGGTGCTCAGTGATTGTACGCCATAGGCGTACAATGCTCAAAACTATACGCCATTGGCGTACAATGACAGCACACCTACGGCGTATCGCGGTAGCACACCTTTTTAGCCCCCGGGCAGTTAGCTGCTGATACCGCAGACATGAGTTCTGACCAATTGCATAGGAGGCTAAAAAGGTGTGCTATCACTATACGCCATAGGTGTGCTATCATTGTATGCCACAGGAGTACAATGCCCAAAACTATACGCCATTGGCGTACAATCACTGAGCACCCCCAAATGACAGTGTAGTTCACCGGGACAGCGCGTTGCGCGGTTTAGTGTTTCAAGTTATGTCATAACTCTGAGATGAAAGTGCACAGTCACTGTGAAAAATACTCGTAAGGGTTACGGGAAAATTTTCCATGATAAAAGTCGTAAAATTACAATTTGAAATTGTCAATTTACAAGCACTCCCTATCGACTTGGAATTGACTGACGAGCAAGAATGGGCTGTCGAAAATTTACGACGTATTTTGTGAATCAAAATTACAAAATATGTCGTAAATTTACGACGATATTTTTCACAGTGGTGGTTTCTGAGAAAAAATAAAAAAGTTCCCCTTAGTGCAATTGTGTGTGTGTGTGTGTGTGTGTGTGTGTGTGTGTGTGTGTGTGTGTGTGTGTGTTTATAGTCTACGTTGTTTTCTTTTGAAATGAGAGGCCGGTCTAAAACGGCGGTTACTTTTTGGGACATAGAAGCGGGGTCGCCGAGAGGAACCTGAGTAGCCCAGTAATGTATTTAAAATTCTCTATCAATCTATCAGTACTAGCAAGATTATTGCTATTCTCACTTCCTCTAAACTTGCAGCAGGCGCAGCGCGGGGCCCGCGCCCCTCCCCTCCCCTGCCCTCCCCTCACCACATCCGCCACGTCGCTTGGCAGGGAAGTTTATACCAGTGACCGCCGATGGCCAGACCGCGACGTGTTCGGGAAGTTCTATTCAGCTTTATTTTTTTTTGCCGTTTGCGTTTTTGCTGGAAGAAGGAGCAGCGACGTGATGGGGCGGGGCGGGGCGGGGCGGGGCGCGGCCTTGAGTATGTTCTGCCGCTTCTGTCATGAGAGGAGGAATGAGTGAAAAGCGCAGAGGAACAAGAAGGGCTCGAACGCACATAAAACGAACGAGCTATCGCTTCTTCTCCCTTAACATCGCCCCCCCCCTCTCTCTCTCGCTCTCTCTCTCTCTCGCTCTCTCTCTCTCCCTCCCTCTCTGCTTTCTACTGTTTTTCCCCTCCGACTGCGTTTGACGTTGCCCAGCCCTTCTACGATGCTGGTACTCGTCGAGTCCGACTCATAAAGTAATCACAATGTCTTCATTAGTTGGCCAAACGTCCAACAGTTTTGCACTTTTTGCTGTGTTTCCGTCGACAGGCCGCACCTGGCAGCAGGCCGCGCCAGGCGGGGCCTGCGAAAGCCGGGCCCCGCTCTCGATGCTGGGCAGGGCGGGACGGGGCGGGGCGGGGCGGAGCGGGGCCGTGCAGGGTGCGCCTGAGGTGCTGGTGCACTACTCTGGAAATCCAAGTGTACGAATGTCGCACACTTGTAGGTGTGCGAGGATTCATTCATACACTTGGCCACTCAAACGTGTGAAAATCCTAGGAAAATTCACACGTTTAAGTGGCCAAGTGTATAGGAATGAATCCTCGCACATCTACAAGTGTGCGACATTCACACACTTGGGTTTCCTGTGTAGAGGCTGTGCTGGAGTGGGGGCCCACGCCGAGACCATCCAGTCCGACCAGGAGGGGGTGATTCGAGGGGTCGCCAACTCACCATAGCAGTGTACAGAGTTTTACACTGTGAGATTATACAACTAAACAACGGTTTTGAATTAAAGGTTTACGGTTTTCGTTGCCGTACATCACTAATTTACCCTATACCGGGTACAATTTTAGTACAGTATTTTATTGTACTTCGAAATAACGGTAAAAAAAATGTACTTAAATTGTAGTTTTTTTCTCGCAGTGTATGGCACTTACTGAGGCATATTATGACATGCTCTGTGGTTGGTATGGAGTTGGAGTATCATGAGCACATTATGGGGCACTATGATGTATTATGTTAGGTATGTTGGAGTATTATGCACTGGAAATCCAAGTGTACGAATGTCGCACACTTGTAGGTGCGTGAATGTTCATTCGTACACTTGGGGGTGCAACTTTTTGACTACCACTTAAAATATAACTTCTGAGGTCAGCATCACCTCCGGCGTAAAATTTCCTTTCAAACGAGCTCGCATGTGATAGGGTTGCGATTTATATTGAAGTGGGTATCTTCATCAAATCAAATGTCTGAAGTTGTATTTAGGGGCGTGTCCATGGTAAAGTAACAATCTCAACCCTATCACATGCGAGCTCGTTTGAAAGGAAATTTTACGCCGGAGATGATGCTGACCTCAGAAGTTATATTTTAAGTGGTAGTCAAAAAGTTGCATCCCCAAGTGTACGAATGAACATTCACACACCTACAAGTGTGTGACATTCGTACACTTGGATTTCCAGTGTGAACTCGGAGAAATTTTTTTCTTCAATGATACAGCATTCTGCCCAAGTTCACTTTCTTGATCCACACCCGATTGAACAGGTTAAAGTCTTTAAAATTTTCGCTTTTCAATGTGTTTCTCAGAAAAATTAAGAACAGTATCAAAAGGGAAGGTTCATATAAGCTGACCTAGCTCTGTGTGTTAGGATGTATGCCTTGTCACAGGCCAGCCCGAGGCCAGCCTTCTAGAAGTTACACTTAACACACTGGCATCATTAAACTCGCTACCCACCAATATGGAGAAAAAAAAAGAAGGAAAAAAAAAAGGATGAGCCAATCTCATACATGCCAAACAACTTAAACTGACCTATTTTCTCTTTCGCAATAAGCTACGTAGGATCCTGAGCTGAGTGTACAACTACGAACAATAGGATATTTCGGGTAAGCTCAGCGGCGGCCGTTTCTGCCTCTGCCTCTGGTGCGCGGGGGAGAGGGGCAGGCGAGCGATGCGGCGACGAGTCAACTGCACTGGAAAAACAAAGGTGCTATTTAATGCCTTTGAAAGGCGTTTGTGAAATAGTGCCTTTAGAAAGGCGCTGCTGCCTCCCAAAGGTGCTATTTTTGGCCCTATTCGTGCCTTTACAGAGGCATTAGTGCAGTAACACCCCATAAAATTCAATAGCCCCCCAAAAAAGGTGCTACCCGGGTGGAAGGATCTCGATTTAGACTGTAGTTTAAACTGCACTACCCAAACTGTAGCTGTGAACTGCCATCTAAAACTCTGAACTAAACAATGTTTTTCTGCAAACACTAACTCATATCCTTTTCTGTAGTTGAAACTATACAATGACGGCAATTTTACTGGTTTTACATTTATAATGTTGGCTACAGTTTGTGAAAGTAGTTGGAACTATAGTTGCATGTACAATCGTAGAAAGGATATTTTACTGTTTAGAAAATCATACTAGCTAGAGTCCTTGACTACGCATAAACACGACTAAAAAGTTAAAAAATACTACGTCTTGGAGTATACTTTTGGCTTCAACTCGTATAAGCAGCTGCTTCTACACTTATATCGCAAAAGCACTCTTGTTATTTATAAGGAAAGATAGTAATTTATTTTGCAGTTAGTGAGTGTGAATATATTTGCACTTAACTTATCAATCGACTCCATGTGACAACGCACATGTTGTGTGTTCTCTAGAATTCTTGTTGTTCAATGTGAGGCGATGTTGTAGAGTTTACTTTTGTGGGGCAATCTTTCCTTCTAGCCTCAGTTGCAACTACAATGACTTTGTACGAGGTTTCACGTCCCGTAGGCACCCTACGTACGGGGATTCTACCCATCTCGAACTTGCCAAACAGCCGGGGGTTTTTCTATATTTCCACGTCACTGGGGCTGCCCCGGCCCGGCTACCCCTGTCCTTTGGTGGGGTCCTGCAGCAGTCAGGCTACTATCCAGGTACTTGACCGACATCCCCGGTTAAGAAATCACGAACAACCGTAGTTTAGATTTTTGGGATATGAAACAAGGAGGCGGGGCCGAGAAAGGAACATGTTTAGTCAGAAAACAAACAAAGCTAAGAAATCCAACAGGAGCCACAGTTACATGGCAAACAAACTGGAGTTAAACTGTAGTTAGACCAGTAGGCCGGCTGGCTGAGACCCTTGGCATGACACCATGTTACTGCGATACCAAGCTATGGTGTCCCAGTGGCTGAGTGGTCAGCATGACGGGCTACCAGCTCCGAGGTCCGGGGTTCAACTCCAGACATCAGCCGCTCAAACGTCATCATCAAAAGGTAAGTAAACAAGCAACAATGAAGTAAAATGTGAAATAAAATACTGAGGCGGAAGGCGCTTGGAAAGAAAGAAAGAAAAAGAAGAGGAAGAATTTTTCTTTTTTAGAAAATTTGAACTCTACTTTATGAGCATATGACAATGGGGCTTATGCATAGTCCGAAAAAGAAACAATGTGCAACTGAACTAAGTTCGAACTACAAACTCAATCTAAAGACACACTGCATATGTAAACTATAGTTTAACTGCAAACGGTCCGAAATTGTTGCATTTTGACTATAGTCAAGTTGTAGTTTAACTTCAAAAATCTGCAAATAGTTTACACTTTTCTGCAGTTCAACTACTTTTCAACCGCACGTGATATTCAATAGTTTGACTATCATTACTTTGTAAAATTTAAGTGCATCTATGAGTAAGTATTATCTGTAACTGCAGTACATGTAAATTAAGGTCGAACTGCAACAAGAATTTCAGTCGGTTTATTGTTAGCTTTTACATTTCAAAGTGGAGATCCTTCCACCCGGGTAGATAGCACCTTTGTTTTTCCAGTGTGCGCTTGCGCAGTTCGCAGGCTGAGATGGAATCAGCAGCTGTATGACAGATCAGTTTCCGTCTCCGTGACGCTTAGCCGAAATACCCTTTTAATCAAACCAGCTCATATTCATTTACATAATTCAATCCTTCAATTTGGTATTGCTCTATTTCAAGATTCTGTGAAAATTTAATCTTTTTGTCCACTTTCACCTTCTTTGGGCCAGGCGGCTGCTGAAATCTTGTAGGGTGAAAGAAGTTTAAAGGCTGCACCGGAAAAACAAAGGTGTGACATTATGCCTTTCAAAGGCACTACTGCAACAGCGCCTTTGGAAAGGCACTAAAACAGCCGCAAATAGCACCTCTGGAGGCCAGTAGCGCCTTTGTAAAGGCACTGTTTCACAAACGCCTCTAAAAAGGCATTAGATAACACCTTTGCTTTTCCAGTGTGTACTTCCTATACATACAGTTTTGGATAAACTGAAATGCAAGGAGAAACAAAGTTATACCTTTCGAAATGTGTTACCAAGTAATGTGGTTAAACGTCCCAGTCAGGGTACTGAATTCAGTAGTTATTTCCTTGTTCTCTTTTCCCCCGCGCTGCTTGTCACGGTGCTCCAGGTGGGTGATAGCGCCCAGCGCCGCGCGCGGCCCCGCCCGGCCTCGTCCCGCCCGCCCAACCCCGCCCCGCCCCGCCCTTTCCCGCTCCAGCTCCACCCTGCCACTTGCTACTCGATCACCCATTTTATAAAACAAGGTGCGGCCAGAGGGGTGATTCCGACAGCCAGCAGTGCTGGGCTGGCTGCGAGCAGTGCAGAGCGGCGCAGCCCCTGCACCAAGAAAATTTCTTGGCTCCTTGAACTAAAAACTTAAGTGCCCAGACCGAAAGTTTTTGATCGCACTATAGTCGTGTTTGGCTCCAGGCGCAAAGGGCGCTTTGTGAACCAGATTTGGCACTTGGCGCTACACTGATAATCCAAGTGTTCAACCCTTCAACACTTTAAAGTGTTCAAATACCATTTAAACATATAAATGTGTTTAACAGAGTTGTTGCACACTTACAAGTGTTCAACTCAGGAGTTGTGCACTTGTAAGTGTTCAACTCCCCAGTTACACACTTCCTTAGCTTGGACGCACGGTATTAGGGAAGTGTGCAACTGGGGAGTTGAACACTTACAAGTGCACAACTCCTGAGTTGAACACTTGTAAGTGCACAACAACTCTGTTGAACACTTTTATTTGTTTAAATGGTATTTGAACACTTAAAAGTGTTGAAGGGTTGAACACTTGGTTTATCAGTGTAGATAGAACAGGCACAGGCATCAAACAACATGCATGCTCAGGCATTAAAAGACAGTCGCTTGTGGCTGGCTTTACCCGAAGGTAAAGTGTGCGGGCGCTGTCAACCCAGTCAGCCAGCCAGTCAGCCCAATCAGTCCAGCCAGTCCAGCCAGCCCAGCCAGCCCAGTCAGCCCAGTCAGCCCTACCAGTCCAGCCAGCCCAGCCAGCCCAGCCTCAGCAAGATATTTCTAGGGGAGCCCGCGTCGAGGGGGCATCCACTCGTGTATTAGTCGGGTCACTTGTCTAGTAATAGATTTTGTAATACCCGTAATATTCGTGTATTAGGCGTAATAGATGTAATATCTCTGTAATAGCCGTAATAAATGTGTAATAGGTGTAATAGTCGCGTAATTGGTGTAATAGTTGTGTAATATAATGTAATAGGTGCGTAATAGCACGTATTTGTTTTGTAATAGATGGTAATATTCACGCAGCAGTTGAGAAATGCGGTTAAATATCGTCTCTGGGACGTCAGATTTTTCTAATTTACTCGGCACTCTCTCCCTTGGAGTCATTTGTCGTTCCTTGGTCATTCCCTATGGAAAAGGTAGGGGTGCAGCTGGGGAGGGGGAGGGGGACATAAAAGTCGGACGATACCTGGAACACGGAGGCAAAACGCAAGGTGGCCGGCGCAACGAAGAGTCGTTGTCGTTGGGGCGTGATTGGCGGGCGGGAAGGCACAGTGCTTCTCCCTCTCCCCCTCCCCCTCCCCAGCTGCACCCCTACCTTTTCCATAGGGAATGACAAAGGATCGACGAATGACTCAAAGGGAGAGAGTGCCGAGTAAATTAGAAAAATCTGATGTCCCAGAGACGATATTTAACCGCATTTCTCAACTGCTGCGTGAATATTACCATCTATTACAAAACAAATACG
This sequence comes from Frankliniella fusca, assembly GCA_029379305.1. Taxonomy (NCBI): domain Eukaryota; kingdom Metazoa; phylum Arthropoda; class Insecta; order Thysanoptera; family Thripidae; genus Frankliniella; species Frankliniella fusca. The sequence goes on from JAHWGI010001424.1 coordinate 407,076, forward strand.
TGCTATTACGCACCTATTACATTATATTACACAACTATTACACCAATTAAGCGACTATTACACCTATTACACATTTATTACGGCTATTACAGAGATATTACATCTATTACGCCTAATACACGAATATTACGGGTATTACAAAATCTATTACTAGACGAGTAGTCCAGTATTCTACTCCATCTTATAAACGAATGAAAACTTTTTCCGAATTACCAAAATACGGAGGAAGAGAGAGAGAAAGATAAGCAATAACTAACAGTGAAGGCAGATAGGTAACAATTTCCCATAGCGGATTCCTCATTACTACGTGCTACGTGGTGTATACAGTATCCACTATTGGCAGTCACTACTGCGGAAGTTCATCCCACAATACTTTGGCGCGAAATTTCAATGGTAATGGAGGTGTATTAGTTTTGTAATAGTCGAGTATTACCTGTAATGTGAGCATAATAGCTGTAATAGATGCGTAATAGTCAGGTAATAGAGGTAATAGTAAGTAATACATGTAATATCCGTAATAGAAATGTATTAGGCGTAATAGAAATCTATTACAAGTAATAGATGTATTAGGGAGTAGTCGGGCCGCGATATTTGGGAGTGGATGCCCCCTCGGCCCGCGTACCGCGTCCTGGATCACACAGGACTCGCCGACAGTCGTAAACTAGGCCGTCAAAGTAGAAACACCCGCCACTTGAGAAGGCAGCCCCGCCGCGCCCCGCCGCCCCGCCCTTTAAAGATCAAGCCTTACTCCCGAAATTTTAAAATTTGAACCGCACAGAAAAAATCAACATGCGTTTATTCTCATTGGAATCAATAGACCCTTTCAGTATCGGCGAAGTGAAGAACAAGGTGAAGAACTACAGACCGGAAACAGCTGCTTTTTCTCACCCAAACGTCCTCAAAACACTCTAATAAAATGTAGGTCGAATCGTTTTGATATTGTTTACATTTTATTCAAGTTTTCATGAACGTTTGGGTCATGAAAAGCAACTGTTTCCGGTCTCTTGTTGTTCTTCGCCTTGTTCTTCACTGCGCTAATGCTGAAAGGGTCTATTACCAATTCAAAGAAACTTTAATTGCAGTTGTAGCTCACTCCAGCCTCAGTCGCCCAGGTTTAGGACGGGGCCAGGCAAGTAGCGAGGCTCACGCTCACGTGAGTCGACGTGACACTGTGAAAAATATTGGTAAGGGTAACGGGAAAATTTTCCATGATAAATGTCGTAAAGTTACAACTTCCAGTTGTGTTGTTACGATAATTTTTTCACACCACGTATCGACCTAGTTTTACTTGACGAGTAAGAATTTGCTGTCGTAAATTTGCGACTGCGCTCGTAAATTTACAACTCTGTGTCGTAATCACAAAATTACGGAAAAAGTCGTAAATTTACGAATATTTTTTTCACAGTGGAAATGCCGTAGGTCAATTGTGACCAGGCAATATACAGTACAGTACAGACAAACCCCACCCGGCCCAGCCCAGAGGCCCTATACTAGCGCGCCCCGCCCCGCCACGTCCACCCCGCCTGGGCCACCCCACGAATTAAAGTGATGTGATCTCCATATCACCTTACCGCGAATGGCGGTTGTAGTACACACACTTCAAAAGTCAGTTTTCGACCGCCCCAGCACCATACAGCCCAGCACCAAAGCTCAGCTCCTTTCCCAGCCCCAGAGGCCTTAGACTGCCAGCCCCGAAATGCCAGGCCCGGCGCAGCCCGTCAAGTTCTCGAAACTGGTGCTGGACTGTCTGTCTACCGGCCAGCAGGCCAGTTTTTCCCGAACGTGAACTGGATAAGATGACAGGGGCAGTATTTGCCGCTACGCTGTAAGATTTTGCCAAGACTCTCAAGAAATTTAGTGAAATAATGGAATAGCAGTTGTTGGTCATGGATGTAATGACCTTGCGCATCTAGTACAAGATGCTTCCTCTAAAAAATCAGCGCCGAATGAACAAGTGGTACCTCGTAGCGAAACACTGATGAACTACGTGTCAGTGATCACAGCTAGCATTGTCCTGGCACCTACACTGGAAACCCAAGTGTGTAAATGTCGCACACTTGTAGGTGTGCGAGGATTCATTCGTACACTTGGCCACTTAAACGTGCGAATTTTCCTAGGATATTCACACGTTTGAGTCAGTGTTGCCAGAAAAGTAGGCAAAAAGTAGCCCAAACACAGCGGAGTAGAGCGGGCTGCATCTGCGCCTGCCTACTAGGCAACACCTTCGCAGAAGAGCGTTTACATTGCCTAGTAGGCAGGCGCAGATGCAGCGCGCTTTACTCCGCTGTGTTTGGGCTACTTTTTGCCTACTTTTCTGGCAACACTGGTTTGAGTGGCCAAGTGTACGAATAAATCCTCGCACACCTAAAAGTGTGCGACATTCGTACACATGAATTTCCAGAGTAACGCTGTGAAGCAGCCGCGGAGCGGGAGCACCCAGCGAGATGCAAGGACGGCCTTTTGTTGGTGGTGCCATCTTGGGGCGAGATCTGAACTTCTCAGTGATGCAGAATTCGCGGATCAAACAGAGTATAGCCCATCGTGCAATACGTGTTTCGACGGGTCCGTGGAACACAGACACATCTGCGGAGCGCCCTAACACGGTCACTTCTTCAGAGCCCTTGCCAACGCAGCCACATTTGCACAGTGACACTCAAAAAGGGCGAAAGTTACAAATTTTTAAAATAAAACATACCAAACTAATCTGCGACTTTTTATTATTTTTCTTGTCTTAACAAAAACACGTGAAAAAACATCAATCAAGATTGGCATTGAGAGCAGATGATACCGCAAGAGAAATTGCTATGTGGTGCGCTTGGAGCGACTATTTGTGTGTGAATGCAAACCATGTAAACGACGCCAGCAGCGCCGCGCGCCTGCGGGGTTGGGACGAGAGGGGGGGGGGGGGCGCCGGCGGCGTGGCGGACCGAAGCGGTCGCTGGCGGGGAGGAGCTGTTAGTGTTAAACGCTGCGCGCGAGGAGGAGGTGTCATTGTTCCGCGCGGACTGTGCTTCAGCCACTCATCAGCCCCCCCCCCCCCTCCCCCTGGCAGCGCCGCGCCATATATTATTGTAAGGTTGCGCGATTGGTTTCTGGACTCGAGAGTACAAGCTAGCTGACACCTTACTGTCTTGTACTGTTCTGAGTATATTTTAAAGTAAAGTTATCATCTGCTAAAAATCGTAATACGGTCATATCTTGAAAAGAAACGAGAGGCGTATCTGCGCTCAGCTCACCGGTGACGCGGAACAAAAGCGCATCTACGTACGCCGCTGCTTGACTCGGCTCGGCTCCGCCATGGCTCCGCGGGCCGAGGGCGACCGTCAGTGTGGCGACCATCAGCCATCAGCAACACTGAAAACCCAAAGCATTGCACACTGTATGTAAAGCGTGCATGGCATGCACACTGTATATAAAGTGTGCATGGTATGCCCACTGTATACAACGTGTGCATGGACATGCTCACTGTATGTAATGTGTGCATGAGATGCTCGCTAAAACTTCAACAGTAAGCATTGCACACATTTTTGAACTCAACGTGTGCATGGAGATGCTTCCTGCCTACCTAACAGTGAGCATTGCTCACATTGTGTACAGTGAGCATGGCCATGCACATTACCTACAGTGAGCATGCCGTGCACACGTTACCGTGCACACTTAATATACAGCAAGCAATGCTCACTGTTGGGTTTTCAGTGAAGGAGGTGGCGACAGTGAAGGGAGAGGAGCTAGTGGGCCAAACCGTTTTCTTAATAAAACTAGACATTAATAGATCACACAAAATACTACCAAAGAACACCTTGAACACAGACGCCATTGTTAAAGTCCTGGCGTTAAGTTTTTCTCAAACCTCAGCATAAACTAACGCCCTTGTTGGGGGCACGAAGGTCGCTGGCTGTAGCTGATCCGCCCTTGTTAAGTAAACGGTGAGTCCCGCGCATGGCCGTTTCCATGCCTTTCATTATTGCACATAGCAAATAGATTTCTCATCATAGGAAACTTACTATGCTTCATCGACTCATAAAAATGAACAAGGATTCTAATGAAACGACTTCCGAAGCGATAGGACAGCAGTACGAGTTGTGAGAAAATTCCAAAGTTCTTCTTAACGGTGATTCGGTAACTGGGTACGGGCTGTTGCGCCTCTCTAGGGCGTCACCGTGCATATGTGGTTGTGTTGGCACGCGCTCAGTAGACGCGGCCGTGTTAGCGCGCGCTCCGCAGATGTGGCTGTGTTCCACGGACCCCTCCCCCTCGGTTTGGCGCCTGGCACTAAACCCCTTTATTGCTACACCCCAGTACTTCTGTAAGTCAGAAGTAAACGTTTCGCGAAGGGCACGAAGTTGGACGCACTATCCAAGTATCTATCGAGTGCCTGGAGCAAAAAATTAAATTTTCAGTGTGTGGGCTCGGGCGCTCCCCGATGCCAGCTGACTGGAGATATTCAAACTTGGCGGGGCAGGGATTGAAGTGATGTGAGCGCGCGACTCACCTGGGATTCGCATCGAAAAGAAGTCAGTCCTTCTCTTCTGTCTTCTCTTTGCTGCACTTGTGCCCATCACACTGCTGGCCCCCCCCCCCACCTCCCTTTTGCTCTCGCGAGGCCAGGAATTCCAATCGAGTCGAACAAAAAGCCTTCTATACGTCCACACCTCCCGTCCATCCACATGTGAGGCGCTGCCCCCTCCACATGCGAGCTGCCCCTTCCCGGTCCCCTGCAGGCTGAACCCTATTGTGCAGAGGCCGCCTCATGTCCCGCCGCGCCGTGCTAGAGCAGGGGCTGGAGTCGCTCTGGCGCATGTAGCTAGCGCACCTTTAGGTGTGTAAATCGTCATTCCTAAACCCGCGAGCGTGTGTTGGAAAAGATTCCCAGGAAATTGTATACGGGACATTTCGCCTTAATCCACTTATTCACCCAAAACTATTAACCAAATGACATGTACCCCCGCGACATTCGACCCGCAACGCACACCTCTACTTGTTTAAGCGTGCAGTGTATGCTTGCTGCAATGTTTGCTGTCATTGTTTCCGGTCCTCGCTGCTGAACCCGTTCCGTACCGCAGCGAGCAGGCAAGCTGTTTCTTTCTAAACCACGAATAAGATCATTCATAACGAGAGAGCGTTGGCCCGGCCGGGCAGCGCTGCGTGCAGTACTCGAGAGTCGTGGCGTATATGGCATATATATATATATATATGAGCAGATGAGACGTAGTATCAGCAGCTTGTAGTCAAGTAGAGTGCAAAAGTTCGTCACTTAAAGCGTTGCGTTGTCAGCGTAAAGGCGTTTAACGCCGTGGCGCTGCCAATCGAACGTAGAGAGGGCTTTCAAATCAACTTGGATTATATCGCCGCAGCAGTTCATTGTGAGTCAGCCTATATAGGGTCGCTTGGTCTCTCGCTCGCCACTCGAAAGTTCACGCGGTATCCGAGGAGGTAAAGTCCTCCCGCGCGAAAGGATCTGTACTTAAACTATAGTTCAAACTGTACAGGTTGAACTGCATTTTAAAACTGCACTCCGAAATGCATTGGAAGAGTACATAAAAGCGATTTAAAAGTGCGAACCATAGTGCACTCTAAACTGCGTCCTAGACTGTTGCTGAAACTGTAGTTGGACTGTGTTTTGAAAGCGTACTTTTTGTGGACTGTTTGAACTCTAGTTGGAGATTTAGTTTAGATGAAGATTTACTGCAGTCGGAGACTTCAGTGAAATTTGTACTTTTTAACTGAGTTGATCTTATACTGTTACTGTAATTAAAGTGTGTCCAACTGTCTATCAGGAACCACAAATCCGGTATGGTCTTGTAGTACAGTACACACTACGTGAACACTAAAAATAAATTATCCAAAAATATGAAATACACTATAACTGTTTCTTTTATGATATGAAGGGTTACATCTTCATTTATAACTGCTGTCACGCTTGAAAGAAACTGCAATTTCTGGAACACTTCCTGGGCATTCTGGTGACGAAGAAAATACTCCAGGATATCAGAGATTGATTATATGTCGTCAGGAATCGCGTAACGAAATTTGTTTAGAAGTACTCAGCGTCTTTGCGCTTCGTGAAACACTCGTTCACCGTGAAATCAAAATCTCTATCAAATAATCTTAAAATCCCCAAATACAATAAAAATGCCTTGATTACATTCTGAGAACAACCGTACTGTTGAGCGTTTTCGAAAAGGACAACATAAATTGAGTACTTTCACATAGCACTGGAGAGATGAATGGCTATCGACGTTGGGAAGAGCAAACAGTTAGAAAACAGGGGATCTACAGTGAAACTGAATTGAAACTGTAGTTCAACTGTATTCAAACTGTAGTGGGACTCGTCAGCCGCCAGTTTGGAACCTTGGGCATCACACTAGGTTACTGCAGACGTATAGCCATGGTGTCGCAGTGGCTCAGTGGTCAACGTCACGGGCTCCCAACTCCGACGTCCGAGGTTCAACTCCAGTCAGCATCCAAGGTAAAGTCAACGTTTCGTAAGGTAACTTCCATCGAATACAATGTTCATTACAAAGGTAAATGGATAGGTAAAGAGGAAGAGGGATGGGTGAATAAAATAAATTAGAATTTTGAATTTTTTCTACCCTTAGAAACTACACTTAAATTGTACTTTACAACTGTAGCTCGGACTGTAGTAGTGAACTCCGAGGTGAACTCCGCCAAACTGTGCAAAACTATAGTTTCAACTGTGAACCTGCGAAATTGATGTAGAAAAACTACAGTTTAGGTACAGTTTTTTTACAGTTTTCCGCAGTTAGACTACAGTTTAACTATAGAAAACTCAGAAAAACTCGACTTGAACTGTAGTTAGTGAACTACACTTAAACTGAATATTTATTAGACACCGGACTACTCTTCGAAATATACTTCTGTCTGCAATTAAAGCGCTTCTGAACTTCACATGTAATACATTATAACTGCAGATATGAATGAAGTTAAACTTTGGTTGAAAAGACGAGTCCCAACTACAGATCCTTTCGCGCGGGCTGGACTCTACGAGGAGGGCAGCGTGTGCTCCTGCGCGTGTATAGTCGTCCCAGCTTTACTTTGGTCTTCGGATCCTAGCCTGAAGCACGCTTTCTTATGGCATCCCAAAAGCAAAGTAATACTCGGGCGGCTGATAGGTGCCGCCACCTGCCGCCGCCTCATGCGCAGCCCTATCAGAAGAGGAAGCATGACACTATATTATGGTACCATTGTTGGCCTCATTAATGAACTTGGACGAACAGTTTATTGCAGATGATACGACATGCATCGGACAAAAACAAGTCTGTTTGCACTGTCAATCCAGTGTGCACACTTGGAATTCGAGAATGAGGATTCTCGCCCTCAGGAGAGCGAGAATTATTTTCTCACTCTCCCTTTCTCCTCGTGTAAGCCAATATCTGCCAAAATACATGTAAGAACAAATTTATCCCGAGGGGGAAAGCACATTGGAAAATCTTGAACAGACTACTCGGTATTACACGGTATTACAGCTGTATTACGCAGAACATTTGATCAATGAAGGGCATATTTTTGTGTTTTTCGGTATTACATTACGGGTATTACCACGCGTAATACATGGATCAGGTGTACAGTGTATTACGGAAGTGAATTCCCCCTCGATTTATCCTAATACACTGGTAAAACAAATGTTTAGTTTCTATACATCATGGTGTATAGTTGGCAATTCTATACATGACATGATGTATAGCAGGAACTAAACATGACAAGATGTTTAACACCTATACACTTCACAAATGTTTAAAGATTAAACATTTTGTGATGTATAGAAGTATACACTTCGGCGAGGCTTCACATGGAAAAGCATAGGAACACCACGCTGCGCCAAGTGTATAGCAAACTGAACACTTGCAAAGTGTTTAGAAAATAAACATCTGCTGATGTATAGTTTGAACTAAACATGATATAGTGTTTAAGTATTAAACATTAGCAGTTAAACATCATTTGATGTTTAGAACTATACATTTGTTTTACCAGTGTATCAAGTATTTTGGCTATCAACAAGAACAAATTTTCTTTTAAAAATTACGTTCACACAGAAACGAAGCTTTGTGTGTGTGAGTGATGGTTGTGGACCCTTTCTTTTTGAGTGAGGATTCTTATCATTTATCTTACTTAATAATTTAAGTGGTGTTTTAGATTCTTTCTCAAGAAGAGCGAGGTTCCTGTACGATCTCTTAAATGAGGCAAGAGAAAAATCTCGTATATGAGACATTCGACTCTTGGATTTTGCAGTGTTTGCTCGTGGTGGGCTCGTTTCACTACCACAAATTTTACCTAAAACTTAATACTTTCTGCTTAAAGCCTGCACTGGTTCTTTAATGTCAATCTTTTCAAAAGCGAAAACTTTATTACTGGTTTGGTCCTCTTTGCTCCTTCTCCTTATTGTTGTTTGAAGTAAGCGACATCTACGCACTTCGGCAATTTAAACTGAAACGCACCTAGCTCATCCGCGCGTCTCAAAGCTCATTGAGCTCGCTGGGCTGCTGCGGGAGCGGCGCGCGGAGATCTTGAGTGTTTTGCACGGAGCGGGTGATCACGTGAGTTTCTCAACGAGTGGATCAACTTCACTGAAAATCGACGAGTCATAATTCTCGCCCCCATACGAGTGAGAATTTGAGGGCAATTTTATTACTCTCTGGAGAGTAAGAATTTTTTTCCTCGCCCTTTTTGAGAAAGAATTTTGAGACCTCGCCCGAATAAAGTGAGAATTCGTGCTCAAATTAAGTGAGGTTAAAAAATCCTTACTCAAATAGAGCGAGGCTCAGAAAACTCTCGCTCGAAAAGAGTGAGCTTAAAAATTCTCACTCTAATTTAGTATGGAAAAGTGTCCTCTCCCATTTTGGGTGAGAAATTGGATTCCAGGGTTTGCAGTGTTCGTCCGTTGACTTTTGTCTCCAGTGGAAGGGGTAAAAGAGAGCGAGTGGGAGCGGAGGATGATGCACGCAGTGACACAACTTACAATCTGAGGTGTAGACAATGCGCTCACGTCACCTATGTGTGTGAGTTTGTGACTTCAAAAGTCTCACTCTTTTCTGCAACTTTACCTGCCAACTCCCCAACAAGTCCTCCTGGCGGCGGCCCGGCCCCGGGACGGGGGTCCTCGGCGCGGTCCTTTGGGGTCGTCGAGTGGAACCGGTAATGGGATAAGGCCTCAGTCGCCCAACGGTGCCTGGGGGCAGCGGGGGGCGGCCGGGGGCGGCCGGGGGCGGCCGGGGGCGGAGAGCATATCGCAGCACAAAGGGGTCTCGTTCTGATATCGCCTGACAACAATAAACCTGCCCTCATTTCCAATTTTTTGAAGAGATATCTGGCATTGAGGTGGCTTGGTGCGGCACTCGAGTGGGCCCGGGCAGCTGCAGCCCGCGTGCTCTGGGGCAGAAGTGCCGTTCTTTATCCCCCACCCTCCCTTTTCTTCTCCCTTTTTATCATCTCTTTCCATACCTTTTCATTATTTTTTCAACAAGATCAAAACAGCCCCTGTCCTGGTCTGGGTAGCGCGACCGCGCGTCGGCAGCCCGTTACAGCCAGCAACAGTAACCTCATTGTCTCCAGGGCTCGAGCAGACCATCCAAGCGCAGCGGTAAGGGTTAGGGGTGCGAACAGTCACAAGTCTGCCGGTTGTCAGTCGCATGTCTCCGTCCGGGAATTCTGGACATGTGACATCGAGACTGGGGCGCCTGCTCAGGAGCTGTTTGGACTGGATACTGTCAGACTGACAACATGCCCGAGTCCCATATCTCAGGGTGACAGTCTCATCACTGCAAAACCTCGAATTCAATTTCTCACTTAAAATGGGAGAGGACACTTTTCGATGCTTGATTGGAGTGAGAATTCTTTACCTCACTCTCTTTCCTCTGCTGATCGTAGTGTACAGTGGTTTGCCAGTTTAAACTGCAAAACTCGAAAGTTCCACAGTTTCAACTGCAAGTTTTCGACCGCCAACTTCTGAAGTCAGCATTAAAATTTCCATTCAAACGAGCATAAATGTGATAGGGCTGCGATATATACTGAATCGGATACGTAAATGGAAACAATGACTCTTTTTGAGTCAGGTCAACAAACGTCACTCTAATGGAGCGATTTCAAAATGCCAGCAAATACTCGATTCGAGTCGTTTTAGTGAACGTTACTTTTACTGAGCGATGAAAAAAAATGCTGCGTTCATTACGGGCAAGAAATGTCACTGTTATATTTCCAGTGGTGAGCACTGCGATCGAAATTGTGTTCAGAATCACGCTCGTTCTAAACTACGAACGACTATACGAAAGAAATAGTTTGCAATGCTCAGAAAATAGTTTGCAAAGGCAAACTTTCTTGCAGTGCTTCAAAATTATTTGCAAGAATAGCTAAACCAAGTTTTACGTTGCGCGATTCTGTTCAAACCTCATATCGCAGTGTTGCTTTGCTTAACTCATTTTTTGGGGGGACTATAGGGGCTGTGCACAAACCACGTGGCCGGTTTTGGGGGGGGGGGGGAGGGGGGGTCGCGAAAAGCCACGCCCGGCCACAGGGGGGGAGGGGGGGTTAGGGGCCGGGTCACGTGGAAACCCTCTTGCCAAACAAATCTCACTAAAACATTCTAGATTGAAAAAGACTTCTTGAAGTTTTCTTGATTTCAGCATTCCTTTCCACTTGATTTTTCCGCGAAAATGGTATTTCTGTTCCAATACACTCGAACTTTGCAAACGTAAAAAAAAATATATTTGCTCGAAAATCGCGCTTTTTCACCAGAAATCGTTAAAAATCGTCAAATAAGCGTTTTTTGAGAAAATTGCAAAAGCCACGTGGAAATGGGGGAGGGGGGGGGGTTGGCGAAAATTCCACACATGGTCACAGAGGGCAAAAAGTGGCCTAAAACCGGCCACGTGGTTTGTGCACAGCCCCATAGTCTGTAGATATTTTGATAGATCCAAAAATTTCGGTGTAGTTGTCAAAGAACTATTGCGGTATATGTAGTTTGTCCAGCGTACAGAAACTATGCTTGGATTACGCAGTCACTCAACCGTCCGCGGTTCGAGTAGAGGTCGTGGAGAGCCGAGCGGAACTCGTTATTCATAGCAGGCGTGAAGGCGTGGCAGAGCTCGTGTTACTGATTATTCACAGAATACCCATGCTTTCGCTCCACAAGAAATCGCTTATTGCAACTAAACGCCCCCGGTCCGCCGTCTCGTGGATCATGCAGGATATTAGTTCGTTAATATTTCGAAAACCTATATAGGTTCAGGATTAATTTCTGAATAACGATAAACGCGTTTCCTGTCGATTTCGGACATAGGAACAGACTCATACGTCCCCATGAAAATGGTTCCTAAGACAATTCGTCCCCACTTCTGTCGTCCCGCCTCAGTATTACCCCATCCTTGATGTCCTCTTGTTTTGTCTTGATATCCATTTTTTACTTATTGGCGCACGTCCACTGTTAAAGATTCCGCACCCCCGTGCCCCAGATACTACGGTAAAACCATTTTGTTTGGTGACGAGACGACCGTATCTGTAAAATTACGGTGCTTTCCGTGACCTTTTCCGTAGTTTCAGTTTTTTGAAACTTCGTAAAAAGTTGAAATATAGGCCCACGTGAAATATACGGTCATAGGTATAATAACATATATAAACAATATATACATATAATAACAATAAAAACGGTCCGGACCAGGTAAAAAATTAACGGGGAAAAACCGTACTAATTACCGTGGAAATTTCTGAGAGTGTCTCTAAGTTGAATTTTGCAGTGCTGATAAATCTAAAATTACAAGTTACAACCCCACAGTGTAACCACAAGACCTCAAGTTCTTTGTGCGCTGTGTACTGGTTCGCCAGGGTAAACAAACACTGATCATATCACTGCAAAGTCGGCTTGTTCCTTCATGAACTCGCCGATGAGCGTCTAGAGTGCTAGATGGCTCTTACACATCATTGCCTGCGTTTTGAACCAAAAAGCTGACATTATTCTCAAGTTTTTTTTAAATTTTTTTAGGCCCCTGCTGTAGGTGACTCAAGGGGTAAATAACTAGTATATTCCTCTGTCCCGGACCATATGTATTACTTTGCACTATCGTGCATTACTTATATTACTTGTATTACCCTGTAAAACCATATATTATATGTATATTACTGTTGTATTAGCGACATTACTACGTATTATTTGTATTACTTCTATTGCCCCGTAATACCGTGTATTACCCTGTAATGCCTTACATTATTTATATTACTGCTATATTATCGATATTACTACGCATTATTTATGTTACATACATTATTTGTATTACTTATATTACCTTGTGATACCGTGTATTACTTTGTAATACCGTGTATTACCTTGTATTACTGTGTATTATCTGTAATATTTTGTATTCCTGTATTCTTTGTATTCCTTGAAATACTTCATATTACTAATAATACCTCGTATTACTTGTATTATTTATACTATCTTGTATTTTTTGTATTACTCATAATATTTGTAATTTTTTTTTAACAATATTCGTATTACTTTGTAATATAGTCCTCTGTCCCCGCGAGTTACTTACCCCTCGAGGTGACTTTTGCTCAGGCCCTTGAGTTTTAACATTTTTTTTTAATTTTTAATTTATTCTGAACGAAGACCTCTTATGAAGGTCGCAGCTAATCCTGTGGTGCCAATTCACTCCAAATCCCGATGCCAACCTATCTGTACATTTTTGCATCAAATGAATTCGCATTTTCAGTTTCAATGGTAATTGGTCGGGACAAAAAAAAATACTCCGGACATTACAATTTTGAGCAAAATACCCGAGGACGAAGGAGGTGGGGACGAATTGTTAAAGGGACAAAAAAATACGGGACGATTTGCCATGGATCCGCGGACATGCCTAGGTGATCGAGGCTTGCACACTAACTGGCAATGTACTTTTTCGTACATATGAAATATAACTATAAAAACATGCAGATTTATGTCAACAAGGTAGGCCCGCCCTTCCGCCAAACCCCGTTGCCAGCTCCACTTCGCTGCGCTAGCAACTCCGTGCGGCCGGGGGCGGCCTAGCGCCCTCGGCCCGCTGACCTATTTTCGCCTCTCGCGGTCATAGGGAACATTTTGGCCTTCGGTCTGATCATCCTTTTATTTATTTTGACAGATTATGCCTGTTTATTTTATACTTACCAGTGTTGTGGGTTTGCCCTTCTAGGAGTTATGGCGTCTTACGCGCAGATCGGGTAGGTAAACCCGCAACACTAGTGTGTACTTGACTTGGCAGAACACCGTGTTACCTAATATTACAAACAATTTTGTTAATGTGTTCGTTTATCATGAATATGAACATGAACAAAAGAGTCATTTCCAGTAAGTGTGCACCATTTGAACGACATACAAAGCTTTGGTAAGCGAAGAAAAAGTACTATAAATTAGTTTGAAACGCACAGTATTTGAGGCGGGAAAATATTTGAGGTAGCGGTGTATCACCGTGACTGCAGCCCACCCTTCTGCTTTGAAACGCAGTGGTTATGTGTCTATTGGTTGCGCCTATATCATAATTTCTGTGATTAAAGAAATGACAGGATACCTAACATGACGATTTCCGATATTTGGATCTTCGATGTGGCTGTAGCGCTGAAACCATAGAGAAACTAGAGACTAGTTTCTCTATGGCTGAAACGGTAAGAGATGTAGCGAAACGGACGAAATTTTGGTCTTTAGGATCGCAAAATTACGCAAAACCCATGAAACGATACAGGCTGTTTTATGATATATGGATTTTAGGTTTTATAGATATTAAAGGTACGTATGTGTTATTAAAGGCCCGTGTGTATGGAATATTATTGGAGTCAGCCCCTTGCTAGAGCGACTGAAGGACCTACGCAGCGCTGCCCCAGCCCACCTTTCGCCGCGTGCGCAACCTCCCTCTCCCTCCCTCCCTCTCCCCCCTCTCTCTCTCTCGCTCTCTCCCTCTCAAAACTCAGACACGCACTCAAACACGAAACTAAGCAAGATTGAGTTTAGCTTGAAACGGCTGAATCATTTTTCTTCGACAGAACATGGAAATTATACGGAGGCGTATCCTGTACATGTAAGCTGCAATGTCATTATTTCTCTCTCTTTCTCTCCCGCTCCGTCTCTCTGCTCGTCCCTTACCCTGCCCACCCCCTCTCTCTATCTCCCTCCTTCTGCCTTCTGCTGCGAGCTGCTCTCCTCATCTTTATTCGTCGTGGAGATAATTTTTTCTTTTCATTTTTCTTCAGGCTCTTCAGCTCTTTGGGAGCGTGAGCTGCTAATCCGTTGGTAGAGGTGAGCAGCACGCTTCTTCCTCTTCGTCTTTTGCTTGAAGACCCTCTTTTCAATTTTATTCTGAAATATTTCGGTGGACATGGACGCTGCCTCGGGTATGTCCAAAGTCTGGTGGCGCGGCGGGAGCGCTGCACGGGCACTGGCCAGCCACTCGAATTACATCCCACGGAAAAAAAACTTCGTCCAAGTTTTCAAGCAGCCTCGGAAACCCTGTGCATTTTCTCCATTAGAGCCGCTTGCGGTTTATCCAAAACTGCTTGGAAACCAAGACGTCGTTTTCTCCGTGCCGGTAACGTGACTTCCTTTCCCACATGTGCTATTTCCGCCGCATATGTCCCGTGGCCTCCCGCGCCTTGGTGGCAGGGCGCTGAGCCTGGCGCTGCGCCAGTGATGCCCCCGTGCCCCCCCCCCCTCCCCCAAGCAACAATTCAGATCCCGAATCAGGAGCACGACTTCCATTGGAGGACCTAGGTGCAAGATGCTACACACACCTACACACACCCACACACACTCACACGCTCGTGCTCCCAGCCGCGCTGAGTGAAAAGGAAGGAAAACAAAACAGAACTGGCAATGTGATGGAGTGAGGGAATGCCCATCCGAAGGCAGAGAAATTTTCTTTGGCTCACAAGTGTTCTGGGCGTTACAGAGAACACTGAAAATCTAGGAGTCATAATTCTCGCCCCCTCACGAGTGAGAATTTGAGGGCAATTTTATTACTGTCAGGAGAGTAAGAATTTTTTTCCTCGCCCTTAATGAGAAAGAATTTTGAGACCTCGCTCAAATAAAGTGAGAATTCGTGCTCAAAGGAAGTGAGGTTAAAAAATCCTTACTCAAATAGAGCGAGGCTAAAAAATATGTCGCTCGAAAAGAGTGAGGTTAAAAATTCTCACTCCAATTTAGCATGGAAAAGTGTCCTCTCCTATTTTGGGTGAGAAATTGGATTCCAGGGTTTGCAGTGGAACACGTTGTGTTGCGGGTCTGCACACCCAAGGGGCTGCGGGCTGCGGTGCCAAATGGCTGGAGCGGAACCAGCAAATCTGCATCTGCATACTGTACCCGAGACAATAAGATGGTTGTCAGGATGCGCCAACTGTGGGGACCAGGGGTGTAGTAGGTGACCACCCGGGGGATGCCCATGGGACAGCCGGATAGCCGGGGATTACCCGTGGGATGACCGGGGAGGGTCCGTTCTCCTGTGGGGAATACCCGAGGGGTACATCACTCTTTGAATGGGTGTACACTGATTGGAGGGTTGTATCGTGATTGGAAGGAAAATTTGACCAAACTTTGAAGAAAACTATAAAATGTTGGCACCAATACGATATTTTGCAATCTTAAGGTGCTGAAGGTATATTTTTTTCGAAAAATTTTGTGACTGGATAGTTATTGGAAAATGATCACTGTTAAAAATTTCTACAGTAATTTCCACAGTATTGTCCTGTCAATTTTTTACCAGGTCTGCGCTGTTTTATGATGCTACGGAACGTCCGTTCCTGATGAGTACAGGAGTCTCCGTACTTCCAGTGACTGTTTTGTCCATACAACCGACGACAATATTTTGACACGCCTCAAACTTTTACGGCACAATGGATACAGAACCTTCCGTAGTTGGTCAGGCCGGTCTACAGTACTCACTGTACTTTCAAGGTACGGAACGTGCTGTGGTGGAATAAAACGGTGCTTCCGTACCACCTCTCCTGTAGTTTGGGTACAGAATTTTTAACAGTGATTGGAACGCAGGGTGTACACTGATTGGAGAAGGTGAGGTACGCTTGGGGATACCCTAACCAGACACGGAGTAAGTTAGAGAGGTTCTCCCCGTGGTTTCTTCCCGCATTGGAATGAGCTGTGGCTGCATTGCGGAAGTAGAGCACATGAGAAGGTGCTGCTAATGGTTGATATTCAGTGGTTACCCGATGGTCAGCCGGGGGGTGCTCGCGGCATGGTCCGGGCACACACACAGCGCCAGCCCGCCGAGCAGCTGTGTGGAGACGGTGGCCCGCCGCGGCTATACCCAGGGTAACCCCGGCGTACCCCCCGGTCATCTCCCGGGCAGCCACCCGCATGTATCCCCCGGGTCCCCGCGGTTGGCATCCATCTTGTCTCGGGATTACGTCTGAAATAACGCCTCTAGCGACTGGGCGTGACTCGCTCACCTGCAGGCAGTACGCCTCCAGCTCCGGCACAAGGCGCCGGCTCGGACTAACGAATGAGCGCGGCGGCACGCCGCGCCACGCCGCGCCCCGCCCCGCCACGCGAAGCCATGAGCGAGCCCGGCGTCACCGACAATCATGTTTCCGGGAACGTAGCAGATAAGCCCAAAGCGTTTCCTGCCCCCTCGTGACCCAGCGGCGCCCAGCGGCGGCACAGTGTTGAGCACGGGGGATGGCGGGAGCCGCGGGGCGCCACGCCGCGCAGCGCCGCCACGGTCCCGTTGGCGCTAGACGCCACCAGCGAGTCGGCTCGGCTCTCTTTGTGCGGCTCACGCTGCCTGACGAATTCCAGGAAGGCGACCGAAAATGAATACGAATCGTTTGAAGCGGCCGCGGGGCACGGTGAGCAATGCCCGGCCACGCCACGCCCTGCTCCACTCCGCCCCGCCCCGCCCTGTGCTTTTTCAGTTTTCTTAACTAACTAAACCTGTTCCTCGAATCAATGAAGACCTTTTGTCACTCCGCTGCCTGTGTGGAAAAGAGAAAATGAATGCAAATTGCAGCATTTCCCAGCCTCGGCCGTGCCGACCCATCCCATACCTTGCTGCTGCGTGTCCTGATGCGTCCTTCTTCAATGAGAGAGTTTGTAGTCGTGCGAAAAAAATTACTTATAGCCCTGCGACTTCTCTCGACCTCGCCTCCTCTAGGAGCTGCTGTACCCACCCCTAGGGAAAAAAATACCTGACCCAGGACTGATGTTAACTGATCGGACCTATCTAAAAGCTGGAGTGAACCTGTCCTGGACCTTCATTTTAGCTAACTTTTAACTGAAAGTACCTCACAATCACGCCAAATTATCTGAGTTTGGCGCGCTGAAAGCTGATCAGTAGTCAGCTCTAAATTGACGAAACAGCTTGTAGCTGAGTTTAGCTGCTTACGTAATTGACTCCAACTGAGTGTAGTTGAATTTATCTGACTCCGCGGTTCAGGTACACCTGACGATTGCGCGAAGTTAGCTGAGTTTTTAGCTGAATAACATTCACCTCGCATAGAGTGTAAAAAAATGTTTGTGGTAAATATCCCACAAATGTATCTACAGCTTTTTACATATATAATGTGAGGGATTTTACGATTTTCCTATACAGGAGTGCGGAAAAAATCAGAGCGCTAGTTCCTACAGTCCTCCGATGCATTTACCGGACGGAGCAGCTGGGATTCGAACTCGCTACCTTTGGGTTCGAGAGCGCGCACGCTACACCTCACCCACCCGTCACTTCTGAGAGGAAGTTCGCTAGGACACCATCCCATTTCAATTATACGAGGACGAGCTGCTTGTAACTGATTTTAACTGATAAAACCTGAGTGTGTAGCTGCTGGAAATACTTGACATCACGGTCACGCACGGATAAGTAGCTCATGCAAAGCTGACGGGAAACTACCAAATAACTGAGGCTTCATCAGTTAACATCAGCCAAATTGTCAGTTAAACGCGAACTGAATGAAATCTAAGTGCGAACTGAGCTGCAACTGAGCACTTACTGAATGACAGTCAGTTCCGATCAGCGCTCTGTCGTTGAGCTGCTCCGAATTGACTTTCCGCGCTTTGGAAATCAGGGAAGTTAAGTAAAAATTAGCTCCGACTGAAAACACAATTCAGCTTCTGGTCAGCTCACATTAACTTGTAATTCAAACTGACCAAAGATGACTCTTACTGATTTTTAGTAACTGAGAAAAGTCTGAAACTAACTGAGTATCGTCCAGCTATCACCGTTTTAAAACCAAGTAACTTGACGTTATTGCTAGGTACAAAATTCGGCACCTTAAACTAAAACACACGCAGTCCATCCGCCCGTTTCAAAGCTCACGCAGTCGGCCGGCGCGTTTCAAAACTCACGCAGTTGTCCGCTACGTCGAAAAGACACGTAGTTCCGATTCACCGTGCACTCCGTGCACACTGGCGGGTTTCGACGCGTCGCCCGACTGATCCGCAGCGCCGCGGCCGGTAACGAACTGCGTGGGTTTTCAACAGGAATCAGGAACTGCGTGAGAAACGCGCCGCCCGACTTTGAGTTTTGAAACGGGCGGATGGACTGCGTGCGTTTTAGTTGAAGGTGCCGAATTGCATTTCAGGCATCGTCAGTTAAAATCAGTTTTTAGATAGGTCCGATCAGTTAACATCAGTCCACAGGGTCGCAGCGGCCGCGCCGCAACAATCTATGGTCAACAAATTCGACAATCATTTCATAATCGTTCATAATCATTCCATTATGCCATTAATGTATGTTGCATATATGTTGACATACATGACTTACATGTATGGGACATACACTTCGTGCATACATGGCGCATGTATGGCACATACATGGTACATGTATCTGCCATACACTTTGTGCATGTATGAATGACATACAAGTCTCTCGCATATATGTGGCACACCTATGTCTCATGTATGTGCGATGCCCGTCATTTGCATGCTAGCAAAATGCAAAAGACTGTTTTCTTTCTTGATTTTCCTTTTTTTTCTTTACTCCCTTTTTTATTTCCGGTGCATCTTCTTTGGATCTTGCTGAACTGCACTGAAGATATGGAGATTCGAACCCGGGACCTTTGTGTTACGTACCTTGCACCTTGTCCACTAGACCACGAGACCACAGCTAGACTATGATGGCTGGAACGCGCTTTTAAGTGACATAGGACTCCCATACAAACGACATACGTTTCACATACAAAAACCATACGTTTGACTTAGAAGCAACATGCCTACATACATGATCTGCTAATAAGTTTGCAAGTGTTGTCACCCTCTTAGCTATACTAAAAATGTGACTAAGTCCAGGTGTCTCCATGCATGCTGAAGGCACTTCCACATGTATGACACATGTGTTTGGAGGGAGCATGGATGTCTGACATACAATCTATCCCCGGGACCATACATGCTGAAGGCACTCTTACATGTATGGGAGATGCATAGATGTATGACATACAAAATAGCTTTTACGGCATGCATGTTACAGGTACTAGTACATGCATGACACATGTATGTGAAATATGCATAGATGTCTGACATACAAGCTAGCCCGGTCACCATACATGTTGAAGGAACTATCACATGTATGTCACATGCATGTAATCATCCCATAGATGTGGTCCATAGAAGAGGTCCATAACACATGTATGCTGTATGCATGTAATCATATATGTGAGACATACACGTATCTATGTCACATATATGCAGCATATATGGCATTTGTAACACATACATGAATCATATATGGCTTATGTATTGCACATATATGTTTCGTGTTTCACGGGTAACAGATGATCGAGATAAGCACAGGTAGTCTCGGTGATTACTGATTACCACGGATCATCAGTCATAATCAAGAACAACCATCCGATTATCATTATGTTCATTCGACAATCATTTGTTATTTGGTTACCTTGCTGTTTAAACTGAAGTGATGGGTGATGGATGTTTATCTTATGGGTGGGCCATTTTTACCTTAATTAGAGGACCGATGTTTAGGGTCAATTTTCTACTATACTAGATGTGGAGGAAGTGTAAATTCGCAGGAAAGTGGATTTTTAAAGGGATTCCTGCGGATAGTTTCATCATTCATCATTCATTTCATAAAGCACAGATCAACCAAGAACTCCAGGTTTGTTTTTCTTCATTAGTCTCGGAGCGCCATTTACAACATTTTCCTGGTATGCATACATCTGATACAATCTGATTGATTCCTCTAATCCGCAGGTAAACTTCATAGCGCCCACCTCCGTTACGTTAGGTTAGTTAAGGTTGCGGGCTGGTGTTAGACTTTTAAGGCAGAGTGGGGTAAGAGTGGAAACTTATCTGTTCAAATCTAAAGGAACCACGTGCAGGGACTTGACTTGAAGTGACTTAAAGCTCTGCATATTGCAAGTGAATAGTACAAGAGATTCTCTCTTGTTTTAATTTGATGTCCGATTTCAAAATGTTATTTGAGGAGGTACCTAATTGAATTTCAGGAACGTTTCCTCTTTACACTAGACCTTGGCAGCTCTCAGTCAATATAAAATTTAAAATTTCCAAGGGTGAGCGTGTTTAAAAAAAAAATGACAGAGTCGACATGGCTAACTGGGTTTTCAATTAATTGAAAGTTCATTTGGATTGACGCACATGGTTTATCTGTCTGATTAGAAGTGGGACAAATCAGAAATATGAAGTGACTTTGAGGTAGCGGTGTATCACCGTGACTGCAGCCCACCCTTCTGCTTTGAAACGCAGTGGTTATATGTCTATTATTGGTTGCGCCTATATCATAATTTCTGTGATTAAAGAAATGACAGGATACCCAACATGACGATTTCGGATATTTGGGTCTTCGATGTGGCTGTAGCCCCGAAACGGTAAGAGATGTAGCGAAACGGACGAAATTTTGGTCTAAAGGATCGCAAAATTACGCAAAATCCATGAAACGATACATGCTGTTTTATGACAATCGGGTTTTCGATGTGGCTGTGGCGCCGAAGCGGTAGGAGATAGAGTGAAACAGACGAATTTTTCGCCCATTGGCCCTCAAGATTACGCCATACCCATGAAATGATACCCAGCATGATGTTTTATGATATTTGGGTCTTGGATGTGGCTGCAGTGCCGAAACGGTTAGAGATGGAGCGAAACGGACGAAATTTTGGTCGAAAAGGTCGCTAAATTACGCGAAACCCATGCCGCGTCACCCATCATGATGTTTTGCGATATTTGGATGTTTGCTGTGGCTGTAGCGCCGAAAAGGTTAGAGATAGAGCGAAACGGACGAAATTTTGGTTCGGTGCCAATTCGTCTAGGTAACCCTTAGGAAACCATAAAATTTTATGTAACAAATTATTTTCTTTTTATTATATTACTCATAATATTCGTATTACCCTGTATTACGAATATTACTTTGTAATATATTCCTCTGTGGCCGGCTCAGCCGAGTTTTTTACCCCTCGGGAATCACCAATGATATTCAAACTCTTTTCTCTCAATGCAGAGTCTGTGAAAGACACAGTGCTGCTAACTATAAAGAACCTATTTCTTACCTCATAAACTTCCAGAGTTGCGTTTTCAGAAAGTTAGTGCTGATATATTTGAATTCATATCTCGCCCATTTCAGGTTGTTGACAATTTTTCAATGTGGCTGGAGATCAAACCACTGTCTGGTAAATCCAGTGGTGATGTTATCAGCGCACTGAGGGAAATTTTCTCTACTCATGGTGTGCCTGAAATCATATTTGGAGATAACAATCCATTAGATTCCTTTGAGTGCATGCAGTATGCGAACAGCATAGGCAGCACTATTCTCACTAGTTCCGCTGAGTATCCACGAAGCAATGGCTTAGCCGAGAAGGGTGTTCATTTAGCTAAGCAACTTCTGCGGAAATGTCAGGATTCTGGCACACATTACCTGGATGGATTGAGGGAATATAATACCACTCCTCTAACTGGGATGTCTGTCTCACCATCGCAGATCTTGATGAGCGGGATGGTACGCACCTGTGTACCAACTAGAGCCAAAGCTCTTAAACCGAAGGTTGTCGATCTTGGAGGTGTTCCTCAGATCATGCAGCAGAAAATGAGGGAACAGCATGATAAACGAGCCAGGTGTTGGCCTGTAGAGTTCACTGTTGGTCAATGTATTGTTTATTGGAGGAATGGGAAATTGTTCGAAGAGACAGTTGTTGAGAAGCTTAAGGCTCCAAGGTCCTATCTGATAAGGCAATTAAGTGGGCGTGTATTGCGCAGAAATACCTGGCATTTGCAACCCTCTGCCACAAAACCTGATAGGTTAGATGAACCTCCTGTTGATGCATACAACTTTAATGTTACTCCCTTTGTGTTACAGATGGGAAATCCGCATCCAAATCAAGAGGAAGTCCCTCTGAGGATAATGGAGAAGCCGGACCTGGGCCTGCGGGAGGAGCCGCTTGGTAGGGCGCCTGTACGGGGTGCTCGAAGGGCCGCCCAGCAGCGCCTCTACGGCACCTGCGGATAATTTCTAATATCACCAGGAGGAAAATCATTCATTTCATAAAGCAGAGATCAACCAAGAACTCCAGGTTTGTTTTTCTTCATTAGTCTCGGAGCGCCATTTACAACATTTTCCTGGTATGCATACATCTGATACAATCTGATTGATTCCTCTAATCCGCAGGTAAACTTCATAGCGCCCACCTCCGTTACGTTAGGTTAGTTAAGGTTGCGGGCTGGTGTTAGACTTTTAAGGTGGAGTGGGGTAAGAGTGGAAACTTATCTGTTCAAATCTAAAGGAACCACGTGCAGGGACTTGACTTGAACGACGGCATTCACAAGAGCTAAAAGTCACAAGCGCTAACGCCACAAGCGCTACGATTCACGAGCGCTAAAAGTCACAAGCGCTACGATTCACAAGAGCTAAGAGCCACAAGCGCTAAGATTCACAAGAGCTAATGATCACAAGAGCTACAAGTCACAAGAGCTAAAAGTCACAAGCGCTACGATTCACAAGGGCTAAAAGTCACAAGCGCTACGATTCACAAGCGCTAAAAGTCACAAAAGCTACAAGCAAATCAACGGTTACCGGTAACGGACTTTACGTTGCCATACGGGTGAGAACAAGGGCGAGGATCGAGGCATCAGCTGCCGATGCTGCCGGGGTGGCAAAGAGTGTAACAGCGGTCCAGCTTGCGTTCAGCTTCTCCCGCACTATCCCCCTGCCCTCGGCGTCGAGATCTCACGGCCCCTCGCGCCGATGGGACCGCGAGTCCACGCAACCCTTCAGCGGACAGCCGCGAAGGGATGCATGAGGACTCTCGAATCGCTCTCCGCGGGTCGCGATTTAACATGCTTGGTGCTTTCACAGATCGCGTATCCTGCTGGTGTCCATCGCGGTCGCGCCTCCTGTCGCGGGTTCTCGGAGGTGATTCGTGAAGCCCACGCATCCCTTCGCGGCTGTCCGCTGAAGGGTTGCGTGGACTCGCGGTCCCATCGGCGCGAGGGGCCGTGAGATCTCGACGCCGAGGGCAGGGGGATAGTGCGGGAGAGGCTGGACGCAAGCTGGACCGCTGTTACACTCTTTGCCACCCCGGCAGCTTTGGCAGCTGATGCCTCGATCCTCGCCCTTGTTCTCACCCGTATGGCAACGTAAAGTCCGTTACCGGTAACCGTTGATTTGCTTGTAGCTTTTGTGACTTTTAGCGCTTGTGAATCGTAGCGCTTCTGACTTTTAGCCCTTGTGAATCGTAGCGCTTGTGACTTTTAGCTCTTGTGACTTGTAGCTCTTGTGATCATTAGCTCTTGTGAATCTTAGCGCTTGTGGCTCTTAGCTCTTGTGAATCGTAGCGCTTGTGACTTTTAGCGCTCGTGAATCGTAGCGCTTGTGGCGTTAGCGCTTGTGACTTTTAGCTCTTGTGGTTCGCTCCCGACTTGAAGTGACTTAAAGCTCTGCATATTGCAAGTGAATAGTACAAGAGATTCTCTCTTGTTTTAATTTGATGTCCGATTTCAAAATGTTATTTGAGGAGGTACCTAATTGAATTTCAGGAACGTTTCCTCTTTACACTAGACCTTGGCAGCTGTAGTTAATACGGTGGCGGCTCTGGCCCCTCGGTGGTGGGCCGCGGAATGAGGGCAGGTTCGTAGTTCAGAAGGAGCCACCAGAGAGCGTAACCGTCGACCGAGTACCAGACAAATGACGATCGCACGTGACGTCACTACCCCCACTCCTCACCATCAGAAGAGCGGGAGCGCGAAGGCGCGACGATGATCCGGCCTATGAATCCGACCGATCCCCAAAACCTTTTAATACAAAAAAAAACATTAGATGCTTTTACCTCTGTTCGCCTACACCACTCAAATAAAATTCCTTGTTCTAATCAATAGTCTTTAATGACGTTTACCTCTTACATTGCACAAAACACTGCGTCTGCGATGAGCGCGAGTTATGACGTGAATCGCGTTCGTTTGAATTGCCGGATAACTGTCAAACAGTCAGTAGCAATAAAATGCCCCGAAGGTGTTGTGTGCCTGGCTGCGGCACAGGGAAAAAGAGAAAATTTTCCGAACAAGAAATTCCTTTTTTGTTTCTGGTACCAAAAGATGAAGTAAGTAATTCTGAGACATGAATACGTGATGTGTTTTGTGGTCATTAGCGGCAATCAGCTGATTGTGACAGCCGATCACCTGAATTCCAACCTCCATGTTTAAATGCCACCAGCTGACTGGGTCATTTTAGTCAATCAGCTGATTCCTTATGTCCTATTTTCAAAAGTCATATCTGATTTGAGTCAGACAAGAAAGGGTGGGATCAATATAATTACCTGTCTCAGAATATTTTGTTTAATCGCTGAGTAATACCTCAGAATAATAGAAAGTATATTTTTCTGACATTAGTTTTATTATATTTTTCTAATAAATTACAGATACAATTAAATGAATGGAAGAAAGTAATAGGCATCAATTTAAATCCTAAAAGTAGAGTCTGCTCGCTTCATTTCTGGGACCATGAAGTGGTCAAATATAACGAAACACTGCTTAGTGATGGGACAGTATTTAAGTCTCCAACAGTGCCTCATCTCATGCATAATGCTACACCAAGCCGATACATGCAGAGAGCATCAGGTGCACTAGAATGTGAAAGAGATTTGAGAGCTGGTTCCAGTCCAAAGCGCTCTCCCAATTATCCTCCACAAGAGACTATTTGTGAGGACATTCAGAGGTACATCAATTAACAATTTGGAATTTTTATAATTTATATTTCTTTCTCATTCACTTTTAAATAAATTCTTTCCATTTCCCTAGTCACTTTTGTATAGAAGTACGGGACGATGACATGCCCACATTGAGCCCTCCTCGTTCACGTAGAAAATTAGAATCTGATTCAGAACAAGGAAACGATGCTAATTTACAAAAGAAATGTAGCTTTTCGGGGAGTTCTTATAAAACTTCAACTAGGTAACTTAAGATAATTTAAAATACTAAAACATTGCCACATTTTAGTAAATCCCTTTCATTATAATTAAGTTAAATCATTTTTATGGGTAGCTCTGGATCAGGCTCAAAAAGTAGTACAAGTACTACAGGGGCATCAAAGCCCAGTAATTCATCAGAGTCTAGTGATTCATCAGACTCAGGAATGTCAACCCCAAGGTAGTTCTTTCTTCAAATGTTGTTTGCCATTGAATAACAATCAGTATCTGACAAATTTCAATTATTTCAAAAGGGAATTGAAGCAGCACTTAGATCATAGCTATGTGAAAGAAATGCCATACACCCTGGAAATCCTAAAACAGAATTATAAAGAAGTACTTCTTCCGAGCAAAACCTGGAGTGCAGTCCAATTCCCAGATCAGAAGACAGCTTTCCTCCATGTAAATGAAAACTATGACACTGATAGGGGAGTAGTTTTTCATTCTTCAATGAGACCAAATGTCTTTTTTGGAAAGATCAACTATCCGGATTCCCCTATAATTGATAATAAATGCCAGCTGGAAAGGTTTTTGATCAAAATAGACAGGTTGAGCCCTTGTGATGGAGCTTCTGATCAAGGAGAACGCTCAAAAGATTGTTGGGGCTTCATTAGTTGCAATCCGCACAAAAAAACAAAAAGATGTTTACCGTGTAGAGTTAAAAGGAGAAAACTTCAAAAGATTAAAAGAACTAAAGTTAATAAAAATGAAAAGAGGATGAAACTGTCTGCATCTTATAGGAAACAGAGCAGGAGGCAAAGTAAAAGGGTAAAACTTCTAAGATACAAAATTATTTTTTTTTAACTGATCTGTTATAGTATGTTCTAGATATTGCTTTCTTTTTGGATTCAATCTCTTAGTGAGAAACTGAACGGGTGCTTACAAAGGTGTGAGTCTACCCCTGAAAATGATATTGAAATTCTTATTAATAAGATTCCACAAGAGCAGCAGCAGCTAGTGAAAAATATCTTCATGGCATCAAAATGCAAAAGTTCAAAAGGCAGACGATACTCTAGAGATTATGTTTATGAATGTATGGTAATGAGAATGAAAGGCCATGCTCTTTATAAAAAATTAAGGAGAGAAAATAAGTTACCATTACCCAGTGAAAGAACGCTTCTTAAATACATGAAAGCTCTTAAGCCTGAGTACACTGATAATCCAAGTGTTCAACCCTTCAACACTTTAAAGTGTTCAAATACCATTTAAACATATAAATGTGTTCAACAGAGTTGTTGTACATTTACAAGTGTTCAACTCAGAAGTTGTGCACTTAATAGTGTTCAACTCCCCAGTTACACACTTCCTTAGCTTGGACGCACTGTATTGGGGAAGTGTGCAACTGGGGAGTTGAACACTTACAAATGCACAACTTCTGAGTTGAACACTTGTAAGTGCACAACAACTCTGTTGAACACTTTTGTTTGTTTAAATGGTATTTTAACACTTAAAAGTGTTGAAGGGTTGAACACTTGGTTTATCAGTGTATGGGTTCCAGGACAATATTTTTCAAGCAATTGGTCTTAAAGGGAAACATCTTGATCAATCTGAAAGACATGGTATGTAGATTAGTGCTTTAAAAATTACTCCTGTACCTTATCTTTTTTTTACTAAGTATGTATTTTTAAATTATGTACCTGCTAGGGTGCCTACTTTTGGATGAAATGCAGCTGGATGCAGCTGTCTCTTACAGAACAGATCTGTGTGAGGTTCATGGTCTTGTGGACCTTGGGAAGTACACTCCTCCAGAGCAGAAGACGAAGCAAGGGGACCATGGTCGTGTACTTATGTTTCAGCCATTTAAGAGGCAATGGGTCCAAACTTGGGGTGCTTTTTTAAGCTCAGCAGCAGTGCCAGGCTATATTCTGAGAAACATAATCCTGGAGGCAGTGGTTCTCATGCACAACCAGGGGTTCACAGTAGACATTGTAACGACCGATGGGGCTAAGTGGAATCGTGCTATGTGGAAGCTGTCGAGTGTAAGCCTGCAGTCATCATCTTGTGAGCATCCTGCTAACAAAGACCAAAGGCTTTGGTTTGCATCCGATTTCCCTCATTTAGTGAAAACCATTTGGAATAGGGTGGTTTCTAGAAAAGAACTGAGTGTGAGTGGATATCATTTTCTACTATTTGTACTATGAGAACACAACTAAGATAACCATTGTCTTTTACCTTTTTTACCTCTCTGCAGTTGCCAGATGGAATTGTCAAGGTATCACATTGGGAGACTGTCATAAGACACAATGAAAAATTACCAATTAAACAGTGTTGGTCTTTGCACTGGGACCACTTGAAACCATCTAACTATCAGAAAATGAATGTTAAAATGGCATTTGAGGTACCAGAGTATAAAATATTGAAGTGCTTAATTAATACATACTTTATAACACACCTTTGTAGATCACATTTCAAGTCATCTCCTTGATTTCTACAGTTCTTTGGTGGTAATGTTCTTTCTTCAATGAAGTTTTTAAAGGAGAAAAACATTTATCCTGAATTAGCAGACTCCGGTCCAACAATAACATTTATTGAAAGAATGCCATCTTTAATTAAGGCCATGAACTCAAAAGATGTTCTGAACTCTTTAAATGCTAGCCCAAACTGTCCACAAAACAAGGTATTAATCCAAATTTCTTATTATCTGTAACAGACAGAGCAGGGTTTATAATTAATTTCAATTTCAGACCCTGAATGGCTTTTTAGAATATTTAGAAGAAATGCATAAGATTAGTAAAATAAAACACCCTTACGGTCCAAGATCTAAAAAGGTAGTTCCTGCTGGCACAGTTGTAAAACAGCGTACAACAAAACATAGTGAGCAGAGAATATTTGTTGGGGCCACTGATGAGCTTACAACTGATGCGTTCTTAGGATTGTATGTCACTATAAGGGCCACACTGGAACTTGTCCAATACTTATGCAATGAAGTAGGCTACAAATTCCTCATGACAAGAAGGCTTAATCAAGATGCCTTAGAGGTAATGTCCTGGGGGAAACATTTTAAATTATTATTATTATTATTATTATTATTATTATTATTATTATTATTATTATTATTATTATTATTATTGTTATTATTATTATAATTATTATTTTTATTATTATGAGTGATAAATGAAATAGTTTCTTTATATTCACCAACAGCATTTCTTTAGAGAGATTAGAACATCTTGTGGTTCAGGCTCACATCCGGACCCCCTTCTGTTCATCCAGTTATATAGGCTTTTATCACTTTACTCCCTAGTGAAGCCACCAAGGGGCAGTAATGTTTCTGGTGGGGAGCTTTTCAATGCACTTGTACAACTGAAAGATTTAGAGAAGGACGGAAGTCAAGACAAAAAGTTGGAAGCTGTTAATTTAATTGATAAAATTGTTGAAGAATCATGCGTTGCTGAGTCACCTGAAGCTTCAGCAGCATTTAACCCAGAGATGTCATCAAGTGAGATTAATGAAGCTGCTCTCTGTTTGATGGCAGGGTATGTGGCTTTCAAAGTTGAGAAAATGAAACCAGCCAAATCATGCATAATGTGTGCTAATAGCCTAGTACTGCCAACAACTGAGTCACCGAAGGAGAGGGAGCGTCTCATTGAAATCAAGTCAAGAGGAGGTCTGCGGAGACCCTCTGATTTAGTATAGGGTAAAAGTACCAAACATGGATCAGGTACCAAACTTGGATCATTTCTGTTTGGCGGGCTCTAACGGCTGATTGGGTCGACTGAATTAAAAATTTCAAAGTTCCTCAGGTAGACGACTACATATGCAACAATATGTGAATGTGACATTTTATTGTCTGCTCGCTCCTCTGCCCGCTCCTCTGCCCGCTGGAGCTCTCCGAAAAACAGTCTGCACAACAGACCTCGTCAAAGCGGGCAAAAAGACAAGGCAAGATACATGGCTCTACTTATCTCCTATTTGTAAGAAAACTAACCGGAGGAAATACTTGGTACTCGATGAGAAGACACTTTAAGATATGCCTTTTAAGACTCTGAAGGTTTTGATCCTTTACCTTAAGTATTTTGAAAATGCGGGTAGGGGTAAAAACATAGAATTCGAACCGTCCTCAAGTAACTTCTTTAGTTTGCGCCTCAATATCAGTCATTAGAAATCGTTCATGCGTGATGCCACTTTGCACACGGCAAAATATGACCAAAATAAAGGGATTGATGCAAACAAACAGCACAAATTTCCAATAGGAAACTTTTTACAAGCGTTACATCTTCCATTGCGCCTTACGAGAGGTCCGGGTAGGCAACCTGGCGCACACATCATATCTCTTTCCACTCTTAGCGCCTTAAGGATCACGTGACTGAGCAAGAAAATACAATAATTTCAAAAGCGTATGTTTCAAGTTTATAGAACAGGTTTCAGGCAACATTTCTACCACGAATCGGAGGGTGTATGTCACGTGGTTAGTTAGGATATATAGAAAAGAATCGAATTTCTCGTTACAGAAATGCCACTTTCCCAGGCCCTATATCAGCCCCGAAGATGCAAATGGGCGGAGGCAAGTTGTAATTTCGTGAGCAGAATAGTGAGAGAAACACGTTGGTATGAGAAACTATTTATTTCGTAGACAGACGAGCCTGCAAAACGTATCCAAACAAGCCTAAGTTTTGATCCATGTTTGGGTCAGCGTCCAAACATGGATCACAACCCCTAAAAGGGGGAAGGGGTTGTTTTGGGATAAAACAAAAAAAGTTGCCTTCCCCTAACACTGTTGTGTATCACATATGTGAAGGACAACAGTCTAGCTTGGTGATCCATGTTTGGGTACCCCCACCAACATGGATCAAAATTGGAGGTTATGGAAATTCCCTATAACTCCGAAAGTATTGGAGCTAGGAACTTTATTCCATCAGGATATCTTCCATGGGGGTTCAAACTACTCACCAATGAAAAAAAATTATGCTCATCACACCTTTTTCGATCCCAAAACTATGGTTTTCCGAAAAATGATCCATGTTTGGTACTTTTACCCTACGCTATAGTGCTTCAGGTAGACCTAGGAAAAATTAGAAAGTTTTAATATAAAATCACATACTTAACATTCTATAAATAACAAATGTGTCTGCAGGTTGAACAAGCTGTCATACATACCTCCAGCAAAGAGAACATCCACACCAACACTATATTTTCAATTTTGGAAACAATGCGGGACCATGCTGTTTTCCCTCTGACTGGATGTGATGAGCACCAACAGATGTTAACAACAACCATTATAACATTTTATTTGAACATAAGAATGCACTTTCAATGCAGAGAGGTAAACAAAACAACTGCAACAAATAAGAACATGGCAAAGCTGTCAAAGCTTCAGACTACTTTGGCAAAATCTGGTTAGTGTTATAACGCTAAAAATCATAATAAAAATTTCAACTTTCTTTACTCACCGGTTCTTCTTGCAGGTGGTGCTTCAGATATTGGGGTGCAGGAAGACTAATTTTTACTTGAAATGGCTATCTGACATTGATTTTTTAACGGGATTTTACTGAGGATCTAGTCAGACCATCTAGTCTCTGTAGTTGTTTCACAAATGAATTTCAGTTTTATGAAGTTTAGTTCACACTGTGATTTAAGTGCTGCAACCTTCAAGGTTGTTTCAACCTTATTTTAACTTTTAGCTCTCTTTGAAAGACTTGAGTATTGATTTACTGTGTATGTTGTTTTACCCTTCTAACCCAAGTAGCAGAGATCGGTCACAGACACGTCAGAATGACGTCAGGTTTTCGTACCGACGTTCTTAGTCACGGTGACGTGTTTTTTAACCCTCGGACTGACGTTACCGAAACGTCAAAATGACGTACTTGACGCGAATTCGTCAAAATGACGTCAGACTGACGTTTTTGATCGACACACGTCACTTTCACGTCAGGAAGTTACATTTATAGCCCAATTCACATAATTTAAGTAATTTGGCATGAGAAAGAGGTATAGATGAAAAGAGTGTTTCAGAAAACGAGATCATCATATTTATTGTCAGATCTGTATGGTTCAGACAGCAAAAATAAAATCAAAAAAATCTCAGCTTGTTTTTCAGTCAGGCAAAAACAAAACGCAACAAAAACATAAGGTAACAATAACAAAAGAAAAATACAAGTTTTCAGTCTTGAAAACAAAATTCAAATAACAAACAATTCAAAAATTAAATTGAAACTATGCAATTAATTATCTGTGGAATCTCCAGAGTCCTCCTCCGATTGCCCCTCAGAGTCTCCATCAGAGTCTTGATCAGAGCCCTCATTAGAATTATTGCCAGAAGAATCTTCCTGCTCAGAGGTCTGTTTCCTTGACTTGTTAACAGAAATGACGAAGTATCTTTTGATGCATGAAGTCACTTCATTCAAATCAGTGGCTTCATCCCAAATTTTTGTAGCCAGACCTAAAAACAAAAAAGACAGTAACAGTAATCGCACAAAATGAGATTTAGCAATTAAAGTTGCCAAACTACTAAAACTTACATTGAATTAACTCAACACATTTTGTGTTGAAGAAAGGAAATTTCTTGCCTCTTGTAACCTTCCAGCTGATGCTGGCGCACAGCTTTGGTTCAAACAAAGTTTCTAGAGCTCGGTAGACACAGTCATGCTCGTTTGTTGTGTGTTTCACCTTGCCAAATAGATGATGAACCTGTCATTCAGAATTCAGCATGGTCAAGTGAAAGCTCGATAAACAGCAGAAATGTCAAAAACAGAGATAATTTTAAGTGAACATTGTGTCCACAGTGATAACTTTGTGTCCCCTACATGGACAATTTCAGTGTTGTTCCATGAAAGAGATGTAAAGTGGCATGAGAATGGGAAATGCATCCCGAGGACAAATAAGGGCATTAAAGAGTCCGTCCTGATTGAACGTGTACCCACCATTTCACCAAAATTTTCATCATCATCTAGGTAGATCTCAAACTGTCCTAGTTGTTCATGATTTGACAGTGGTAGTTTGGGACAGTTTGGGGGCCTGCGAACCGTAGCCTCCTCTGGGAACAGCTTATTTATAATTCTTCTCAGCATTCCTTTTAATTCATCGATTTTATGAGAATTTTCTTGAGCGATATTCAAAGCTAAAATGAACTGGTTCTTTGAGGTCTTTTCAGCTGGAATGAAGAGTATTTTGTTAGCATACTTGAATTAATTAATACAATAGGAATAAGAAAATTTGATAATGATGTGCCTCACATTTTTTCTTCTTAGATTTTAGGATTTTCTTTGAAATCTTGCTTCCTTGCTCTGGAGAATTAGTACCTCCTGAAGATGCAAGATCACCAGTTTCATTATCAAACACTGTTTCACAAGAATCCTTATTCTGAGATTCTACAAAATTTTCACTATCTGTTAAGTGAAAAGCATTAAAAAAAAATAAAATTGAAACACTTATATTACAGAACCATGCAACTAAATGTATTGTGAGAACAAAGATCTTTTCAATTTCCATACCTGATACTTGTAATTGATCTTCAATACCATTCAAATCAAGTGTTTCCTCCATAAAAGGACTCATGGAAGGTGTACTGGTTGGAACATTGAGCTGCTCAACACAATTATTTTGAAGTTGGCTCAGAAGGTCAGCATTGCTGGAATTTGGAACTGAATTATTAGAAATTGCTAAACCTAGAAATATGAAGCAACACAAATAACATCCAAATATTAAAAAAAAAAAAAAAACAGCACTGATATTTACAATAGTAAAGTAAGTTGTGAAAAAAAAAAAAACATTGCAATGTAGTAAATATTGTGTAGAACACAAAATTATTTTAGATACCTATGCTTGAAGAAGAGGGAGGGACCAAAATGTTAGTCTGAAGGGGGACTGAAGCAGCAGCTGAAATTTCAATAGTCACTTTGAGAACAGGTTCAGTCAGAAGAGCACAAAACAATAGTTTAGGATAATATTACCATCCTGTGATATGATTTTCACCATTGGATTTGACAGTATTTGGTTTGTGGAACATTCAAGTGACCTTTGGAGATCTGTACAGCTGGAATATATAACTGTACCTAAATTTGGAGGAGCTCGACCTAGAAACAGAGTAATTTTAATTAATAGATAGAATTAAATAAAACCATAGCACGATGAAAAATATTGCAAAATACAAAACAATTCTATATACCTTCGCTTGAAGCAGTTGAGCAGACAAGCTGTGTCTGAAGGGCGTCTGAAGCAGCACTTGCATTCTGCTGTGATATTTTCATCATCATTGGCTTTGATATTTGTGTTGATGAACTTTCAAGTTGATTTAGGTCAGCAAATGCATTTGGAACGACACTTGAATTTGAAGTAACTGGACCTGGAAAAAGAGTGTAATGTGAATTAAATTCAAAAACGAAGAGACATAACCATTAGAAATTTTATCAGGCATTAGTTAAGGGACTTCACCTTTCTTTGGTGTGATTTGCACCATCATTGGCTTCGACATTTGGTTTGAGGAACTTTCAAGTTGACTTTGGAGGTCAGCATAACTTAAATTTAGAACTGGACTGGAATTTGAAGTAGCTGGACCTTGAAATACAAAGTAAAAAGAATTAAATCCAACTGAATACAACAACTTCAAAAAAAAACAAAAACGAACAATAAATTAGGGGACTTTTACCATTCTTTGGTGTGATTTTCACCACCATTTGCTTCAACATTGTGTTTGAGGAAGTTACAAATTGACTTGGGAGGTCAGCGCAACTGGAATTTAGAACTGGACTGGAATTTGAAGAAGCTGGGCCTGGAAATAGAGTCATCAGAACTATATCAAATTAAAAACAAAACATTAAAAAAAAAAATCTACATAAATAATAGCTAAGGGGAATTCGACCTTTCTTTGATTTGGTTTTCACAACCTTCACAACCTTTGGCTGTGACTTTTTGTCTGATAAACTCTTTACTGATTTTGATAAGTTAGCTTGCCTGACTAGCTTGGCCACTTGCTCTCTCACTTCACTTTCGTTCTTGTCTTCTTTTTTCTGTTTTGCAGTCTTTTTGCACCCTTTCTTCAGCATTAGCGTACTACCATCTTCATCTGCCTCCTCATCAGACTCGGTAGTAGCATACCGCTTGTTTTTCTTTCTTATTCGAGGCTGACTATAGTCGGTTTCCACATTAGATCCTACTTCTCCATCCCTCTCCAATATTTTTGAAGCCTTCCGTGCTGAAGCAAATGAGTCTGTAAAATAAGAGTTCATGTTGAGAAAATGCTCTAAGTACTCAAAAGTTTATGCTTGACACAATTATTTCACTAGTTTAATCGAACTTACCATAGGAATGATGGAATATTATTGGTTTGCTGGCCCAGTCAGATTTAGCAGCAGCAAGACTCCTTACCAGCTGAGGTGGCGCTACTCCTTTCTCAGGATATTTCACCGTGTTCTGTGCATTGTTTAGCCATTTGGTTGGCACTATGTCCACTCCACCATTTGGCCATTCAATCACAGCAAACTGCAACAATGAGTGAAATCAGACAAATGCAATTGTCAAGAACTATTACAAACATGTTTAAGCTAGTTAAAAATAAGGACCTTTTTAAGTATGCAGAAGAGGCACACATAAATAATGAAAATTGTCCAAAGGAAAAAGACAACACTTTTTAAGGACATCCCCAAGCAGACATCGATGTGTCCTGTCCTCAGGACGAGCAACTTTAAAAATTTTCAGATCACATGAGTCTATGGGATCTACAAAATAACTCTCTAGCTGTGCAAAACGATGTCCCACCAAAACCACACCAGCTGCTGTATTCAAAATATTCACTAGAGCACAGATGTCACCACTCACAGTCAAATAGCAATTGTTACGTTGATCACGGGCAAGTGTATAGCCTTGCACTTCTAATTTAGAATATTGTTCTTCCACATTCCAGTCATTATGTGGCCCTGACAAAATTATTTCATCATCGGCAATAGATTTTTTGTTTCTTATTAATCTCCCATGTCTCTCCTGATCTCTCTTGTACAGCTGCTGAAGTGGCAAGTAAGATGAGCGAAGATAGCGCTTCATAACTCCTAAATAATTTTCATACTTGTAAGAACTGATTTCATCTAAAGTTCCATGGTTGGTACATTCGTCAAAAATGTGCACAAGATTGTGAACATTGTATACAACAAAGGCTGGACTAATCACTTGTGTCGCATGAGCAATGAACCGACGCAAGCACTGATTTCCAACATTACCTAAACGGCCAATTAATTCATGATCCGAGAAAATATAAATACCACAGAAAAGCAGTAGATAGTTATAGTATATGTCAGGGTGCAGGTCTCTAAATATGACCAGACCGTCATATCTCAGCATTCTTCTGAATTCAGTGGCAGTATATTTTACAAAATAAGAGAGAGGTCTCAGATGTCTGCTAAATTCTTTAGGAATATATGGAGCAATATTTTCCACCATTGCCTGCGATATGTGCAATTGTTCAACTCCTGATATCTTGGCAGGAAAGCCTTTATATTTACCAAGGAGAAATTTCATCCACCTTTTGAACACTCCTATGTCAACCAAATGCAATGGATCCAATCTAAACATTGATACCATCCGAATGTTGGCCCTCTCCAGAGGGGTTGCAACCTCTATGTCACCCGTATGATGAAGCTCGTCTCTTCTATTTAAAAAATCATTGTCAGAACGCAACGCTGCATCCAAATTAAGAAATACTGTTCTCTGACGATATCTAATACCCCTGACTGTACACTTTTCACAGCCATGAAAATCATTGTGAGAGGTAATAGACTTGACTAATTGACGAGCCAAGGCATCACAAATAAAGTGTCTGATTCTGAAAGGATACATTCTGCCATTATAGTTTAATCCAGCCTCTTGATACTGAATAATTTCCAGGTGAAATTTGTCCAGAAAGTCTTCTAAAGGTGGGCTGCCCTTACCACACCAAACACCAATGATAAAAGGTTCTCCATCACTGTCCTTTAAGGAACCAAGAATTGGATAAAATTCGTCAAAGGCTGCTTTAAATAACTGAACACCATCAATGCCAATGTCTATCTGAATTTCATGGTGAGTTTGAACATATTCAGGTGTCAACCTTTGGACAAGACTAGCTTGGATGCCCTTGTACCAAAACAACCCTGAACCCATTTGCTCAATATTTGAGGTACTGGGAGTGTTAAGTAAAGTTCTTGTGGTTTTTGGTAAAATGGGAAACATTCGTTTCAAGCCAGACAACAGTTCATCAACTTTGACGGCAGTGACTCCATACAGGGACCAGTTTTTGAGAAACTCGAGCACATATTGATTGCGGCCAATATCGTTGTCAATCAAATTAACACCATCGTCATCACTTGGATCAGGGTCGTCCGAATTAGTACCATCACTATTATTAATACTGCCACTGATGTCACTTTCACCACCGTTGCTAGGCTCACTCTCACCACTACTGTCACTTCCACTTTCATCACTATGGTCACAATCACCATTTGGACCACCTGCTTCGCCACTGTCATCACTCTCACTGCTGCTGCTGTTACTGGGGTCAGACGGACCATTATTGTCTGGAACATCCTCACCTTCACGATTCAAATTGTTTTCTTGACTAGGACATCCAGAATTGTTCATATACTGATCTCTCGTTTTGTGAACAATTTTGAGCAGCTTCGCCTTTAACAAAGTCTGCACCCTTTGAACTCGTGAGAGAACAAGCAAATTGTGCTCTACCTCCTTTCTAGACCGAGCACTCGATTTCCTCCTAAAGACAAATTTCACAATTGTAGTAAGAATTAATCTGAAAAAATTAATAAAATGAAAACTGATACTATAACAAACAAAAGCCTAGTATCTTTTATTTTTGCTGCTCATCTAGTCTGATGTCAATTATACCCTTCTTAATGCCTGCAATCTCAACTATTGTTACTTTTTTTGTGTTATTTTTTTAATTTTTTTTATTTATTTCTAGGTAAAACTTAAACGCAAAATTTAACTGCTGTCCAACCTTGCTACTGTCATTTAGACCTAACCTATGTGGTCCTCGTGTACTGTATTTCGTACTAAGACATAAGCAGAACATTATACTTACTGGCTTGGCATGTTGAGCAAACACTTTCGGCATCTCCCTTTGTGTTATAGTCCGAACGAAGTTGTACTAAAATGTACGAGATAAATAATAGCATGCGTCCGGCGCTTATCTTCATGCTGCAATTGCAAGCAAGATGCAAACTGACAGTCTATGACCCGCTCGAATAAGTTCACCGCCTTCTTACAGTCAGTAATACGTCGCTTTGACGTAACATGACCCTTTTTATATGTACGTCAAACCGTGGTCATTTCTTCGTTTGGTCAGGGAAACATCAACTAGTGGTCAGAAGGGAAACCGGGAGAAATGCTGCGAACGAAGCTGACGCGATTTTCATTCAAGGGACGTCATTGTGACGTGTTTGTGACCGATCTCTGTTACTTGGGAAGTAGTTTATTCTAAGTATATAATGAACATTGAACTTAAATATTTTTCTATGTTCTAACCTCCTTACAACCTTTCAATGCATTAGCTGCTACGAAGTACTGACACTCATTGCACTTTTTATAACATCTCAAGCTTGTTTAAGTTTGCGGAAGGTAAATTTAAGCTATACGATTCAGACTCAATAAGTTGAGGGCCACAGAAACTGTGTTTTGTGAGTAACCAAGCATTACTAAAACAGGATCAACACACACACACATTCGACAATCACAACGAAAACAAAGTATGCCGCTGCAGACGACGAAGTTGAGTGACGTCACACGATCGTCATTTGTCTGGTACACGGTCGACGGTTACGCGCTCTGGTGGCTCCTTCTGAACTACGAACCTGCCGTCATTCCGCGGCCGTCTCCCAGCCCGACAGCAGCCGGAGAGCCGCCACCGTATTAACTACATCGTGGCCGCGTGTCCTCGCGGAGGGGCAGGGTGAACCGCGGACACCTCGAGGGATGCGCGGCGCACCCCCGCGGGTCCTCGGTCCTCGCGGAGTAGGAGGGCGAGGCTGGCAGCCCCTTAGGTGTAGGCTGCCCCTCCCCTGCCAAGGTGGCCGCCAGCCACCACTGAGCTACTCCCCGCCGCAGCGTGCTCTAGCACGGGAGAAGTGGTGGGGAGGCCTGCCTCCCGCCGCCGCTACCCCTCACCCAGCAGCGCCTGCGGCACGGTGGAGAGAGATACGGTGGCGGCCACGGTGGAGGGAGACCCGGTGGCGGCACGAGCCTATCCCTCCCGTGCTAGCGCCTGACCCCGGAATCGGTGCCGGATTCCTCTTCCCTGGGCGGCCGCCAGGGGCGCGCGGATCGAGCCTGGGCCGGCTACACCGGCGGTTCAGCCTACCTGCAGCCTGGGCCGCGCACCCTGCCTGCCGGCCGCCCGGGATCAGCTTAGCCTGGCCCGGCTCTTCACGCCCAGCAGCTGTTGGGGAGGCCCGCGAGGCGTGGCGGCCGGCCGAGCGAAGTGCGTAAAACCCCAGTAGTCCAGTGCAACTTTGCAAAAGAACCCCCTTACCTAGACAAAATTCCGAACAGTACCAAATTTTGGGGGTCGTTTTATACATGTCTTGGGAGTGCGTAGCCAAAAGTCCCCAAAAATCCCACCGTGCCGATCGGCTCAAATCGTGTTCAAAGTTCAAAATTTTGAACATTTGCATCTAAATTGTTTTTTATCTCTAAAATCTGAACGGTAAGTCGTAGAAAGCTCGGCGACACGTCAAAATGTTCGTTGAACTGAGGGCTACAAGGTGCAATAATAGTTTGGACCTATTTGAGTTTTTGAACCTGTCCAATTTGGCATCAAAAGTAATTTTTCGACTTTTTAAAAAACGTTCAATTTTTTGAAAGTCTATTTGCGCCGATTCTAGTGGGAAATCGAGGTTGCGGCCTTTTCGGAACGTTGTAGGCATAAGCCTGGCGGTCAAAATGAGCTTTGAATCAGGGTCTTGCGACCAAAATTGACGGAGTTATGACCTGAAGACCGCGGTGCGGCGACGGCCAATCGGCCGGCCCGCCCGCCCCTCCGCCCACCGCCTGTAGTCTAGAAAGAATCATATTTGACCTAGACACAATTGGAGAACAAATGTCTCATAGTGGAACTTGTTCGTCTCGTCGAGCACTATAACATACAAAAAATCCCCATTTGTACCTGATGAGGAATTTGAACACCGGGTGTTCAAAGTTCAAAATGCAGGGGTTTCGTAAATTGGCTATAAAATGTGAACTAATAATGGTATTGGTATGCGGTTTTCAGGAAAAGACGCTTAATGATCTGATCTACAAATCATGTGTTATAACTTTTTTATGTTTTACATCTTGTTTTGAACAGAAACGCGAGCAAAGTAAAAAGAAAAAAGAAGCTGTGTTCCAAAAGTGTTCAACTTTGTTCAACGCCGATTTTGGCCTTTATTGGCTGAGGGATTCAAAAAAGTGCCGTACAAAAGTGGTAGGCTGTTCATTTACGAACAATTCATGCGCAACCGGATCAAAATCGGACAACAAATGTCTCCAGTATGCCCCGCGGCGCGCGGCCCTTTCCGGCGATCCCCTTCCGCTCGCGCATGGGCCTGGCCGGCCTAGCCCAGCCCGCTCCGCTTGATACTTCGAAAATTATGCTGTTTGAGCGAACTGTTACGTTTTGAACCATACTTAGCATTGCTTTATCCGTTCGAACCACCACGTACCCTCCATATACAAGATGGCGGACGCCCAAGGCCCAAGTACGGTACCTCTATGTTCCATTATATAATTTCTATCCGATTTCGATCGGAAAAATTATTTACGTTTTCAGGGACGCTGAGTTTACAGGACACACTCGTTGAACCATTTAGCTCGATGTTTATGTGAATTGCCTACTTTTCAGGCGTAATAGTTTGCCACTCGGGCGCTAGAGGCACGGGGGAGGACACAGACCTTCTCATTTCCCTCTGCATCATGCTGACAGAGAATGTGTGTACATGCTGAGGCCCGGACGCGCGGTTGTAAAAGATGTCTTCATTCTTGTGAAAATTATTTAAGAAGCACTTTTTGGCCTTTGTGCACGAATTTTCGAGTTGCGAAGGGGGGAAAATTGCTTGGAACACTCTAAAGAAATGCGGAATAACAATTTGTTGGAATGCAGTAAAATATTTCATGCAGAGAGGGTTTCTGCAGAAAGCCTCGCGGAGGTCGGCGAGATGTTCGTGTCTTAGTACCTCTATATTACATTCTACAATTTGTAACCGATTTCGACCGGAGAAAATTCTATTACGTTTTTGGGGTCGCTCAAACAGTGTTCAGGTCTATAACAAAAATATTCCCCGACCTCTTTGCCCCCTCTCATTCCTTCTCCGGGTCCGGGCAGCGGGTGGAAACTCAGTTGTCAAAATAGGCATGCAGAGATGTTTTGTACGCTCTAGATCTCAGAAAGCAGAAGTTGAGCTAAGCTGATCCCGGGCGGCCGGCAGGCAGGGTGCGCGGCCCAGGCTGCAGGTAGGCTGAACCGCCGGTGTAGCCGGCCCAGGCTAGATCGACGCGCGCTCTGGTAGCCGCCCAGGGAAAAGGAATCCGGCACCGATTCCGGGGTCAGCTCAGGTAGGCTCGTGCCGCCACCGGGTCTCCCTCCACCGTGGGTGGCGGCACTAGGGGTCTGAGCGTGTCGGCAGTTTTGTCGCTACTTAGGGGATTAACTCCGGGCCTGGGCTATCTAACGTGCCGGTCCGGAGTAACTGTGGTTGGGACGGCCCGCGCAGGTATGCGGCCGCCCCGGCTTAGCTTGCGCGCGACCGACCGACGCCCAGGCCCATCTGTGCGAGAGAGAAAGGTCACTGTGTGAGAGAGACAGAGGGTTTTTTAATGCGGCTCGGCAGGGCCCGGTCGCTCGGTCGCTGCAAGCCGATCGGGCGGGAACCTACAAACGTTTCAAAGTCGCGCCTTGCGCATGCCTGCCCACGCTGATTGGTTGAGGGAAACGAGACATGGCCAAACGGGCCAGGCTTAATTAATCTATACCAAATACATAGTGAAATAAGTTAAAAAGTACACGACTCAATACTACACCTGCAAATCGTAATAAATATTTCCTTACCCTTCTTTCCCAGTTATTGACTCTAGTTTATTCTTCGTGTTCACACGTTTCATAACATGCCTCGGCTCGGCCCTCGGCCGGCAAAACACGTTCGTGGCGCAGCGCAGGTTCCCGCCCCATCGGCTTGCAGTGCCTGAGCAGCCGGGCCCTGCCGAGCCGGACCAAAAAAAACCTCCGTCTCTCTCGCACAGTCACCTTTCTCTCTCGCACAGACGGGCCCGGGCGACGGTCGGTCGTGCGCAAGCTAAGCCGGGTCGGCCGCATACCTGCGCGGGCCTTCCCGACCTCAGTTACTCCGGACCGGCACGTTAGATAGCCCAGGCCCGGAGTTAACCCCTAAGTAGCGACAAAACTGCCGACACGGGTTCCTATGCTGAGATGCCCGGAGTGCCGCCACCGTATCTCTCTCCACCGTGGCCTGCGGCCAGCGCGTAGGCCATCCATTCGACTGTCCGGCCTGAGCCTGGACACCCGGTACAATCCCGTTCCGAACACTGACTTCAACACTGAGTTGAACAAAATAAGTTGTTCTCGAAGATAGGTATCAGACACGTCGATTCGATGTGAAACTGGCACGCTCGTGACGAATCTGGACACAGAAACAAGGTTTCTCCACTCTGGAAGGGGAGTTCGTCGGAGGCAGCGGTCGCGACCGGACGTGCCTGCCTGCTGCCTGCTCGCGCGTGTCTTTCCTAACCTCTCTCCGCACGTGTGGCATGGGGGGCCGTAAGGGCCGTAAAAAACCTTGTTCGGCCGATGTCCATGAACGCGAGGATTTATCGACCGCCGCCGTTACTTCCATCATCGGCTACCCCCCCTCGGGGGATATTCCTACGCCATGCGCTCCTGTGTCCCCGGATGTCATCCCCAGCTCTTTGGATTTCGGCGCGGCCGGCCCCGCTGACGGCGGCGGGTGGTTTCGCCGCTCAGTGCGGCCCGCCGACACCGACATTGAACAGTTCTCCTGGGAAGATGTAGATGACAGGGATCTGG
Source organism: Frankliniella fusca (assembly GCA_029379305.1). Taxonomy (NCBI): domain Eukaryota; kingdom Metazoa; phylum Arthropoda; class Insecta; order Thysanoptera; family Thripidae; genus Frankliniella; species Frankliniella fusca. The sequence goes on from JAHWGI010001424.1 coordinate 449,464, forward strand.
ACTCCCGGCGCAAGATTCCGGGACAGTCCCACTCCGTCACACCGGACGTCCAGCTGCTCTCATATGCTCCGTCGGATGCTGGGCCCTTTGTTGTTGTGGTCAGCTGTGCTGAGCGTAACATCGCTGGTCTGCATCCCATGGCCGTTGGCCGCAAGTTCTTCCCCCTGCAAGTCCGTCCCTCAGATATTCGTAAGTCCGGCCGAGGCCACCTCTCCGTTTCGCTCTCCTCCGCCGCGGAGGCCAACAAGTTGCTGGCCCTTGCTCCCCAGCTGGGACGCGACGAGGGCTTGGACCTGTCCCTCCCTCTGGCCCAGCAGCCTGTCTCCTACGGCGTCGTACGTCGCCTTGCCCCTAGCCTCACCCCCGAGGACATCGTGTCCTGCGGCGACGCTGGCAATGGTGTCCTTGTCACTGAGGCCGTTCAGCTGCGCCGGCGCTCTACAGATGAGGAGGGAAAACCCTGCTAGAAGCCCTGCAATTCGTGGCGACTCAAGTTTTCTTCCAAAGACCGCCCCGACCGGCTCCGCCTGTTTGGCTGCGCCACGCCTGTGGAACCCTACACCTTCTCTGTCACGCAGTGCGAGCGCTGTCACCTTTGTGGCCACCCATCTAGGTACTGCCGGGGGCGCCCTCGTTGCGCTTCGTGTGGGTCCCCTGAGCTCGCCGTCGACGCCTGCACCGCCTCCCAGCCTGTCTGCAGCAACTGCAAGGGCAGACATTCCGCTCGGGATCCAGACTGCCCCCGCCGTCAAGAGGAACGGTCCGTCAAACACCTCATGGCTCAAGACAACCTCACCTACGCCGCCGCGGTGCAGCGGACCCTGGCGCCGCCTCCAGGCGCGGTTTAAGGTCCGACTGGAGGGGGGGGCGGCGCAGCGCAGGTTGCCTACATACAGGGGTTTTGTCGCGCTATTTGCCTACTTTCCAGGCGGCTATCTAGTGACCGAAGGGGGGGGCGATCCCCGCCCCCCTTAAACCGCGCCTGGCCGCCTCCTCGAGGGCCTTCGGGCGAAGATCAGCGCCCTGTCCCCGCTGGCGCCCGCCCCCTCCCCTCTGGCGCGGGGGGCACTGGAGCCCGGGGCGGACGGCCGGCCCCGCTGTTGGTAAAAAGAAGAGTGAAGCTCGGAGTTGAAGGAACTGACTTTGGATTCACTGGTTTATTGGTTGAGGGCTGACGAGTACACGGTAATCCGTCGTGGATGGCGGTTGGTTAGTGACTGCCCGACTTTTCGTCAGCGCTCCGCGACACGTCCCCCGCGCCGGCCGCCCTAGTTAATATTGCTGATTTAAGGGAAACGGTCGGCCCGCGCGACGAGACGCCTCACGTAGCGCCGCAACGTTAGGTTACACCTAACATGACACAACTTTAAAAATATGCGACCTCGCATATAACTATACCAGGATTAACATTGATTTGACTGGAGGCATCATTACACCTAACTTGACATCAGTTCGAGAATGGTGGAAAACAAAAATTACACGGAACAAACATTTTTGAATTTAAATAGAAGGGAAAGAATTGGTTGATACGTCAACTTCCACACTTGTAGTTTGCTTTCTGCAAAAATTAATGCATGATAAACACAAAAGTTTTTGACATTTTCTTTTCTTACGAACTAATTTTACTAGCTTAACTAACTCGCGAGTGAAATTAAACCTAGGCTGCCTACATTGCGATGGTTGCAAAAATGGGAAGCATGATATAAAAAGTTACAGTCTTAATCTAAAGTACTTCTTGACGAGTTAATAACTATTAAAAAAAAACTTAAGAAATAATGCTACAATTAGCCTAAATTAGGAGCTCCTAGGGTCGTACTTTTTTTTTTTCACGTACATGGTATGGGTAACCCCTGCTACGTTTATTTACGGAGGGGAGGAAAAAAAATTACGAAAAACCTTGTGCACAATAATAATAGCTTCGAAGGAGTTGTATTTTTAATTTTGTCACTAAATGATGGTTGACCCCTGCTACGTTTCTTTTACGGCTCTCCGCACATCCTTGGCTGTTAAAAGTTCCTTTTGTCCAGTCCAAGTGGCTGGGAGGCTTAAAAAAAAATATTCTTAAATCTAAAGCGCTCTTTACGGAGGGGAGGAAAAAAATACAAAAACCTTGGTACCTTTCATTAATTCATACTTATACGTGGCGCGTTATTTTCTTTTACGTATTTTAGGCCTTTTCTTTAATTGGACGTCATTTTCTTAAGCTAAGGGCGAAAGCTTCTCTCGGTGCCCGCGGATCACTCGAGGCATCTTTCTCATTTGTGTTTACACACGTTCGATCAAATGGTTGCTTATACTTCACGTGCTGCCACAACGCGGAAAGTGGGTATTTGATCTCTTAGGCAAATATACAGGATTGGTAAACATAATTATCCTCTGGGATCTGATACGTCTGATTCTCTGGAACATTTTGCAATGCGGAAAAAAAATGATCGTAATCTGAAAGAAAGAAAAAAAAATATAATGAAGGGTGACTCCATAATTTCCCTTTTGATCTCTCGCACGGTTTCTTCTTCTGGTTATAGGCAATGGGAAAAGAGGGGGCAAAATACAAGAGAGTCTAAGAACATTATTTTCGGTTGCAAATCATTTTAGGAAAATAATAACCATATCTCGCGAATACGGGAGCGAGAGGAGAAAGCAACATACAGATGAATTCAACAAAGTCCTCAAAATCCTCGCTGCTGAGCTTCTCATACTCTATTCGGTTGAACTTTTTAATCTTACTGTCTAGTATGAAAAGTGACAAACGTGATTTTCTAATTTCATTGTCGTCTGGGAGGGCTTGGTCCATGATAAAAGCACAAAGCCCATCCCTTGCTCGGCCGATAACAGAGGAGAAACGGGCGAGCCTGTGGGGGGTCAGTTTCTGATAATATTTTCTGGGATTTGCAAATGTCGTTGAACCGAGCGAGTCCAAAATCTCAATGGCTTCACTGACTGACACACGCTCTCCTACCGCTGAGGGAGTAGATTTGGAATTTTCACTGGAAAGTACACTGGATTTTTCACTGAACCCATAATCAAAATTTTCATTTGAATTTCCACAGGAATTTCCACTGAATTTGCAGTTCTTTCTTGTACCAAAAATTTCCAATTTGCATTGGGCGGGGGGGGTCACAGTTTTGTCTCGGGGCACGGCGTCGAGCTGCCCGGTGTCCTCTGGAATGGTCGTCCTGGCTCCTCCCCGTCGCGTCCCCGAGGCCGGAAGCACGTCGCTCTGGAGCACAGCGCCGCCGCCGCCGGGGTAGGCTCTTCATCCCGGGTGATATGCTGGGCTGGACCAGTGCCGACGGGGGCGTGCCAGGCACGCCGCCGTGGCAGAGCTGAGGTGGCGCGCCGAACGCCTTCCAGCCTGCAGCTCCCGGACACCCACCATTCCTCGCAATGCGACTTGGGCTGGGGCCGTCTGGATTTCCCTCGCTGGGTGAACGCGGGCGGAACACGGAGTTGCTGTTCAGGTCTTGCACTAATTTCCGAAAGAATGAGCGAACTGAAGACGAGGGCGCCTCCAGGCCGTCGGTGACGCTGGTTGCTACGTCGCCAGGTCGTGAGGCGGGGACGGTGTGCGTGGCTGCAGGCGTCAGCATCTTGGGCCGGGCGGGCCGCGGACTTGGCCGCCAGTGTCCCCAAACGGGAGGGACTTTGCGGGATCCGCCGCCTGAGCGCAAAAGCGAAACATCCCGCAAGATCCCGCACTTCTCTCGCCCGAGCGCCGCTCGGCTCGGCGACTGTCGGGCGCGCCGGCCAGCTTCGGGTGTCGACTCGGTACGACAAAAGAGACCGCAACATCCCGCAACATCCCGTGCGGGCTGGCTGGGGATTTTTCGGGATAGGTGGTTGCGGGGGCCTGCGTTGCCGGTTGCCTAGCGTGGCCTGAGCCCAGCCCAGCCGCGGCCGCTGCGCCGGCCCGGGGCCGGGCCGAGAGCGGGTGAACTGGACTAACTAGACATCGAACAGGCCCGCCGGGGGAAGGGGGGAGGGGGAATACTGGAGCATGCAACTCGATTGACACAAAATAGGTTATTTCAGAGCCGGACGGGAAGAAGTAAAATGGAAGAACAAAAGCGCTCTGCGCATGCCCGGGTGGCGTAGTGGGGGGCACCCTGTGCCAGGGTGGGGACCCTGGGCGCCCCCCACCACGCCGCCCGGGCATGCGCAGAGCGCTTTTGTTCTTCCAATTTACTTCTTCCCGTCTGGATCTGAAATAGCCTATAACTCCCACATTTAAGATTTCTCTCCAGCGGTCGTAATTTTCATTTCCAACCACAAGTGTCCCATATCAAAATACTTGTCGAAGAGCCCCCTATCCGCTCCAGAATTTTGGCAGACACGAACAGACTCACCCTGTATGAACATCTATGAATATGTATGATTATATGTGAATATGTATGAATATTTTTTCATAATATTATCATATATTCATAACATGCGAATATATTTAATTTTATGAAATAAATGTTATTTGACAAAGTAAACTGAAATTACTATCACATAGAGTAGATGTGGAATAGACCCTTTCAGCATTAGCGAAGTGAAGAACAAGGCGAAGAACAACAGACCGGAAACAGTTCCTTTTTATCTCCCCAATGTGCCCAAAACACTTAAATAAAATGTAGGTCGATCCGTTTTGATATTGTTAACATTTTATTTGCGTTTTCATGAACGTCTGGGTTATGGAAAGCAACTGTTTCCGGTCTGTTGTTCTTCGCCTTGTCCTTCACTTCACCAATGCTGCAAGGGTCTATTGAGAAAAACACAAACAACACCGCGCAACTACACGATCCCGGTGCGATGCCGGAGCCGGGCCGGGCAGCGAGCGCACCGTGGCCGAGCCGAAAAGGACGGGATAAAACCACGAAAGATCCCGCGCGGTACCCCAAACATCCCGCGCGGTATGTTAACTTCGGCAGCGGTCTGGTCCGGTCTGGGATCTTGCTATCGGCCGTGCGGGATCTTGCGGGATGTTTCGCTTTTGCGCTCAGGCGGCGGATCCCGCAAAGTCCCTCCCGTTTGGGGACACTGTTGGCCGCGGTGCGCGCCTTTGTGGCACGGCAGCTTCTGACGTCGTCTGGCTACCTCCCATATGGAACTGGTTTTCAATTTTAAACAGTGGTTTCTTGGTTTCACCAGAGCTTACGGAGAGTCGGATGACGGAGAGTTGATCAGTGCTTGCCCTCCCGAAGCATTGCCTTTGCCCGTTCTGGCTGCTCACTAAGAACAGCTTACCGAAGAGGTGCGCTGCGACGTGGAGCGCCATGGGCCAGGCGCATTTTCCAGCTGCTAGCTTCTCGGCGCATTTTGACGCCAGCTTGTCTCCATATCGAGATTCCCAGGAGGGGTAGAGAAAACACCATTTGTCTTTGATGCAGGCGGCAAGGCTTTTTCGTAGGAGCCGGTGATGATTTTCATTGCCAAAGACTGACTTACTTATGATTTTGTAGACCATCTTGAGTTTGGTCGGAGTCTTAGTGGTTTCTCTTGCGGCACTCCTGATGGTAGGGCAGCTTAGACTGAAGGGGATTCTTGAAGTTGGGGCTGCTAGAAGGGCACCATATTTAAGGAGCTCTTGAAGCTCGGTGGTTCTTAAAACTTGATTTTCTTGAAGCACGAAGTCGATGGTTCTGTTGGCGTCCGCGGGGTCTTACGGCCGATGCACCATGTTGGTAAAAAGAAGAGTGAAGCTCGGAGTTGAAGGAACTGACTTTGGATTCACTGGTTTATTGGTTGAGGGCTGACGAGTACACGGTAATCCGTCGTGGATGGCGGTTGGTTAGTGACTGCCCGACTTTTCGTCAGCGCTCCGCGACACGTCCCCCGCGCCGGCCGCCCTAGTTAATATTGCTGATTTAAGGGAAACGGTCGGCCCGCGCGACGAGACGCCTCACGTAGCGCCGCAACGTTAGGTTACACCTAACACCGCCCCGCCCGGCCCTCCCTCCGGCGTGGCGAGGGCTGTGGGATGACCCGAGGAGTCTGAGGCTCGTATCCCAACGCGTCCCGATGGTCCAGTGGTCAGCGTGATGGGGTTCCAACCAACGAGTCCGAGGTTCAACTCCAGTAAGGTATTTCATAACTACTTGTTTCAGTGCTTACATGTAATAAACTCAAGAAAATGGGGGAAGCAGAAGACGTACCTAGGGAGATTTGAAACATCATTTTCTTTTTCAAAAACCATCCAACAAAATTCCTACACTTCTCTAGGAATTCTCCTACACGCGTATGGGATTTTTCCACTTGTATAGGAAAAATCATACACTTGTCTAGCAGATGTGCTAAACACGTATGGGACTTTTCCCACACAGGTGTATATGTATGCTGAAAATCCCACACACTGTATATGTATATTACTGCATATACATTTATGGGAATTTTCCTATACATTTTTTTTTACAGCATGGGCAACACCATACTAAAATTATTTTCCAATTTTAAAAAATTCAATACAAATAAGCGTCTCAAATTCTTTCAATACCTGGCGGCCGCTAGCGCCCCACCACCTGCACACGGTCACAGGTGGCGCTCAGCACCTGCACCCCCGGCAGCGCGGCCCGCACCGCCGCGAGCTGCCCCCTGCAGCCCGTGTCTGTGTGTCTGCAGCTCTCCGGCCTCCACAGCACGAGCGTCCTGAGCGCGCGCAGCCCGCACCGCCCCAGCAGGGAGTGCAGGTCACTGCAGTTGGCTGGCCACTCCTCCTCCTCCCCCGGCGTGCCCACCTCCAGCTCCAGCTCCTCCAGCGTGCCGCCGTGGGCCTGCAGCAGGGACTGCAGGGTGGCGCGGGGGAGGAAGGACACGCTGAGCCACCGCAGGGCGGCAGCGCGCCCAGCTCGGGGGCCGCAGCGTCCAGGGCAGCATCACACCGCACGGCGCGCAGGTGGGGCTCGCGGGCAAAGAGCACCTCCAGCCACTCCACCGTGGGGGCGGCGCGCTGCAGCAGCTCCAGGCTCCAGGCGGGGTCCATGGCGCAGTGTACCTCGACCAGCCGCACCACCTGCAGCAGGACACAGAGTCACTCGGGGCGCACGGGCACACATCACCAGCACCGCGGGGCAGGGACTGCAGCTGGAGGCGCTTGCTGTTGTCCCTCAAACACAGAACACAAAATGCTTAACACGAGTCTGATCGCTTGGAGGCATTCTATACTACATCACTAACACTGCAAACAATTCCTGGAAACATTAAATCCTATCCGAACATAGCAAATCCCTGAAGCACCTGAAGGGAACAAAAACTACCAAGAAACAACAGAATTCTATTTTGGCTTGGAATCACACACAGTACAGTCCAGTTCGGCGAGTCCGCCTACTCCAGGGCCCAGGGGCCGTGGCGCCCTACGGTTGTTACGGCTGACCACCTGTTCTCTGATTCAGATTCAGCAAGTCTCAGGGGCGGATCTTCCTAAGGGGTCGTTCACATATTCCGTAACTCCGAGAGCCAAGCGAGTGAGCAGACAAAATTACCGGGGTCGGTGTGCTCGTGAGTTTGGATGTGCCATCGAAGTAAAGTCGATCTCAAAAAACATCAATAGCAGTCCGAAAAAATTACTTTTGTGGTAAATAGGGAACTCGTTCTTTACGACCCTCCTCCTAATAGGAAGAGACTATCTGGTTTTCTGACATAATCGTTGGTGTATGACCAGTGTAAGCTTTTCATGTTTTAAAATGTGATC
>JAHWGI010001424.1:457232-488566 GCA_029379305.1 Frankliniella fusca
CAAAATAATACTATGGAACTCAAAAAAAAGTTCATAGTTGGTAACAACACCAGCATTTCAAGTTTCAAATGGTATAACTGTTACGACTGTAGGTATTCTGTGTTCTGAGGTGATAATGGAATCATGTTTAGGTGTTACACTGCACTGAGAACAATACTCGTTCTACTACCACCTATTAGGTGAAGGTGGGTGGTAAAGAACGAGTAAAAAGACTGGAGGCCTCTGAGAGGTCACCGATGAGGCAGCCAGGCGCCACTTCATGGCACTCATGTGAAACCACAGAAACGATTCAACAATGAAAAGGTAAAGAACACTGCTCTTTCGCGTGGCTCTTGCGGCCGACACGTTGATCGCAGAAGTTTGCGCGTTGGCACTCTGGTAAAGGTTGAATGTGCGCTCCTTCGCGCACCTGAGAGGATGTTGTGCCCCTCCTGGCTGAGGAGAAAAAGGGGTGCAAACTTAGGGGTTGAAATGAGGAACTTGCGCAGAGAGGCGTAGCGTAGTGGGAACCAAAACAAAGCACCATAACCTACGCATAGAACTGGCTTAAATCTTGGTTTAGATTCCATTCTTGCGTTGCTTTGGTCAAAAGCATGTGTCTGTTAGGGCTGCACATTCATTAGGATCACTTTAAATTATGTTTTACGCCCGGAATGTGAATTATTTAGACAACGCTTTCTGCTTTGTTTTGGTTCCCAGCTACGCTCTGCCACTCTGCGCAAGTTCCTCATTCACACGATTCACGTTTCACAGATGGGGAGCTTGTCTGGTTTCGGCCTTAGTTCTACAAGTGCCTTCACGAGGTAATCGTGATCCCTCATGTCGATCCAGGCCATCCTATGGCACAAGCAGTCATCATCAGTACAACCCGGGAATTCCCCTGGGTGGTGCGTCAGGTCTGATATCGTCATTCTCAGCTCCTCTGCAGTCTTCTTGGCTCCTGCTTGGTCAAAGATCAGGGTAGCGGTATAGGGTGAAATGCCCTCCTGCATAGCACGCAGCGCCTGCTTAACGGTGGGCACTATGCCCTGAAAGGGCGTGCGGTCTGGTGGGCACCATCCCAGCGCCGCCGTATACGCTGCTGCATCCATGACCTCCGCTGGCAGGTCCTGAATGTCCACAGGTTCTAGACAGTGGAAGTATTTTCCTGGTTTTCTCCTGCCAACTCTACCTCTCCTCTGGGTCTTGCTGGTCTCATCGATCGTTGACATTTTGCCATTGATGGAATCACCCGTCACGTAGTACTTGTAATTTTGGCTGGTATCTACCACAACATCCACATCGGCATTGAAGCCGCATTCCGCTATGTCAGTGGTGAAAATCACTCTGGTAGTCGGGTCCCTCAAGGAGTGGGTTACCTTGTCGTGGGTTTTAAAATGTGATCCTTTATGTCTCAGATCAAAGAATAAGAACAGACATGGTAGTTATACAGTGTGAAACTGGATGATGATAACCTGAAACAATTTATTGTAACTATTTGCGCCCCTATCGCCCCTGGTTGGGCCTCTCGCGCGAGTTTGATTGTTAGAGCGCGGCAGCGGACCCGAGACCCGAGGAGGGGCCCGAGCCGCCCGAGCCCACAGAACGCAAGCCGACCGCAGGACTTAGAATGAAAACTCCTCAGAATTTTGTTTAGAGTTCTCTAAAATATACTATTGAAAGTGTGAAAGATAGGTTGGTATGATTCACGACAGTATTTCTAGATTACAATAGCATTACTTACAAGTTTACAGCTGTTTTATTTTATGAGATTTAAATGTTCATTTACTAGTGAGGGTTAGGGACTTAGAATGAAAAATCGACGAGATTTGATAAGTGTTCTCTGTTCTCAAAATAATACTATGGAACTCAAAAAAAAGTTCATAGTTGGTAACAACACCAGCATTTCAAGTTTCAAATGGTATAACTGTTACGACTGTAGGTATTCTGTGTTCTGAGGTGATAATGGAATCATGTTTAGGTGTTACACTGCACTGAGAACAATACTCGTTCTACTACCACCTATTAGGTGAAGGTGGGTGGTAAAGAACGAGTAAAAAGACTGGAGGCCTCTGAGAGGTCACCGATGAGGCAGCCAGGCGCCACTTCATGGCACTCATGTGAAACCACAGAAACGATTCAACAATGAAAAGGTAAAGAACACTGCTCTTTCGCGTGGCTCTTGCGGCCGACACGTTGATCGCAGAAGTTTGCGCGTTGGCACTCTGGTAAAGGTTGAATGTGCGCTCCTTCGCGCACCTGAGAGGATGTTGTGCCCCTCCTGGCTGAGGAGAAAAAGGGGTGCAAACTTAGGGGTTGAAATGAGGAACTTGCGCAGAGAGGCGTAGCGTAGTGGGAACCAAAACAAAGCACCATAACCTACGCATAGAACTGGCTTAAATCTTGGTTTAGATTCCATTCTTGCGTTGCTTTGGTCAAAAGCATGTGTCTGTTAGGGCTGCACATTCATTAGGATCACTTTAAATTATGTTTTACGCCCGGAATGTGAATTATTTAGACAACGCTTTCTGCTTTGTTTTGGTTCCCAGCTACGCTCTGCCACTCTGCGCAAGTTCCTCATTCACACGATTCACGTTTCACAGATGGGGAGCTTGTCTGGTTTCGGCCTTAGTTCTACAAGTGCCTTCACGAGGTAATCGTGATCCCTCATGTCGATCCAGGCCATCCTATGGCACAAGCAGTCATCATCAGTACAACCCGGGAATTCCCCTGGGTGGTGCGTCAGGTCTGATATCGTCATTCTCAGCTCCTCTGCAGTCTTCTTGGCTCCTGCTTGGTCAAAGATCAGGGTAGCGGTATAGGGTGAAATGCCCTCCTGCATAGCACGCAGCGCCTGCTTAACGGTGGGCACTATGCCCTGAAAGGGCGTGCGGTCTGGTGGGCACCATCCCAGCGCCGCCGTATACGCTGCTGCATCCATGACCTCCGCTGGCAGGTCCTGAATGTCCACAGGTTCTAGACAGTGGAAGTATTTTCCTGGTTTTCTCCTGCCAACTCTACCTCTCCTCTGGGTCTTGCTGGTCTCATCGATCGTTGACATTTTGCCATTGATGGAATCACCCGTCACGTAGTACTTGTAATTTTGGCTGGTATCTACCACAACATCCACATCGGCATTGAAGCCGCATTCCGCTATGTCAGTGGTGAAAATCACTCTGGTAGTCGGGTCCCTCAAGGAGTGGGTTACCTTGTCGTGGGTTTTAAAATGTGATCCTTTATGTCTCAGATCAAAGAATAAGAACAGACATGGTAGTTATACAGTGTGAAACTGGATGATGATAACCTGAAACAATTTATTGTAACTATTTGCGCCCCTATCGCCCCTGGTTGGGCCTCTCGCGCGAGTTTGATTGTTAGAGCGCGGCAGCGGACCCGAGACCCGAGGAGGGGCCCGAGCCGCCCGAGCCCACAGAACGCAAGCCGACCGCAGGACTTAGAATGAAAACTCCTCAGAATTTTGTTTAGAGTTCTCTAAAATATACTATTGAAAGTGTGAAAGATAGGTTGGTATGATTCACGACAGTATTTCTAGATTACAATAGCATTACTTACAAGTTTACAGCTGTTTTATTTTATGAGATTTAAATGTTCATTTACTAGTGAGGGTTAGGGACTTAGAATGAAAAATCGACGAGATTTGATAAGTGTTCTCTGTTCTCAAAATAATACTATGGAACTCAAAAAAAAGTTCATAGTTGGTAACAACACCAGCATTTCAAGTTTCAAATGGTATAACTGTTACGACTGTAGGTATTCTGTGTTCTGAGGTGATAATGGAATCATGTTTAGGTGTTACACTGCACTGAGAACAATACTCGTTCTACTACCACCTATTAGGTGAAGGTGGGTGGTAAAGAACGAGTAAAAAGACTGGAGGCCTCTGAGAGGTCACCGATGAGGCAGCCAGGCGCCACTTCATGGCACTCATGTGAAACCACAGAAACGATTCAACAATGAAAAGGTAAAGAACACTGCTCTTTCGCGTGGCTCTTGCGGCCGACACGTTGATCGCAGAAGTTTGCGCGTTGGCACTCTGGTAAAGGTTGAATGTGCGCTCCTTCGCGCACCTGAGAGGATGTTGTGCCCCTCCTGGCTGAGGAGAAAAAGGGGTGCAAACTTAGGGGTTGAAATGAGGAACTTGCGCAGAGAGGCGTAGCGTAGTGGGAACCAAAACAAAGCACCATAACCTACGCATAGAACTGGCTTAAATCTTGGTTTAGATTCCATTCTTGCGTTGCTTTGGTCAAAAGCATGTGTCTGTTAGGGCTGCACATTCATTAGGATCACTTTAAATTATGTTTTACGCCCGGAATGTGAATTATTTAGACAACGCTTTCTGCTTTGTTTTGGTTCCCAGCTACGCTCTGCCACTCTGCGCAAGTTCCTCATTCACACGATTCACGTTTCACAGATGGGGAGCTTGTCTGGTTTCGGCCTTAGTTCTACAAGTGCCTTCACGAGGTAATCGTGATCCCTCATGTCGATCCAGGCCATCCTATGGCACAAGCAGTCATCATCAGTACAACCCGGGAATTCCCCTGGGTGGTGCGTCAGGTCTGATATCGTCATTCTCAGCTCCTCTGCAGTCTTCTTGGCTCCTGCTTGGTCAAAGATCAGGGTAGCGGTATAGGGTGAAATGCCCTCCTGCATAGCACGCAGCGCCTGCTTAACGGTGGGCACTATGCCCTGAAAGGGCGTGCGGTCTGGTGGGCACCATCCCAGCGCCGCCGTATACGCTGCTGCATCCATGACCTCCGCTGGCAGGTCCTGAATGTCCACAGGTTCTAGACAGTGGAAGTATTTTCCTGGTTTTCTCCTGCCAACTCTACCTCTCCTCTGGGTCTTGCTGGTCTCATCGATCGTTGACATTTTGCCATTGATGGAATCACCCGTCACGTAGTACTTGTAATTTTGGCTGGTATCTACCACAACATCCACATCGGCATTGAAGCCGCATTCCGCTATGTCAGTGGTGAAAATCACTCTGGTAGTCGGGTCCCTCAAGGAGTGGGTTACCTTGTCGTGGGTTTTAAAATGTGATCCTTTATGTCTCAGATCAAAGAATAAGAACAGACATGGTAGTTATACAGTGTGAAACTGGATGATGATAACCTGAAACAATTTATTGTAACTATTTGCGCCCCTATCGCCCCTGGTTGGGCCTCTCGCGCGAGTTTGATTGTTAGAGCGCGGCAGCGGACCCGAGACCCGAGGAGGGGCCCGAGCCGCCCGAGCCCACAGAACGCAAGCCGACCGCAGGACTTAGAATGAAAACTCCTCAGAATTTTGTTTAGAGTTCTCTAAAATATACTATTGAAAGTGTGAAAGATAGGTTGGTATGATTCACGACAGTATTTCTAGATTACAATAGCATTACTTACAAGTTTACAGCTGTTTTATTTTATGAGATTTAAATGTTCATTTACTAGTGAGGGTTAGGGACTTAGAATGAAAAATCGACGAGATTTGATAAGTGTTCTCTGTTCTCAAAATAATACTATGGAACTCAAAAAAAAGTTCATAGTTGGTAACAACACCAGCATTTCAAGTTTCAAATGGTATAACTGTTACGACTGTAGGTATTCTGTGTTCTGAGGTGATAATGGAATCATGTTTAGGTGTTACACTGCACTGAGAACAATACTCGTTCTACTACCACCTATTAGGTGAAGGTGGGTGGTAAAGAACGAGTAAAAAGACTGGAGGCCTCTGAGAGGTCACCGATGAGGCAGCCAGGCGCCACTTCATGGCACTCATGTGAAACCACAGAAACGATTCAACAATGAAAAGGTAAAGAACACTGCTCTTTCGCGTGGCTCTTGCGGCCGACACGTTGATCGCAGAAGTTTGCGCGTTGGCACTCTGGTAAAGGTTGAATGTGCGCTCCTTCGCGCACCTGAGAGGATGTTGTGCCCCTCCTGGCTGAGGAGAAAAAGGGGTGCAAACTTAGGGGTTGAAATGAGGAACTTGCGCAGAGAGGCGTAGCGTAGTGGGAACCAAAACAAAGCACCATAACCTACGCATAGAACTGGCTTAAATCTTGGTTTAGATTCCATTCTTGCGTTGCTTTGGTCAAAAGCATGTGTCTGTTAGGGCTGCACATTCATTAGGATCACTTTAAATTATGTTTTACGCCCGGAATGTGAATTATTTAGACAACGCTTTCTGCTTTGTTTTGGTTCCCAGCTACGCTCTGCCACTCTGCGCAAGTTCCTCATTCACACGATTCACGTTTCACAGATGGGGAGCTTGTCTGGTTTCGGCCTTAGTTCTACAAGTGCCTTCACGAGGTAATCGTGATCCCTCATGTCGATCCAGGCCATCCTATGGCACAAGCAGTCATCATCAGTACAACCCGGGAATTCCCCTGGGTGGTGCGTCAGGTCTGATATCGTCATTCTCAGCTCCTCTGCAGTCTTCTTGGCTCCTGCTTGGTCAAAGATCAGGGTAGCGGTATAGGGTGAAATGCCCTCCTGCATAGCACGCAGCGCCTGCTTAACGGTGGGCACTATGCCCTGAAAGGGCGTGCGGTCTGGTGGGCACCATCCCAGCGCCGCCGTATACGCTGCTGCATCCATGACCTCCGCTGGCAGGTCCTGAATGTCCACAGGTTCTAGACAGTGGAAGTATTTTCCTGGTTTTCTCCTGCCAACTCTACCTCTCCTCTGGGTCTTGCTGGTCTCATCGATCGTTGACATTTTGCCATTGATGGAATCACCCGTCACGTAGTACTTGTAATTTTGGCTGGTATCTACCACAACATCCACATCGGCATTGAAGCCGCATTCCGCTATGTCAGTGGTGAAAATCACTCTGGTAGTCGGGTCCCTCAAGGAGTGGGTTACCTTGTCGTGGGTTTTAAAATGTGATCCTTTATGTCTCAGATCAAAGAATAAGAACAGACATGGTAGTTATACAGTGTGAAACTGGATGATGATAACCTGAAACAATTTATTGTAACTATTTGCGCCCCTATCGCCCCTGGTTGGGCCTCTCGCGCGAGTTTGATTGTTAGAGCGCGGCAGCGGACCCGAGACCCGAGGAGGGGCCCGAGCCGCCCGAGCCCACAGAACGCAAGCCGACCGCAGGACTTAGAATGAAAACTCCTCAGAATTTTGTTTAGAGTTCTCTAAAATATACTATTGAAAGTGTGAAAGATAGGTTGGTATGATTCACGACAGTATTTCTAGATTACAATAGCATTACTTACAAGTTTACAGCTGTTTTATTTTATGAGATTTAAATGTTCATTTACTAGTGAGGGTTAGGGACTTAGAATGAAAAATCGACGAGATTTGATAAGTGTTCTCTGTTCTCAAAATAATACTATGGAACTCAAAAAAAAGTTCATAGTTGGTAACAACACCAGCATTTCAAGTTTCAAATGGTATAACTGTTACGACTGTAGGTATTCTGTGTTCTGAGGTGATAATGGAATCATGTTTAGGTGTTACACTGCACTGAGAACAATACTCGTTCTACTACCACCTATTAGGTGAAGGTGGGTGGTAAAGAACGAGTAAAAAGACTGGAGGCCTCTGAGAGGTCACCGATGAGGCAGCCAGGCGCCACTTCATGGCACTCATGTGAAACCACAGAAACGATTCAACAATGAAAAGGTAAAGAACACTGCTCTTTCGCGTGGCTCTTGCGGCCGACACGTTGATCGCAGAAGTTTGCGCGTTGGCACTCTGGTAAAGGTTGAATGTGCGCTCCTTCGCGCACCTGAGAGGATGTTGTGCCCCTCCTGGCTGAGGAGAAAAAGGGGTGCAAACTTAGGGGTTGAAATGAGGAACTTGCGCAGAGAGGCGTAGCGTAGTGGGAACCAAAACAAAGCACCATAACCTACGCATAGAACTGGCTTAAATCTTGGTTTAGATTCCATTCTTGCGTTGCTTTGGTCAAAAGCATGTGTCTGTTAGGGCTGCACATTCATTAGGATCACTTTAAATTATGTTTTACGCCCGGAATGTGAATTATTTAGACAACGCTTTCTGCTTTGTTTTGGTTCCCAGCTACGCTCTGCCACTCTGCGCAAGTTCCTCATTCACACGATTCACGTTTCACAGATGGGGAGCTTGTCTGGTTTCGGCCTTAGTTCTACAAGTGCCTTCACGAGGTAATCGTGATCCCTCATGTCGATCCAGGCCATCCTATGGCACAAGCAGTCATCATCAGTACAACCCGGGAATTCCCCTGGGTGGTGCGTCAGGTCTGATATCGTCATTCTCAGCTCCTCTGCAGTCTTCTTGGCTCCTGCTTGGTCAAAGATCAGGGTAGCGGTATAGGGTGAAATGCCCTCCTGCATAGCACGCAGCGCCTGCTTAACGGTGGGCACTATGCCCTGAAAGGGCGTGCGGTCTGGTGGGCACCATCCCAGCGCCGCCGTATACGCTGCTGCATCCATGACCTCCGCTGGCAGGTCCTGAATGTCCACAGGTTCTAGACAGTGGAAGTATTTTCCTGGTTTTCTCCTGCCAACTCTACCTCTCCTCTGGGTCTTGCTGGTCTCATCGATCGTTGACATTTTGCCATTGATGGAATCACCCGTCACGTAGTACTTGTAATTTTGGCTGGTATCTACCACAACATCCACATCGGCATTGAAGCCGCATTCCGCTATGTCAGTGGTGAAAATCACTCTGGTAGTCGGGTCCCTCAAGGAGTGGGTTACCTTGTCGTGGGTTTTAAAATGTGATCCTTTATGTCTCAGATCAAAGAATAAGAACAGACATGGTAGTTATACAGTGTGAAACTGGATGATGATAACCTGAAACAATTTATTGTAACTATTTGCGCCCCTATCGCCCCTGGTTGGGCCTCTCGCGCGAGTTTGATTGTTAGAGCGCGGCAGCGGACCCGAGACCCGAGGAGGGGCCCGAGCCGCCCGAGCCCACAGAACGCAAGCCGACCGCAGGACTTAGAATGAAAACTCCTCAGAATTTTGTTTAGAGTTCTCTAAAATATACTATTGAAAGTGTGAAAGATAGGTTGGTATGATTCACGACAGTATTTCTAGATTACAATAGCATTACTTACAAGTTTACAGCTGTTTTATTTTATGAGATTTAAATGTTCATTTACTAGTGAGGGTTAGGGACTTAGAATGAAAAATCGACGAGATTTGATAAGTGTTCTCTGTTCTCAAAATAATACTATGGAACTCAAAAAAAAGTTCATAGTTGGTAACAACACCAGCATTTCAAGTTTCAAATGGTATAACTGTTACGACTGTAGGTATTCTGTGTTCTGAGGTGATAATGGAATCATGTTTAGGTGTTACACTGCACTGAGAACAATACTCGTTCTACTACCACCTATTAGGTGAAGGTGGGTGGTAAAGAACGAGTAAAAAGACTGGAGGCCTCTGAGAGGTCACCGATGAGGCAGCCAGGCGCCACTTCATGGCACTCATGTGAAACCACAGAAACGATTCAACAATGAAAAGGTAAAGAACACTGCTCTTTCGCGTGGCTCTTGCGGCCGACACGTTGATCGCAGAAGTTTGCGCGTTGGCACTCTGGTAAAGGTTGAATGTGCGCTCCTTCGCGCACCTGAGAGGATGTTGTGCCCCTCCTGGCTGAGGAGAAAAAGGGGTGCAAACTTAGGGGTTGAAATGAGGAACTTGCGCAGAGAGGCGTAGCGTAGTGGGAACCAAAACAAAGCACCATAACCTACGCATAGAACTGGCTTAAATCTTGGTTTAGATTCCATTCTTGCGTTGCTTTGGTCAAAAGCATGTGTCTGTTAGGGCTGCACATTCATTAGGATCACTTTAAATTATGTTTTACGCCCGGAATGTGAATTATTTAGACAACGCTTTCTGCTTTGTTTTGGTTCCCAGCTACGCTCTGCCACTCTGCGCAAGTTCCTCATTCACACGATTCACGTTTCACAGATGGGGAGCTTGTCTGGTTTCGGCCTTAGTTCTACAAGTGCCTTCACGAGGTAATCGTGATCCCTCATGTCGATCCAGGCCATCCTATGGCACAAGCAGTCATCATCAGTACAACCCGGGAATTCCCCTGGGTGGTGCGTCAGGTCTGATATCGTCATTCTCAGCTCCTCTGCAGTCTTCTTGGCTCCTGCTTGGTCAAAGATCAGGGTAGCGGTATAGGGTGAAATGCCCTCCTGCATAGCACGCAGCGCCTGCTTAACGGTGGGCACTATGCCCTGAAAGGGCGTGCGGTCTGGTGGGCACCATCCCAGCGCCGCCGTATACGCTGCTGCATCCATGACCTCCGCTGGCAGGTCCTGAATGTCCACAGGTTCTAGACAGTGGAAGTATTTTCCTGGTTTTCTCCTGCCAACTCTACCTCTCCTCTGGGTCTTGCTGGTCTCATCGATCGTTGACATTTTGCCATTGATGGAATCACCCGTCACGTAGTACTTGTAATTTTGGCTGGTATCTACCACAACATCCACATCGGCATTGAAGCCGCATTCCGCTATGTCAGTGGTGAAAATCACTCTGGTAGTCGGGTCCCTCAAGGAGTGGGTTACCTTGTCGTGGGTTTTAAAATGTGATCCTTTATGTCTCAGATCAAAGAATAAGAACAGACATGGTAGTTATACAGTGTGAAACTGGATGATGATAACCTGAAACAATTTATTGTAACTATTTGCGCCCCTATCGCCCCTGGTTGGGCCTCTCGCGCGAGTTTGATTGTTAGAGCGCGGCAGCGGACCCGAGACCCGAGGAGGGGCCCGAGCCGCCCGAGCCCACAGAACGCAAGCCGACCGCAGGACTTAGAATGAAAACTCCTCAGAATTTTGTTTAGAGTTCTCTAAAATATACTATTGAAAGTGTGAAAGATAGGTTGGTATGATTCACGACAGTATTTCTAGATTACAATAGCATTACTTACAAGTTTACAGCTGTTTTATTTTATGAGATTTAAATGTTCATTTACTAGTGAGGGTTAGGGACTTAGAATGAAAAATCGACGAGATTTGATAAGTGTTCTCTGTTCTCAAAATAATACTATGGAACTCAAAAAAAAGTTCATAGTTGGTAACAACACCAGCATTTCAAGTTTCAAATGGTATAACTGTTACGACTGTAGGTATTCTGTGTTCTGAGGTGATAATGGAATCATGTTTAGGTGTTACACTGCACTGAGAACAATACTCGTTCTACTACCACCTATTAGGTGAAGGTGGGTGGTAAAGAACGAGTAAAAAGACTGGAGGCCTCTGAGAGGTCACCGATGAGGCAGCCAGGCGCCACTTCATGGCACTCATGTGAAACCACAGAAACGATTCAACAATGAAAAGGTAAAGAACACTGCTCTTTCGCGTGGCTCTTGCGGCCGACACGTTGATCGCAGAAGTTTGCGCGTTGGCACTCTGGTAAAGGTTGAATGTGCGCTCCTTCGCGCACCTGAGAGGATGTTGTGCCCCTCCTGGCTGAGGAGAAAAAGGGGTGCAAACTTAGGGGTTGAAATGAGGAACTTGCGCAGAGAGGCGTAGCGTAGTGGGAACCAAAACAAAGCACCATAACCTACGCATAGAACTGGCTTAAATCTTGGTTTAGATTCCATTCTTGCGTTGCTTTGGTCAAAAGCATGTGTCTGTTAGGGCTGCACATTCATTAGGATCACTTTAAATTATGTTTTACGCCCGGAATGTGAATTATTTAGACAACGCTTTCTGCTTTGTTTTGGTTCCCAGCTACGCTCTGCCACTCTGCGCAAGTTCCTCATTCACACGATTCACGTTTCACAGATGGGGAGCTTGTCTGGTTTCGGCCTTAGTTCTACAAGTGCCTTCACGAGGTAATCGTGATCCCTCATGTCGATCCAGGCCATCCTATGGCACAAGCAGTCATCATCAGTACAACCCGGGAATTCCCCTGGGTGGTGCGTCAGGTCTGATATCGTCATTCTCAGCTCCTCTGCAGTCTTCTTGGCTCCTGCTTGGTCAAAGATCAGGGTAGCGGTATAGGGTGAAATGCCCTCCTGCATAGCACGCAGCGCCTGCTTAACGGTGGGCACTATGCCCTGAAAGGGCGTGCGGTCTGGTGGGCACCATCCCAGCGCCGCCGTATACGCTGCTGCATCCATGACCTCCGCTGGCAGGTCCTGAATGTCCACAGGTTCTAGACAGTGGAAGTATTTTCCTGGTTTTCTCCTGCCAACTCTACCTCTCCTCTGGGTCTTGCTGGTCTCATCGATCGTTGACATTTTGCCATTGATGGAATCACCCGTCACGTAGTACTTGTAATTTTGGCTGGTATCTACCACAACATCCACATCGGCATTGAAGCCGCATTCCGCTATGTCAGTGGTGAAAATCACTCTGGTAGTCGGGTCCCTCAAGGAGTGGGTTACCTTGTCGTGGGTTTTAAAATGTGATCCTTTATGTCTCAGATCAAAGAATAAGAACAGACATGGTAGTTATACAGTGTGAAACTGGATGATGATAACCTGAAACAATTTATTGTAACTATTTGCGCCCCTATCGCCCCTGGTTGGGCCTCTCGCGCGAGTTTGATTGTTAGAGCGCGGCAGCGGACCCGAGACCCGAGGAGGGGCCCGAGCCGCCCGAGCCCACAGAACGCAAGCCGACCGCAGGACTTAGAATGAAAACTCCTCAGAATTTTGTTTAGAGTTCTCTAAAATATACTATTGAAAGTGTGAAAGATAGGTTGGTATGATTCACGACAGTATTTCTAGATTACAATAGCATTACTTACAAGTTTACAGCTGTTTTATTTTATGAGATTTAAATGTTCATTTACTAGTGAGGGTTAGGGACTTAGAATGAAAAATCGACGAGATTTGATAAGTGTTCTCTGTTCTCAAAATAATACTATGGAACTCAAAAAAAAGTTCATAGTTGGTAACAACACCAGCATTTCAAGTTTCAAATGGTATAACTGTTACGACTGTAGGTATTCTGTGTTCTGAGGTGATAATGGAATCATGTTTAGGTGTTACACTGCACTGAGAACAATACTCGTTCTACTACCACCTATTAGGTGAAGGTGGGTGGTAAAGAACGAGTAAAAAGACTGGAGGCCTCTGAGAGGTCACCGATGAGGCAGCCAGGCGCCACTTCATGGCACTCATGTGAAACCACAGAAACGATTCAACAATGAAAAGGTAAAGAACACTGCTCTTTCGCGTGGCTCTTGCGGCCGACACGTTGATCGCAGAAGTTTGCGCGTTGGCACTCTGGTAAAGGTTGAATGTGCGCTCCTTCGCGCACCTGAGAGGATGTTGTGCCCCTCCTGGCTGAGGAGAAAAAGGGGTGCAAACTTAGGGGTTGAAATGAGGAACTTGCGCAGAGAGGCGTAGCGTAGTGGGAACCAAAACAAAGCACCATAACCTACGCATAGAACTGGCTTAAATCTTGGTTTAGATTCCATTCTTGCGTTGCTTTGGTCAAAAGCATGTGTCTGTTAGGGCTGCACATTCATTAGGATCACTTTAAATTATGTTTTACGCCCGGAATGTGAATTATTTAGACAACGCTTTCTGCTTTGTTTTGGTTCCCAGCTACGCTCTGCCACTCTGCGCAAGTTCCTCATTCACACGATTCACGTTTCACAGATGGGGAGCTTGTCTGGTTTCGGCCTTAGTTCTACAAGTGCCTTCACGAGGTAATCGTGATCCCTCATGTCGATCCAGGCCATCCTATGGCACAAGCAGTCATCATCAGTACAACCCGGGAATTCCCCTGGGTGGTGCGTCAGGTCTGATATCGTCATTCTCAGCTCCTCTGCAGTCTTCTTGGCTCCTGCTTGGTCAAAGATCAGGGTAGCGGTATAGGGTGAAATGCCCTCCTGCATAGCACGCAGCGCCTGCTTAACGGTGGGCACTATGCCCTGAAAGGGCGTGCGGTCTGGTGGGCACCATCCCAGCGCCGCCGTATACGCTGCTGCATCCATGACCTCCGCTGGCAGGTCCTGAATGTCCACAGGTTCTAGACAGTGGAAGTATTTTCCTGGTTTTCTCCTGCCAACTCTACCTCTCCTCTGGGTCTTGCTGGTCTCATCGATCGTTGACATTTTGCCATTGATGGAATCACCCGTCACGTAGTACTTGTAATTTTGGCTGGTATCTACCACAACATCCACATCGGCATTGAAGCCGCATTCCGCTATGTCAGTGGTGAAAATCACTCTGGTAGTCGGGTCCCTCAAGGAGTGGGTTACCTTGTCGTGGGTTTTAAAATGTGATCCTTTATGTCTCAGATCAAAGAATAAGAACAGACATGGTAGTTATACAGTGTGAAACTGGATGATGATAACCTGAAACAATTTATTGTAACTATTTGCGCCCCTATCGCCCCTGGTTGGGCCTCTCGCGCGAGTTTGATTGTTAGAGCGCGGCAGCGGACCCGAGACCCGAGGAGGGGCCCGAGCCGCCCGAGCCCACAGAACGCAAGCCGACCGCAGGACTTAGAATGAAAACTCCTCAGAATTTTGTTTAGAGTTCTCTAAAATATACTATTGAAAGTGTGAAAGATAGGTTGGTATGATTCACGACAGTATTTCTAGATTACAATAGCATTACTTACAAGTTTACAGCTGTTTTATTTTATGAGATTTAAATGTTCATTTACTAGTGAGGGTTAGGGACTTAGAATGAAAAATCGACGAGATTTGATAAGTGTTCTCTGTTCTCAAAATAATACTATGGAACTCAAAAAAAAGTTCATAGTTGGTAACAACACCAGCATTTCAAGTTTCAAATGGTATAACTGTTACGACTGTAGGTATTCTGTGTTCTGAGGTGATAATGGAATCATGTTTAGGTGTTACACTGCACTGAGAACAATACTCGTTCTACTACCACCTATTAGGTGAAGGTGGGTGGTAAAGAACGAGTAAAAAGACTGGAGGCCTCTGAGAGGTCACCGATGAGGCAGCCAGGCGCCACTTCATGGCACTCATGTGAAACCACAGAAACGATTCAACAATGAAAAGGTAAAGAACACTGCTCTTTCGCGTGGCTCTTGCGGCCGACACGTTGATCGCAGAAGTTTGCGCGTTGGCACTCTGGTAAAGGTTGAATGTGCGCTCCTTCGCGCACCTGAGAGGATGTTGTGCCCCTCCTGGCTGAGGAGAAAAAGGGGTGCAAACTTAGGGGTTGAAATGAGGAACTTGCGCAGAGAGGCGTAGCGTAGTGGGAACCAAAACAAAGCACCATAACCTACGCATAGAACTGGCTTAAATCTTGGTTTAGATTCCATTCTTGCGTTGCTTTGGTCAAAAGCATGTGTCTGTTAGGGCTGCACATTCATTAGGATCACTTTAAATTATGTTTTACGCCCGGAATGTGAATTATTTAGACAACGCTTTCTGCTTTGTTTTGGTTCCCAGCTACGCTCTGCCACTCTGCGCAAGTTCCTCATTCACACGATTCACGTTTCACAGATGGGGAGCTTGTCTGGTTTCGGCCTTAGTTCTACAAGTGCCTTCACGAGGTAATCGTGATCCCTCATGTCGATCCAGGCCATCCTATGGCACAAGCAGTCATCATCAGTACAACCCGGGAATTCCCCTGGGTGGTGCGTCAGGTCTGATATCGTCATTCTCAGCTCCTCTGCAGTCTTCTTGGCTCCTGCTTGGTCAAAGATCAGGGTAGCGGTATAGGGTGAAATGCCCTCCTGCATAGCACGCAGCGCCTGCTTAACGGTGGGCACTATGCCCTGAAAGGGCGTGCGGTCTGGTGGGCACCATCCCAGCGCCGCCGTATACGCTGCTGCATCCATGACCTCCGCTGGCAGGTCCTGAATGTCCACAGGTTCTAGACAGTGGAAGTATTTTCCTGGTTTTCTCCTGCCAACTCTACCTCTCCTCTGGGTCTTGCTGGTCTCATCGATCGTTGACATTTTGCCATTGATGGAATCACCCGTCACGTAGTACTTGTAATTTTGGCTGGTATCTACCACAACATCCACATCGGCATTGAAGCCGCATTCCGCTATGTCAGTGGTGAAAATCACTCTGGTAGTCGGGTCCCTCAAGGAGTGGGTTACCTTGTCGTGGGTTTTAAAATGTGATCCTTTATGTCTCAGATCAAAGAATAAGAACAGACATGGTAGTTATACAGTGTGAAACTGGATGATGATAACCTGAAACAATTTATTGTAACTATTTGCGCCCCTATCGCCCCTGGTTGGGCCTCTCGCGCGAGTTTGATTGTTAGAGCGCGGCAGCGGACCCGAGACCCGAGGAGGGGCCCGAGCCGCCCGAGCCCACAGAACGCAAGCCGACCGCAGGACTTAGAATGAAAACTCCTCAGAATTTTGTTTAGAGTTCTCTAAAATATACTATTGAAAGTGTGAAAGATAGGTTGGTATGATTCACGACAGTATTTCTAGATTACAATAGCATTACTTACAAGTTTACAGCTGTTTTATTTTATGAGATTTAAATGTTCATTTACTAGTGAGGGTTAGGGACTTAGAATGAAAAATCGACGAGATTTGATAAGTGTTCTCTGTTCTCAAAATAATACTATGGAACTCAAAAAAAAGTTCATAGTTGGTAACAACACCAGCATTTCAAGTTTCAAATGGTATAACTGTTACGACTGTAGGTATTCTGTGTTCTGAGGTGATAATGGAATCATGTTTAGGTGTTACACTGCACTGAGAACAATACTCGTTCTACTACCACCTATTAGGTGAAGGTGGGTGGTAAAGAACGAGTAAAAAGACTGGAGGCCTCTGAGAGGTCACCGATGAGGCAGCCAGGCGCCACTTCATGGCACTCATGTGAAACCACAGAAACGATTCAACAATGAAAAGGTAAAGAACACTGCTCTTTCGCGTGGCTCTTGCGGCCGACACGTTGATCGCAGAAGTTTGCGCGTTGGCACTCTGGTAAAGGTTGAATGTGCGCTCCTTCGCGCACCTGAGAGGATGTTGTGCCCCTCCTGGCTGAGGAGAAAAAGGGGTGCAAACTTAGGGGTTGAAATGAGGAACTTGCGCAGAGAGGCGTAGCGTAGTGGGAACCAAAACAAAGCACCATAACCTACGCATAGAACTGGCTTAAATCTTGGTTTAGATTCCATTCTTGCGTTGCTTTGGTCAAAAGCATGTGTCTGTTAGGGCTGCACATTCATTAGGATCACTTTAAATTATGTTTTACGCCCGGAATGTGAATTATTTAGACAACGCTTTCTGCTTTGTTTTGGTTCCCAGCTACGCTCTGCCACTCTGCGCAAGTTCCTCATTCACACGATTCACGTTTCACAGATGGGGAGCTTGTCTGGTTTCGGCCTTAGTTCTACAAGTGCCTTCACGAGGTAATCGTGATCCCTCATGTCGATCCAGGCCATCCTATGGCACAAGCAGTCATCATCAGTACAACCCGGGAATTCCCCTGGGTGGTGCGTCAGGTCTGATATCGTCATTCTCAGCTCCTCTGCAGTCTTCTTGGCTCCTGCTTGGTCAAAGATCAGGGTAGCGGTATAGGGTGAAATGCCCTCCTGCATAGCACGCAGCGCCTGCTTAACGGTGGGCACTATGCCCTGAAAGGGCGTGCGGTCTGGTGGGCACCATCCCAGCGCCGCCGTATACGCTGCTGCATCCATGACCTCCGCTGGCAGGTCCTGAATGTCCACAGGTTCTAGACAGTGGAAGTATTTTCCTGGTTTTCTCCTGCCAACTCTACCTCTCCTCTGGGTCTTGCTGGTCTCATCGATCGTTGACATTTTGCCATTGATGGAATCACCCGTCACGTAGTACTTGTAATTTTGGCTGGTATCTACCACAACATCCACATCGGCATTGAAGCCGCATTCCGCTATGTCAGTGGTGAAAATCACTCTGGTAGTCGGGTCCCTCAAGGAGTGGGTTACCTTGTCGTGGGTTTTAAAATGTGATCCTTTATGTCTCAGATCAAAGAATAAGAACAGACATGGTAGTTATACAGTGTGAAACTGGATGATGATAACCTGAAACAATTTATTGTAACTATTTGCGCCCCTATCGCCCCTGGTTGGGCCTCTCGCGCGAGTTTGATTGTTAGAGCGCGGCAGCGGACCCGAGACCCGAGGAGGGGCCCGAGCCGCCCGAGCCCACAGAACGCAAGCCGACCGCAGGACTTAGAATGAAAACTCCTCAGAATTTTGTTTAGAGTTCTCTAAAATATACTATTGAAAGTGTGAAAGATAGGTTGGTATGATTCACGACAGTATTTCTAGATTACAATAGCATTACTTACAAGTTTACAGCTGTTTTATTTTATGAGATTTAAATGTTCATTTACTAGTGAGGGTTAGGGACTTAGAATGAAAAATCGACGAGATTTGATAAGTGTTCTCTGTTCTCAAAATAATACTATGGAACTCAAAAAAAAGTTCATAGTTGGTAACAACACCAGCATTTCAAGTTTCAAATGGTATAACTGTTACGACTGTAGGTATTCTGTGTTCTGAGGTGATAATGGAATCATGTTTAGGTGTTACACTGCACTGAGAACAATACTCGTTCTACTACCACCTATTAGGTGAAGGTGGGTGGTAAAGAACGAGTAAAAAGACTGGAGGCCTCTGAGAGGTCACCGATGAGGCAGCCAGGCGCCACTTCATGGCACTCATGTGAAACCACAGAAACGATTCAACAATGAAAAGGTAAAGAACACTGCTCTTTCGCGTGGCTCTTGCGGCCGACACGTTGATCGCAGAAGTTTGCGCGTTGGCACTCTGGTAAAGGTTGAATGTGCGCTCCTTCGCGCACCTGAGAGGATGTTGTGCCCCTCCTGGCTGAGGAGAAAAAGGGGTGCAAACTTAGGGGTTGAAATGAGGAACTTGCGCAGAGAGGCGTAGCGTAGTGGGAACCAAAACAAAGCACCATAACCTACGCATAGAACTGGCTTAAATCTTGGTTTAGATTCCATTCTTGCGTTGCTTTGGTCAAAAGCATGTGTCTGTTAGGGCTGCACATTCATTAGGATCACTTTAAATTATGTTTTACGCCCGGAATGTGAATTATTTAGACAACGCTTTCTGCTTTGTTTTGGTTCCCAGCTACGCTCTGCCACTCTGCGCAAGTTCCTCATTCACACGATTCACGTTTCACAGATGGGGAGCTTGTCTGGTTTCGGCCTTAGTTCTACAAGTGCCTTCACGAGGTAATCGTGATCCCTCATGTCGATCCAGGCCATCCTATGGCACAAGCAGTCATCATCAGTACAACCCGGGAATTCCCCTGGGTGGTGCGTCAGGTCTGATATCGTCATTCTCAGCTCCTCTGCAGTCTTCTTGGCTCCTGCTTGGTCAAAGATCAGGGTAGCGGTATAGGGTGAAATGCCCTCCTGCATAGCACGCAGCGCCTGCTTAACGGTGGGCACTATGCCCTGAAAGGGCGTGCGGTCTGGTGGGCACCATCCCAGCGCCGCCGTATACGCTGCTGCATCCATGACCTCCGCTGGCAGGTCCTGAATGTCCACAGGTTCTAGACAGTGGAAGTATTTTCCTGGTTTTCTCCTGCCAACTCTACCTCTCCTCTGGGTCTTGCTGGTCTCATCGATCGTTGACATTTTGCCATTGATGGAATCACCCGTCACGTAGTACTTGTAATTTTGGCTGGTATCTACCACAACATCCACATCGGCATTGAAGCCGCATTCCGCTATGTCAGTGGTGAAAATCACTCTGGTAGTCGGGTCCCTCAAGGAGTGGGTTACCTTGTCGTGGGTCTCACTGTTGAGTTCTATAGGCTTGTACTTCGCAAACTTGGCTGTCATAGTGCTCGTGCCAAGCGGACCCTTGATGCCCGGGCAGAACACTAATATGCGTTTGCCGGCCTCTAACTGCTGCTCGATAGTCTGAGACAATTCCTTGGACTGAATCAGAGTATCCTGTATCTGGAAGTTGGATCTTGAATCACACTCGCCATCTAGTGTAGCCGATAGCCACACAACTCTGGCGCCAAGGCTCACTCATTTACCCGATCCTTGGCCGTCCAGGACCCGGGTAGGGCTCGGATGAGCTCTACCGGGTGCTGTGCGAGCCGCATCCGAGTCCAGATCGGGAACGAATGGATCACTCTGAGTTACGGTGGACCTTGGCCCGAAGGGCAGTGGGACACCCTGCCGGTAGGGTCAGCGAGCCAGACAGCCACCCAATCCACTGCTATCCAGGCCCTATCCGAGTGCTATCGGGTCCTATCCGAGCCCTATCCGATGCTATCCGGGTCGCATCCAAGCCCTATCCGTTGCTATCCGGGTCACATCCGAGCCCTATCCGTTGCTATCCGGGTCGCATCCGAGTGTCAGTCGGACTGCTCCGAGTGCTATCCGGGTGCTGTCCGGGTACCATCCGGGTACCTACCTGGGTGCTACCCAGGTGCTATCTGGACCGGCTGTTGTCTAGGGATACTTTTAGCGACCAAATGGCATACTCTTTGGGGCTGTAAGGGTAATCACGGGTAATCACGTAAAATCTCCAATTACAGTAATGACAAATTTCGACAAATATGGAGAATTTTTATCAAATTTGACCAAAAGTAGCGTGATTACTGGCCAATAATCAGCAAATATGTTCAAGATAAACTCAAATAATCATTTCGACTAACATGGAGAATTTTTATCAAATTTGACCAAAAGTAGCGCGATTACTGGCGAATAATCAGTGAAAATCATTGATAATCACCATAATCGTGACTTATTATAATCCTCGTACGCGACTTTTTCAAAGTGGTGACCCTTGGGACGCGGGGAGCGAGGGGAACGGAGCCCTGGCTAAACCGTCAAGCGGGGGTCCGGGCGCCCCGACGAATGAGGAACCCCGCAGGCAAAACTAGGCGGCAGAAAGTGACACGTGCGAATTTTTGCGGGGTCCACCCGTGCACCAGGACCCCCCGACCAGGGGCGGGACCTGGCAACTAAGGCAAAACCCATTCTCTCGAATTTCGGCGCGTCGCATTCAAAAAATATTGAAAATTGACGAAAAGATTTTTACGGTATGATAGACCCGAGGGGTCGACAACTCGGGTTTTTGGGGGACACAGGAGTTCAGTCGGAGTACTCGGAGTACAGCCGGAGAAGACGGAGTACAGCGAGAGAACAAAGAGCACAGCCGGAGTACAGTCGAACTTCTTCGGAGAACACCGGTGAACAGCCGGAGAACAGGCAAATTTTACTCGGAGAACGCTCAGAGAACGCTCGGAGTACACCCGGAGAATACGGAGTACACCCGGAGTACGCGGAGTTTATTCGGAGAACGTCTAGCCTGGAACACAGGAGAACACGAGTTGTCGACCCCTCGGATAGACCAACAGGCAGCGCGAATATTAGCAGAGGCTAAAAGGCAAGGCAGCAGCAATCCAAATGTTCAATGTAACAAAAGCCCTTGCACAGGGCGAGGGGTACACGACTCTGAATAGAAGTGAACTGGGATTGGGGATTGAGGATTGGGGCAAGGATTTCTAACATTGAAATTGATTGTGAAGGATTGGGTGAATTGGGTGGATTGGAGGGGATTGAAGGGGATTGAAGGGGATTGGGAGGGATTGGAGAGGGATTGGGAGCGATTGGAGGGGATTGGAGAGGGATTGGAGGGGATTGTAGAGGGATTGGAGGGGATTGGAGAGGGATTTTAAGAGGCTGCCAAAATAGTAGAAACGACAAGCTATGATAGCCCGTAATAGGCGGGATGCCGATACGCCTGAAGCATAGGCAACCCATTTCGCAGCCCAAGAGATGGCGCACATTCAGATCAAAACAAAAAAAATAAATTTTGAGAGTAGTGTTTTGTTTCATATGTTCAAAAAAAAATTCTTGTTACGAAATCTTGAAAGATTTTGAATTAAGCCCTTCGAAACATAATTCAAAGCTACTCTGATAATAAAAGAGTGTACAATGTACACTGATTAATCAGTGTACATGGATGCTTGCTGATTTATCAGTGTACATTGGAATGCTTGCTGATTAATCAGTGTGCATGCCATGTACACTGATATATCAGTGTACATTGATGTACACGTTTTGGCCTTTTGCTTCTCATTATTCCCCAGCACAAAATTGATTCAAAATGGGTTACATTTCCAAATTCCGCGTTAAAAGAGCTTTCAAACGAGCTATCATGTGATGGGGTTCGTAGCAAAGGAATTCTGTACAGATGGGTTGAAGTAGAAATAAGCCAAAACGTGAGCACGTGCTCACGTGAGCATCCATCAAAAACCAATAGACCGTTGTTATATGACATGAACCCTATGATGTGGTAGCTCGTTTTAAAGCTCTTTTTACAAGGAATATGGAAATGTAACCCATTTTGAATCAATTTTGTGCTGGGGAATAATGAGAAGCAAAAGGCCAAAACGTGTACATCAATGTACACTGATTTATCAGTGTACATGGCATGTACACTGAATAATCAGCAAGCATTCCAATGTACACTGATAAATCAGCAAGCATCCATGTACACCGATTAATCAGTGTACATTGTACACTCTTTTATTATCAGAGTAAATTCAGTTCTTAATGTGTGACATAGACCACATAGACCTGGTTTCATTTCACTAATTTGCTGTTTAGAGTTGATGTTTTATTTTTAGGCACGAAGTAGCCTTATGGTTTTGTGTCAGGATGCGATTTTTTTTTTTTAGGCACGAAGTAGCCTTATGGTTTTGTCTCAGGATCCGATTTTTTTTTTTTTTATTAGCACGGCCCCTTACCTAAATCCTGATTTTTCTATAGGATTTTGATAAGACTTGGCAGAGAAGTAGAACTCGATCTCCTTAGTTCACTGCTGAAATGCTAGCTCAAAGTTGGTGGCCAATTTTGAGAAATTTCGATTTAAAATCTTTGTTTCTATGGTAATACTCGACTCGTCATGGAGCCGAGTCGGCTCTGACCAATAACATTATTTCGCGCGAAAATCCAGCCAATGAAAACGGTCGCCTGTTGCTTTGTACCTCGATATCCAAAAGTGTCAACGCAAGGAGTGGTCACGTCAGAATCGTTGCAGATTCACGCCACGTTAAAGGGTTCACCACCAGGAGACTTTCAAACGTGACCACTAGCTGGCCGCCGTGGCTCCTGATTGTTGGCTGGGACTGTAATTTGGCCTTGGGCGGGGCTTGTGACAATACCGCCAACCTCAGAGTGAATCCTCAGCTCATGTTTTCATTAAAAGATACAAATAAGTCTACTCTTGTGTTCCGTGGTATTGCGTGGATGCTTCCACAGTTCTTTGCTAAAGGCCTGCAACATCATTTTACGTTGTTACTAAATCTAAAACTAGCAAAATATATTTTGAGTTGGTTTGAGTGGACACCAAGGCGGCGTTGTTTATAGCTGGCCCGCTCGGCGCCATGTTTGTGTTGGAAATGTGAGGCGGATAAAATTCACGATTTGGGCTCTCACAGAGAGTTTTGACCTAATATTTTAATTGTCTATTTCATTTAATGGTAAGTGTGTGGCAAATGTGAAACTAGGACCCTTTAATTCTTGGCTGGTGGTTCGATTTAGTGGTTGTCAAGGCGGGTTGTTGACAGCTGGCCCGCTGGGGGGCTGGCTCTCACCAAGTCTGCCTCTGCGTTCCCTGTGAATGTGTAGTGCCTCCCATACCTGTGTGCTAAAGAACTGCAACATAACTTAAGATCGTCACGAAATTAAAAACTTGACAAATATATTCTAGGTTGGTTTGAGGCGGACGCGTGAGGCGCCGTGTCGCCGGCCCCGCCGGCCCTCTTTCAACCATGGCCGCCACGGCCGGGGGCTGAGGGCCCACCTCGCGACTTTAAATCATTGTGTAAAGTTATCGGAACGTTGACATGGCGAACTGAATACGTTTACAGTGGTTTTGCACCTGCAGAAAACTGTTTGGAAAGTTTGACTTTAATCTGGTGAGCAGAATTCTTGAAATGGTGTACATTTACGTGAATAATTTTACGAATCCTTTGAACTTCTTTGGGAAACGATTTCCGTGGGTCTGAAACTCCTGTTTTCACAGTTATTTCGGCTGTATAACATTTCGTTCGGGTAAAATAGATAGTTAAATTCGCTTCGTGCGCTAGTGGCGCCATCTCTCGGTAGTGGACGCGAGTTAAGTCGCGAGGAGGACGCGTGAGCGAGGCGCCGAGCCACCGGCCTTCTTTTGTTGAGTGGAGGTCCCAGCTTAGAACTATAGAAGGGAGGTCTGGGCACTCCCACCTCAAACGCCCCCCGTTCTGTCTATAAGGCGGCGACGCCTCCTCCAGCCGACTGCGAATAGTGCCAGTTCCGATGCCGAGCCAAGCCGAATCGGCATTGTCGCTGGTTCTCGGCCGCTCGGCCCCTCGGCCCGCGCGGCCCCTCTGCCCTGCCCGGCGCGCACGGGAGGAGAACCGTAGCTGGGTGGAAAGGGGCTGTTGATTCAACTCATGGACGGTAGTTCAAAAAATAAAATTTCGAACGACACGTTAGAATAAATATGTTAAAGCAATGTTCGAATGCCCATTGCACAACGAGCCTACAGTTCAAAAATCAAGCTGATCGGACAATTTTTACTGAAAGACTAGACTAACTTCTAAATCGTTTGAGCTAGAAATCTAAAATTTGGCATGTGACTCGCTGTACTAGTGACTCTGAGATAAAGCAAATTCAATAACATGATTCATAAGGCTAGAAATTTTCAATTAAATTTCTACATAAACCACCATCCACCGAAGTATTTTGTGAAACAAAAACATAAACGAACTTCGTGCCTACCAGGATTTCGTGAAATCGTATTTTTTTTTTTATTAGCACGGCCCCTTACCTAAATCCAGATTTTTCTATAGGATTTTGATGAGACTTGGCAGAGAGGTAGAACTCGATCTCCTTAGTTCACTGCTGAAGTGCCAGCCCAAACTTAGCGACCAATTTTGAGAAATTTCGATCTGAAATCTCTGTTTCTATGGTAATACTCGACTTGTCTCGGGAAAACAGCGTGGAAAGGGGAGCCGAGCCGAGTCGCCATTGTCGCGGCTCCTCGACCCCTCGGCGCGCCGCGCAGGGGATGAGGACCGGCGGGGCCGGGGACTTGTTGATTCTACTCATGCACAGTAGTTCAAAAAATAAAACTTCGAACGACATGATAGAATAAAAATGTAAAAGCGGTGTTTGAATGCCCATTGCACAACGAGCGTACAGTTCAAAAATCAAGCTGATCGGACAATTTTTACTGAGGGACGAACTTCTAAATCGATTGAGCTAGAAAGCTAAACTTTTGCATGTGACCCGCTGAACTAGTGACCCTGAGATAAAACAAATTCAATAACATGACCCATAAGGCTAGAATTTTTTAAGTAAATTTCTACTTAAACCATCATCTACCGAAGTATTTAGTGAAACTAAAGCATTAACGAACTTCGTGCCTACCAGGATTTCCTGAAATCGTATTTTTTTTTTTTATTTTTTTTTAAATCAGGTTTACTAGTTCAATTATTTTGAAAAGTATGTTAATACTCAAATTTGTAGAAGGAAAATAGGTCTATGTTACACATTTATAACACAATATGTATTTGTATTACAGTCAAGTGCCCTAATTTCGGACGAATTGAGCGGTTTTTCCTTTCTTACGTGTAGGCATGACGAAATATGAAAAATCTGTTGCGATTGGAAAAACTATGGTTCCGGACACGTCGGATGACACCCATGCCGAATTTCTATCTAAATGTGTGTAGCTACAGCAGCCTTCGAGAGAGTGTCCGAAATTACGGACGAAAGTGTCCTAACCTCGGACACGTGCTCTAAATGGCTAGTTTCGCTGTAGAATGAAATTTTATGGAAACGTTTATAGTTGCAAATTTAATTTTATATAATTTTGTTTTTTTGGTCTGCAACGATATCTGTACCAGTTTAGGCTCTATAACCGTCTATAGCCCTTCAAAGGAAACAACTTCAGCACACTATTTCTTCTAAACTAGCAGAGATATCGTTGGAAACTATAAAACAAATCTTGTTTAAAATTAAATTTGCAACAAGAAAACATTTTTATAAAATTTCTGTAGGACACACTCTAAAAATCTCCATGTATTTGGCCCATAAGAAAAAGTGTCCGAAATTGTAGCACTTTCAAAAATCGTCCGGCACCAAAAAACGGTTTGACTTACAAAATAAATTTTTACGTAGTTCTGTAGCCAAAATACCATACATTCATCCGTTAAAGGACCACCCATGGGGCAGCTCACACCTACATGAGCCCCGGTTTTTGGGGGAGCTTATTTCACAACAACTATTTTGTTCTATATGTTTTTTTTAACTTTTAATTCCTGTGTGCTGTAAAACTTTAAAGGTACTTCAACCGACTTGACGAAATATGGTACTCTATACTGCAAACTTTACGATGCCGTTTCCGGATTTTGAATATCTCAAAAGGTGACCGAGATAGGTTGAAATAAGCACTTCTCTGCAAATTGTCCGATATTAGGGCACTTGACTGTATGTATTCCAAGGCTGCAATCAAAGTCTTTCAAGATTTCGTTACAAGAAAATTCTTAATAAACATAATACTGTACTTTCAACTTTCTTTCCACTTTTGATTGAAATTATATGGTTCTACCTTATGGCAAGAACATATATTCTGAACCCCAGATGCCAAGACATTATTTATGCACATAAGCAGCACAAGCATCACAGTAAAATTAAAAAAAAAAAAAGGCAATAATTTGGTCTTCATCGTGGATTTTATAGATTGGACGGGATTGATAGATCGACGGGTCCTATTAACCTTGTCCGATCTCCCAGCGACGCTTCAACGTTGTCCGATCTTCCAGCGACGCTTCAACGTTGTGCGATCTCCCAGCGACGCTTCAACGTTGTCCGATCTCCTTTTCGGTCTGAGCGTGCATTGGTTTACTAAAAGCTCATTTTAGAAGTCAAATCTTGATCAAATTCGAGGTGCTTTGGTAGCTTTTGATTTGCCAGAGACCAGGGAATAAGGATATCAGTTTATATTTTACAAAACTTGAAACACCGCGACGTGGTATGATGTTAAACTTCATGTTTACGCCGCGCGCCGAAAAGGACATCGGACAACGTTGAAGCGTCGCTGGGAGATCGCACAACGTTGAAGCGTCGCTGGGAGATCGGACAACGTTGAAGCGTCGCTGGGAGATCGGACAACGTTAATAGGACCCGTCGAGATTCGGTGGGATTGGAAGGATTGGAGATGGATTGGTAGGGATTGGTTGGGATTTGAGAGGGATTGGAATAGGGATTGTTTCTCAGGTGAACTGGGATTGGTCGAAGTCGTGTACCCCTCGGCACAGGGAGCCAGCAAGCACAATATTAATGTTGCTGCCCAGGATCTCCCGGCGGGCAGGCAGCCTCTAATCAGCAGGCGACATTGCCATTGTCTCAGTTAAGCGCGTGTTCAGCAATAAGGTGCATACCTGCGGGTCAGCTTTTCTCAAAGCAATAAGTGTCCAAATGAGTACCCCCGCACTGTGGCACGCTTTCAAAGGTGGCGATTAAATTCTCGGCCGAAAGGTGTAAAAGACTCAGCCCTCGCGTTTGCGCGTCCATTTTTGGGCCGAAAGGGGTGGTGGTGGGAGGAGAACGGCATCCATATCGGGCACAACATGGGAGCGTTGCGCCTCACTAACGACATTTCTGTTTACTGCAATCAATAAAATTAGTATTTAATAGTTGGTCGGGAGGCGGCAGGGCGGGGCGGGGTGGGGAGGGGCGAGTCGGCTCCAGGGTCATCGCCACACTGCTGCACGCAGAATGCCGCAGGCTGCGGAGAGCCTACAGCAGCAGCTCGACGGACTTGATGGGCGCGGGTAGGACATAGAGCACCGCGCCGCACCGCGCCGCACCGCGCACAGCACTGTGTGCGACCCGCAAGCGTATGCTAAAGATTAATGAGGTACTCGGTAGAGCAAGAGCATCGGTGGCCGTTTTGCATACGATGAGACGGGGAGACAGCGTGCCTCCCGCCCCCTCGAACGGGCCTCTCGCCTGCTCGAGGAGGGGGGCCCCCTCCCAGGACACGATTCTGTCTGTGGTGCTGCAGCCAAAACTTGTGGCAAAATACTTCAAAATACACATAAACGCATCGGAATACACACACTGTGAAAAATATCTTTGAACATACAATTTGTAAATTAGACGGGGGAAGAAACGATTTGAGCAATCCGGCTGATGAGGTTTGGTCGGCTTACTAGCGGTAATTCAGAAACCCGAGGAAATTTGGGCCAAGTGTAGTGCGGTTCAGGTAAGTTTTAGATGGAAAACGAGTGTTATTCGAGGGGTTTTCTAGGTAATCCAGGCTATCTGGGCAATCCGACTGATACCGAAATCTTGCTTTAGGCCTTTCCCCGCGGCTAAATCAGAACACTGCAAAACTTTGAATCGGATTTCTCACTCAAAATGGGGGAGGATTCTTTTCCCTCCTTACTTAGCTTAAGCACTATTAACCTCGCACTCTCTTCGAGCGAGATATTTCTGTTAAGCCTCGCTCTATTTGAGTAAGGTTTTTGTAGCCTCACTTTCTTAGAGCACGAGTCCTCACTTTATTCGGGCGAGGCTGGCAAAAGTCTTTATCAAATAGTGCGAGGAAAAAGATTCTCACTCCATACTGTTATTCAATTACTGTGACGACGCATTCTTATTCATGTGAAAACTGTCCCACTCCTTTTCATATTCTGGCTGATTCACATTGAAAAGAATGTGACATTACATTTTAAAGAATGTGACACTTTTCACATGAAAATGAACGTGACGTCATAGTTATTGGTTAACAGTATGGAGTGAGAATCTTTTTCCTCGCACTATTTGATAAAGACTTTTGCCAGCCTCGCCCGAAATAAATACAATTGCTGGCTCAAAGTCTCTCTCTCTCCCTCTCTCTCTCTCCCTCTCTCTCTCTCTCTCTCTCTCTCTCTCTCTCTCTCTCTCTCTCTCTCCCTCTCTCTCTCTCTCTCTCTCTCTCTCTCTCTCTCTCTCTCTCTCTCTCTCTCTCTCTCACACACACACACACACACACACACACACACACACACACACACGCCACGTACCGCCCCGAGCTGGATCCGCGCCCGGTGGACTCAGCCTTGTGTTTTCACTCCTCTTTCCCTCATGTTTCCTATCGCCCCTGCCTCTTTTTCCCTCGCCTGCTTCAACCTGCCCAACTCCCCCCCCTCCCCTCCACCTTCCCATTCTACCAACTTCCTTCACCCGTCCAGTCGTCTCTGCTTCATGGAAACGCAAATTAGCGCCCGACAGATGGAAATTCAAGACAAATAGGGCGTAGCGCGCTGCCCCGCACTCGGGCTGGCTGACCGCGCGGGGCGCCGTAGCCACAGCCACCCCACAGCGCTGCTTCCAAGAAATAGTTAGCTCGACAGACTGAGGGCCCCAACCTCCCCGCCCTGGCGCGCTCGTATCACGAAGGCCCTTCACTTCACCCTGCTGATCTGTTCGTCCCATGGGGTCGGGTGAGGTGCACGTCGTTGCGGTATGGACGCTGAACCCTCCAGGCGAGCGGCCAAAAACAAAAAAACAATCAAAAAAAAGTGCGAAATATTTCAAAATACTCAGAAACAACGGTGGGGCGGGGTGGGACGAGGCGAAGCGCGGCAGGGCGGGGCGGGGCGTGGCGGGGCGTGGCGGGGCGGGGCGCGGGGTGGGTCCGCTCCACGAGGAGAAAGGGCAGATCGAGAGGCACAAAGTGATCCGCACGCCAGGAGCGCGGCTGTATGGCGCCGGATAAATCAACTGGCACTTCGACGCACCATTGTATCAGATTTGTAAAGGGCGTGTGGCCGGCGGGGTGTTGCGGGGCGTGCTGGCGTGCCGGCGTGCCCCTCTGTGATGGCTTGTCAATCACGCGAGCCGCATGCCCCCCCCCCTCCCCCCACTCCCGGTGGAGCGGGGCTAGGGGGCCGGGCCTGGAGTGCACTGGGTACAACCCTACGCGAGGCTAGGCAGCGTGGAGTGTGGTGTGGCGTCTCCAAGGTAATCTCTTAGCGGGTTTTGCCCACTGCACTCCGACCTCGACTCCGACGCGTTCTGATTGGCTGCCACTACGCCACTCTGCGTCCCTCTCACGCAGGAGGCGGTTCCACGCCGGTTCACATAATTTTAGACAGTTCAAAGAGGGCTGGCTCTACCTGTAGGGTATAGTAGCCTATTCGGCCAGCCAGCCAGCCCAGTCCAGTCCAGCCGAGTCCAGCCAGTGCTCCGCGGACTTGTCGCTTACCTGGCGGCGCGGCGGTATCAGTAAGTCATACGCAAATTTATTTATACTGCTGCATTGCTCTAATATTTACTACTCTCGGGGAATGTCTCGGTCGGCCGGGGCTACCGTAGACCTGTCAAACGAATCGGTACCAGCTGTTGGCTTTGGTGTCGCTCAGGTGGTCGCCTGTGTTGGGTCTCTTCGCCTCTCTCTCTCTCTCTCTCTCTCTCTCTCTCTCTCTCTCTCTCTCTCTCTCTCTCTCTCTCTCTCTCTCTCTCTCTCTCTCTCTCTCTCTCTAACACACACACACACACACACACACACACACACACACACACACACACACACTTCTTGCAGACAACAAGAAGGTCCCGGGACATGGACGGAGAAGAGGAATAATGTCCCAGAGGCTTAACTAAGCGCGTGTTTGGAATAAATCAAGGAATTCACCGTTTCGTTCGACAAGGGGAGACAGTGATTCCGGTACCCTCCGAGTTTCAGGAGGAAGTGGGGGATAAGGTGCAGTACAGGTGAGCAGCAAGAACCCCCATGTGTTTGTTTGTGGGAAGAGGGCTGGGAGAGTGGGGCAGGAGGTTGGAGGAGGTACTCCACCGAACCGAATGAAGAGCGGTGCTGCTGCTCGCCTGCTCGCCTCGGACCCCAGCCCGGCCGGAGGGACATCTACATAATTGCACTGCTCATGTGTCCGGGCCGGTGCACGACACGGGCAGCCCGGACGCTTCACCTCGTTACTTCAATGTGCCCTTTCAAACGGAAAGGGAGGTTGATGCCGTGCAGTTCCGCAAGCGGTCGCCAAAAAATAATTTTAATGGAAGCCATGATAACACAACAAGAGAGGTGGGCTCGACCTGGAGGAACTTCGTTCTTCCGCGTGCGGATTGGGACCTGCCTGCACGCCTGCTACGGGGCTGCTGCAGGGCTGCTGCGGGGCTGCTGCGGGGCTGCTGCGGGGCTGCTGCTGCGGGGCTGCTGCGGGGCTGCTGCAGGGCTGCTGCAGGGCTGCTGCAGGGCTGCTGCAGGGCTGCTGCAGGGCTGCTGTGGGGCTGCTGCGGGGCTGCTGCGGGGCTGCTGCAGGGCTGCTGCGGGGCTGCTGCGGGGCTGCTGCAGGGCTGCTGCAGGGCTGCTGCAGGGCTGCTGCAGGGCTGCTGCAGGGCTGCTGTGGGGCTGCTGCAGGGCTGCTGCGGGGCTGCTGCGGGGCTG
>JAHWGI010000603.1:0-19329 GCA_029379305.1 Frankliniella fusca
ACAAACTAAACCCTTATGCACAATTTTATACAACCATAGTTATGCACAAAATTTTATGCATAACTATGTTACACATTGTGCATAATTCTGCACAAATTCGTGCATAAGGAACAGAGTTAAGCATAGTTATGCAGGAAAAATTGTGCATAACTATGGTTGTGTAAAATCCTGCAAGGCTTATGCACAAAAAAGTGCATAAGGGTTTAGTGTGTACGGAACGCCGTGACAAACTTCGTATCCAAGACTGAATTTTTACAGTGTAGAACTCCTGTCCCGGGGCGACCTCAGCGACCTCAGCCCGGGAGTACAACCACCATGTTAAACAAGGGACTATTTTGATACTAAACTGGGACCAATCAGGGAGTTTCGCTTCTTTTACTGATAACTGGTTAACCGGTAACATGCACAGCCTTAGGCCCGACGGCCCGGCCGCGCGCCCATTGGCCTGAGAGGTGGCGTGGAGTAGTCGGGACCGACATTTTCCCCCCTGTTAGATATTATGCCACACTGGCTGCTCGCTCTGCTGGTTGCTCTCTGCTCGCTGCGCTGCTTTCTGCAGGCTGCTCTCTGTATGACTAGAGATGTGCGAATCACCCTTTTTCAAACTCGAATCGAATCGAATCTTAAATTTTTTCCCCCGAATCGAATCGAATCGAATCTAGTTTTTTTTCCTCGAATCGAATCGAATCGAATCTTTCTATTTTGAATCCGAATCGAATCGAATCAAATGTAGACCTTAAAATGTAAGAGGTTTTAAAAGTACTCTAAAAATAACTATACGATGGTGTATAGGTGGAGGAGGAGGCGGGGAAGGGGCGGGGGGAGGGGAAAGTGGGTGGGGGGAGTGGCACCTAGCGGCTGCCGGTGGGGGCGGTGGGGGCCAGAGGAGAGATGGGGAGGGTAGATCAGGGGGGAGCGGCGGTTCGAGCGCGCATCCTATGATTCGAATTCGAACTTGAAAACTTTACTTCACTCGAATTGTTCGATTTCGAAGCTGCTTGTTTCGAAATCGATACGAATCGAATCGGGACTGTTTCGATTCGATTCGATTCGAATTCGAAGTGTTCGCACACCTCTGTGTATGACAGTACAAGCAAGCTGATACATTCGTATCATCTGCTTAAAAACTCGATGCCAAGCGCCAAATCGGACAAAAAAAAAGAAGTGATTTTAGAATGCAACTCCGTTGCGTAAAAAAAGGGTGGTGGTGGCAGGTAAGAAAAGGTCGGACAACCGATGTGCACCGGGTGCGGGTATAAGGGGCGGGCGGGGACCTCGCGGCGTTGGCGCGGGGTGGGGTAGATGAGGGGCAGCCTCATATGGCCTCATATAGCCTGCCAGCCTGCCGGCCGGGGCAGGGGCGTAGGAGCCTATGGGGCCGGGGGGCCACGTGCTCCCCACTTTTCAGAGGTGGGAGGGCCGTGCCCCACCGTAGGATGGGCCCTAGTTCAAAACTTATGCCATTTGAGGTCCAATTTTATATATCGGGGACCATCCAGCGAACCCTTCTAACTGTTGAACCAATAAATGGCCTTCCTATATGAAGAACGCCAGATTTTCGCCCCTTTTCAATGTCAATATTTCGCATTCTTGTTGTAAGAGGGCGAACTTTGCCGTGAAATATGGCCTAAGTTTGGCATTCGTGAAAAAAATACCTAGGCCTTCAAGTGGGATAAATTTTGGTGTTCAAAAATAGCGCCAAAGCAGCCAAAGCCACAGCGTTGACAGTGCGATTCGCCCCTGTAATGTAGGCAAACCACGTTACGTGCCCCCTCACTTTGCAGGACCTTCCTACGCCCCTGGGCCGGGGTCCTATTCGAATCGACACCATGAGATTCTTTGCGCAATAACTCGGATCGAGGGGGCATTCACTCGTGTATTAGTCGTCCCCCCTTGTTCAGCTCCAAATTGTGCTAGCCGTTTTGTTGCACAACGGAAACGGAATGCGCCCCCGCTACGGTCAGGCTTCAGCGTTTCGCGTCCGGTCCAGAGCAGCACTAGAGTACAGGCACTGTCAGAAAAAAGCACGTTAAGGTACGATCATTTACTGGTCAAGTCCTTGCCTGCTCTGGTTGTACTTTGCTAGTACGGTCTTTTGAGGTACGAAGTACAGTAATCTTAAGATAAATCTGGTGTACTTCGTATCTCAAAAGACCGTACTGGTCAAGTACACTCAGAGCAGGCAAGGACTTGACCAGAAAATTATCGTACCTTTTGTGTACTTTGGTACGATTTTTCTGACAGTGGGTACGGGACGCGTGTCAGTGGCATTCTGCTGGACTAAAAGGACTCCACAGGGCCCTGTGCGCTCCGCGTGCGTGTCGGTATGCGGAGAGGTGGGGGTGACACGCCTCAAG
Organism: Frankliniella fusca; assembly: GCA_029379305.1. Classification (NCBI taxonomy): domain Eukaryota; kingdom Metazoa; phylum Arthropoda; class Insecta; order Thysanoptera; family Thripidae; genus Frankliniella; species Frankliniella fusca. The sequence continues at coordinate 2,358 of JAHWGI010000603.1, forward strand.
CGATACCGAAGTGCTCAACATACAAGCCATGAATCGGTATACTTTTATTTGTGCTTTATCCCGGGAAAAAAAAAACGAGTTGACTTGTAAAAGAGTTTGTCACAGCCACACAGGATGGTTCTGTCATATTCAGCGTGGTAAAAATAAGAGTGCTTGTAATATACACGCTGCCACTTGGCCGCATTTCACGAGATGGCACTTTCGCGCTCTCTCCAACGCTGCACCGCACCGGCTAGACCTGTTGCTGTGTACTCGAAGGCAGCGGCGCCCGGGCGCAACGACGGCAAAATAAAAACCAGTTGCGCACAAGGCCGTGGCGTCGCGACGCGTTGCGTCAGCCTCTGTAGAATGTAATGAGGATGTCAGCACGGCGGGGTGCCCGGGCGCCAGTATGACGCCGGGCGGGGCCGGGCCAACTGGGCCCAACCCACAGAGACCGTGTGGCCCAGCAAAGGTTCGTCGCAGAGCACACCCCACTGGTAAAATGAAGCGTTCAGTTACGCTTGAAGAGGTTTCTCTTGAAATGAAGGGTGGGAAAGAAATTCATCCATGCATTTAGATAGGACAACTGGGAGCGGATAGACCTGTTACCGCCTGTTACACTTGATTTCAAGCCTAATCTCAGTGCGCTTGAAAAATGGGAACAAGGCTACGCCTTAGTTTTACCAGCGCCCTCACCAATAAGACTCGCAAGCCGTCAAAGAAATGTGAGGCGATAGCTGAAAGTGTTAGGCTGCATTGCGTGCCAAATTATCGTCACTCTTTTTGAATGCCAATATTTTTCATCATTGTGTGTGCAAAATTTTGGTTCACTCCGGAGAGAATGCAAGATTTAAACATTCAAAGATCTCGGAATATGGAATTCTTTCCAAGGAAATGACAAATTTCGGTAGAAGAAAACCCAATTTTTTGCGAACTAAGATTGAAAAGCGTTCTAGAATGGAAAGACACAGTCGATTTGAATGTGGTTGAAATTAGAATTCAGCTGAAAACAATGTTGCCGAAAGTAGAAAATACAAAGACAAAATCTATTTGGGCAACAGAATATAGAAGACCTATTCCATAGCAAGATTTCGTGGTGAGCGACAATTGCAGTATGTAATACGTACTGCACTTTAAATAGGTGTTTTTGTTTTGAAACAACATTTCAAATTGTTTTTTAAATAATGCCCGTTGTTTTAAAGAGACGAGCTCAGTACTATGTTGAACGGTCGGTCGAAAATATTTGTTTTATTTTCTTCTCTTTTTGTTTTCGACCGATCGTAGTTGTTTAGCACGTTGAGTCGAATGATTCTATTAACATTAAAGAGATAAATAATTAAAATATTTTTTTTCTTTTTAAATAATTTTTAGGGTTAATAATATTTTTAATTACTTTTAATTAATTTTTATCATCTTGATATTAATAATTTTCTGAGGTAGATACGAAATTGACGGGTCGCCGCGGGTGGAGCGTGTGCTAGGTGACAGATGCATATTCAGCGGCCTGACTTTCGGGCCCGTAGCGAGGCTTCTCAGTGGCAGTATGAGAAAGTTTTTAGTGCGTACTGCCGCTGGGTGCCTCTTCGCTACCATGGCTGAATCCTCCAAGTCTCAACTACATGGGTGATCTAAAAGCCTCCATCCTACAGCTACCGTGCTGTGTTCATGCGTGTGTTCAAAATTGTGTTTACGGTTTTTACCCGGTCGGGCTTATCTGGGGAGGCGTGGGCGTGGCCGCGGTAGCGGCCGCAGGTCGGGCGCCTGCCGCGTGGTGGGTAGGCAGCCAAGCACTACATGCGCGCGCGACAGAGCGGCCTACCGGGACAGGCTTTACGAGAGGAAGAGGGCGCAGTCTCACGCCTGACGAGACACCTTCCCGCATTGTCGCGGACGTCTCACGTCATCCTCGTCGATACTTTCGAGCAGTTTGACTCATAATTAGGCGACGGGCTACGGCTTTGAGTTTGTGGCACGGGGGTCCCTAGGGAAAAAAATACCTGACCCAGGACTGATGTTAACTGATCGGACCTATCTAAAAGCTGAAGTGAACCTGTCCTGGACCTTCATTTTAGCTGACTTTTAACTGAAAGTACCTCACAATTACGCCAAATTATCTGAGTTTGGCGCGCTGAAAGCTGATCAGTAGTCAGCTCTAAATTGGCGAAACCGCTTGTAACTGAGTTTAGCTGCTTACGTAACTGACTCCAACTGAGTGTAGTTGAAATTATCTGACTCCGCGATTCAGGTACACCTGATGATTGCGCGTAGTTAGCTGAGTTTTTAGCTGAGTAACATTCACCTCGCATAGGGTGTATAATTATACACTGTAAAAAAATGTTTGTGGTAAATATCACATAAATGTATCTACAGCTTTTTACATATACAGGCGTATGGGAAAAATCAGATCGCTAGTTCCTACAGTCCTCCGATGCATTTACCGGACGGATCAGCTGGGATTCGAACTCGCTACCTTAGTGTTCGAGAGCGCGTACGCTACCCCTCACCCATCGGGCTTTTCTGAGAAGAGGCTTGCTGGGACACCATCCCATTTCAATGATACGAGGACGAGCTGCTTGTAACTGATTTTAACTGATAAAAGCTGAGTGTAGCTGCTGGAAATACTTGACATCACGGTCACGCACGGAAAAGTAGCTGATGCAAAGCTGACGGGGAACTCCCAAATAACTGAGGCTTAATCAGTTAACATCAGTCAAATTGTCAGTTAAACGCGAACTGAATGAAATCCGAGTGCGAACTGAGCTGCAACTGAGCACTTACTGAATGACAGTCAGTTCCGATCAGCGCTCTGTCGCTGAGCTGCTCCGAGTTGACTTTCGGCGCTTTGGAAATCAGGAAGGTTCAGTAAAAATTAGCTCCGACTGAGTACACAATTCAGCTTCTGGTCAGCTCACATTCACTTGTACGTCAAACTGATCAAAGCTGACTCTTACTGATTTTTAGTAACTGAGAAAAGGCTGATACTAACTGAGTATCGTCCAGCTAACACCGTTTTAAAACCAAGTAACTTGACGTTATTGACAGGTACAAAATTGCGTTTCAGGCATCGTCAGTTAAAATCAGTTTTTAGATAGTTCCGATCAGTTAACATCAGTCCCGGGTCAGGTATATTTTTCCCTAGGGGTGGGGGGAGTTTACTGGTCAAGAGGAGTGCAGGGGAGTACATCTCTGCTGGGAAGCGGAACAAGGGCAGGGGCGAACTGGCCCGGGTGGGTAAACCGGAAAACCCGGTGGGTTATTCAGGATATAATGTGAACATGCCCAGGTTTGCAGTTAATAAGAGTTGAACTTCGGACTTGTTGGCTGGAATCCCATCACGCTGACCACTGGACCATCGGGACGTAATGGGAGACGAGCCTCAGAGTCCTCGGGTCATCCCACAGCCGCGCCCTCGCCACGCCGCCCGCCGCTGGGACATTCCCAGAGGGGCAGCGGGCAGGGAGGGTAGCCGGTTACGGCGTACTACTATTGAAGGGATTTCCGATGTTCTCATTTTGGTTTTTTTATTTATTTCCGTTCTTGCCCTTCCTTTAATTTACTTTTTATCAAAACATTTAATACCCGCATTGAAAACCCTCAGGGCATGAAGCCGCGGGAAATAGCTTCCCGACCACATGAGTGTATGCAACGGGTTGGAAGTCACTTGTACACCCATGTAACAGTAGTTTGTGATCTTAGAAATCCTAAATTTACTATAACATTAAAGGAAATTTTCAACATACAAATAGTGAAAATCCCACACTTTGTGGGAAACTATTTTTCCCAAACGCTTATAGGCATTTCACCACAAGGGTATGGGATTTTTCAGATACTAATCGTAATTTTCCGATTCTCTTTTGCCTGTATGGGAAAAATCCCACACATGTGTAGGAAATATCGCGTCCTACATGCATATGGGATTTTTACCACACACTTGTATGGCAAAAATCCGAACATTTTTTACAGTGATAAATTAAAAAATAGCCGATCCCTCGAACTACAAGAGCTCGCTGGCGGCCCGGGCCTGCGTCGTCTGCTATCGTCTCAACCGCACCCGTCCCCTCCCTTCCCGTCGAGCAGTGGCGGCTCCAGACCTGACTCGAGGGGGGGGGGGGGGGGGTCCGGTCGGGGTCGGGAATTCGGCGCGCGCGCGCGTGTTTGTGCAGGGTTGCTACAATTTTTTAATTTCCCCTGATTTCCATCCCACCTCTTTTGGGAATTTCTCTGACTTTAAAGCCCTTCATATTGGTTCGCTTAATGAAACGCGAGCGAAGCGAGCGGAAATTTTTTGTTTACAAAGTAACAAAAATGGACCATTTTTTGATAAGCTTCTGACTTTTGTGACCCGCTAATCGAAGTGGTTTTGTGAACATCAGGCAATATCATGTGCTCAGTAAAATGTGTAGTTTAATCCCTGAGTTTTTATTCACATTTTCGATAAGTCCCGATATTTAGCCCCCTTTCTTTTCGAATTTTCCTGAATTTTAAGAACCGCATACCGATTCGATGAATAAACGCGAGCGAAGCGAGCGGAAATTTTTTTTTATAAAGTCCAAAAATCTGACTAGTTTTTTCGACAAGCCTCACACTTTTGTGACCTCAATCGCAGTGTTTCCGTTTATATCAAGCAATATCATGGGCTCAGTCAAATCTATAATTTCTTCGAGTTTTTTCAATTTTCTCCTGAGTTTTCAACGATTTTCTAGATCATTTACAAATTCTTACAGTCTTTCAGGTTTTCAAGGTTTCAGGTTTTCAAGGTTTCAGGTTTTCAAGGTTTCAAGGTTTTCCAGAGTTGTGGCAGCGCGCGCATAGGCCAGTCGTTAGGTCAGATTCTGAGCGGCATACAGTGTCTGTGTCTTTCGCGAATGTAGCTGTAGCGTTGTACTCTAGAAAGAAAAGAAGCTCCTAGCTACCTTAGGTCACTAGAGTATGCTTGAATTTTTAGGCGTTTAGTAGTAGGTGCATTTAATCTTTTATTTTCAGTGAGTATACCCTGATCCGTTTCCGATTGTAAGCAAGACTGAAGTTTGAGCCAAGGAGCAAAGTACGACGTCGACGCCCTTCGGGCGTCGACATCGTACTTCGGCTTGGCCCGAGGGGGGGGCCGCGACCCCCGAACCCCCCCCTGGAGCCGCCAGTGCCGTCGAGCAGCCTCGAGTACGGAGCATGGACGAAAGCGATGATTTTGAAGAGACTATTTTCACGAGTATTTTACATACAATTTTGAGCACGAAGTTGAGATTTTAGCTTCACCGCCAAATAGCCCCCAACTTTCCCTACAAGAAAAACTAGGTGTCATCAAAAGTTACGAAAGTAAATCTTTACAGTCCGGTCTGCAAAACCCGCTTGACGCTAGTTACGGTCCCCACCACCACCACCACCACCTACATGTCTCCTGCTGGTATCAGCGCCTACATTGGAGTTTCCACCCGCTGTTTACGAGGACAAATCCGCAGTAGGAGCCTTCAAAGCAGCCACACAGCAGTAACGGTACCAAACTAATCACCCACACAAACAATTCGACAGTCATAACACACACAGACGCGAGCGCGCGCGGGCACGTCCGTGGTGCGGCTGAGAAAACTTGATGATGGTCATCATCAGTGGGGCGATGATTGAGCTCGATGGCAGACCTCTAATAAATGACTCGTCCCAGAGAAATCCCAGAGAAAGCGGAGAGAAATTAGCGGTTGGGCCGTGGCACCAGTGAGGCCGTGGGGGGACGGCTGATGCTGTGTACACCCCCCCCCCCTCCAAACCACCCCCTGAGGGGGGCAAGTACGCCACCGCGCTGGGCGAGCCACGCTGGACACACGTGGCCAGATCACCTATACAAAACCCACCGACAATCCTCCTAACGCATATTAATTGTTTTCTTATTTTTTAGGCAACGGAGTTGCCTTCTAAAATCGCTGGAAAACGTGCGTGTTTTGTTTCATATGGCCCCTTACGACAGAAAAAAATCTGCTGAAGGGAATTCGATGATATTAAGCATACATTTAGAATGTAATCTAGTACATTCGATTCTGAAGTCTAGTTGAAATCTGTATTGCAGAAATTTTGTAAATTTGAATTGAAATTCGAGTTTCTATGGTAATGCTCGACTCGTCAGGCAAAATGAACAGGGGAAGGGGATATTTTTTCGTGGAGGGGGTAGGCCGAGGCGAGCCAACACGGAGCGAAAGAGAAACCTCTAAAGTCTGCGTTCAAACAAAGCCAGCCTTTAGTTTCGAGCGCAAGAATGAGATAACACTACTGAAATTCGCACGTGACCACCGTACTGCCTTCTTTAAAACTACTTCAGTTTTACTGAAACTTGCCCCGGTTCTGCCAACTAAATGTGTGCCTCAAAGAATGAGTTCCAATCGTAACGTTATGAGAGCAGTGATTTTTTTCATTTTATTTGGTTGGCATGTTGTGTCAACAACGCGAAAGCAGGCCAAGCATGTCCGCCATTGCCGGTGGCTGATGTGCCCACCTCGCGACTTTAAATCATTTTTTAAAGTTATCGAAACGTTGACAAGGCGAACTGAATGCGTAAATAGTAGTTTTATACCTGCGGAAAACGGTTTGGTAAGTTTGACTTCGATCTGGTGAGCAGAATTCTTGAAATGATGTACATTTACGTGTACCATTTTGTGTAAACAACGCCTTAACTCCGCGTTTTCCCAATAGAGCGCACCCCCGTCGCGGCCGCGGCGCGCTTGCCCGCTGGTCCTTCGCGTACCAGCGGTATTAGGTAGGGCCCCGGTTCACCCCTTCCGTGCGCCCGCTGAAGGGTAGGTTATTGTTGACGTTCTCCTCCGGCCGTGACGACCTCGCCCCTCGCCGCCCAATTTTTGCCGTCAGAAGGAGAGCTCTCTTTTCTCCTGCTCCTGTCGATTAAATGTCGGCCGACCTGTCGGAGAGACTCATTACTTGAAACCCGCCCTATCAATTCAAACTTAAAATTATTTAGCCACTATCTTGACTATCGTAAACTAAACAAAACCAGTCGGTTTTCTTACAGTCTTATTCAACACTCACAATATTTTATTTTAGTTATAGAAACTCCGTTGTCTACCAGGATTTCGTGAAATCGTATTTTTTCCTCTCATCTCACTCTTGTTGGTGTTGGTTTCGTTCCGGCCCGGGACGGTACTGCGTGATGACTTGCCGTGTTTCAGGCGCGGCGGAACGTTTTCAAGCCAGGGGGGGGCAAGCCCGAAGGCGCCTTCGGCGCCCCCTATTTTGCGCTTTGGCGCCCCCTTACCCAAAGTGGGGGTTTTTGCAACCAAAAACACATTATTCGACAGTAAAATTGTATTTCCGTGTTTTTAGTGTGTTTTATGGTAACTAAATAGTTCAATTAGCAATAGACGCGAGCAAAGCGAGCGACGGGGGAAAAAATTTCTTATTGCATGCAATTAGTCACGCATTAACGCATATAAACGCGTTTAAAAAATTATAGCTAAAATGGGGAAAACGGAGTGGGGGATTAGGGCCAGAGACTAGTCCTTGCGGTAGGACCTGTCACATACCAAAAGCAGAATAATAAGTCGCGAGCGAAGCGAGCGAGAAAAATGGGATCTAACTTATCCACAATGACCTGTTCAGGAACTGAATTGGTATACAAATAGTTTGGACAAGGGAGTACGTCGGGCCTCTCCCATTTTCTCCGAAAATACTATGGTAAGTAGGGAACGTTCGCGAGCGAAGCGAGCGCGCGAAAAATTGAGTAGGTCTTTGGAGGGCGCATCGGAGCCCTTCTCCCCTCCCTATCCTAGGTGAAGTATTGGGACCAAGGGACCTGGATGCTCATGCTCTCCAGCGCCCTCCTGTGAGTGCCTCAGTCGCCCATTCCTGGGCGCCCACGAACGAGTAAGTACAGGGCTTAAGTCGCGAGCGAAGCGAGCGCGCGGAAAAAAATGCCTTTTTAAGTCTTTCGGTGCCCATTTGTAGGCGCCGCCTTCGTTTCTCTATGGGCGCCTGCGGCGCCCATACCTGTGGGCGCCCCCGGCGCCCTTCTCTGGGTGGTTTTTGGCGCCCCCTTTAGGCGCCTCCGGCGCCCCCTTTGGGCGCCTTCGGCGCCCCCCTGGCTGCGCCAGGGGGGGGCATTGCCCCCCCTGCCCCCCCCCGTTCCGCCGCGCCTGCCGTGTTTGTGTTTATCAGTCCGGCCTACTGACCGCCATGGGCGCCGTGATTAGAGTGGAGGCGTTTGTGAGTGAAGAACAGTGCGCCTCCTCAACCTCAGCCCCCTCCTCGCTTTTCGCAAGAATCTCTTTTCTCCCTGTGGAGACCCGGACCAGCCGGCGGGCAGGGTTTGGGCTAGTAGCACCATTACGCAGGCACCCTGCGCGGGGAAGGGGGTAGGGGCACCACACCCGGCCCTCATAAATCTCGTCCCCGGCGCCCCACGCGCCGCCACACTCCACGCGCCGCCACGCCCCGCAAGCGTCGTGGTACCCGGCCGACCTGCTCCACACAAAGAGCGCCGCCTGCCACGTCCTCCGTCAAAACATTATCCCCCGTCGGAAATCTCAATTTATTGTAGCTACCATCATTATTCAGGGGTCGGAATTAATGAAAACGCGTCTGCAACTTTTTCCGTTTTGCAATAGTGCGTTTCAGGTGCAAGCTTTCTTTCTTTATATTTATCAGCCTTGTCTTTTCTTCTGTTTTATTATTTTTCTGTAAGCCTGCATTAACCCTCAGCGTGCGCCGCCGAGCACTGCTGGCTGTAATTCGTAACGGTCCATTGCACCGGTACACTGTAAAAAAAATGACGGTGAAAACTACGGAAATCACCGTTTATTCCTTTAACAGTGTCCACCGTAGAATGGTGACTCCCTACTACAGCGCGCACCGTAGTGGAAAGTTTTGAATCCCCGTTACGGACTGCCTAGTACGGCATCACCTTACTCAAAAAATGGGGTACGGAAGACCAGTACTTTTGACCTCTGCCCACCGAAAATGAGGTACGGTGGTGCCGTACTCTGCGCTCCGTAGTCAGTTTCTAAAACGAAGATACGGGACACCGTAGTTGGTTCCGTACTACCAAGCGCGGATCCAGGGGCAAAGGGTCAATTGCCCCGGCTCAGCCGCCCTGACAAAAACTGGGGGGAAAAGGGAGAAAAGGGAAAAGGAGAGAGGGAAAAGGGAAAAGGGAAAAAGAAAATTATGTCATGTATACGCATTTTCTAATAGGTACGCATCGGTCGAAATTATAAACAAAGACAAACATTCGATCTGAAAGTAGGCAACCTGCTACATTTGCCCCCTCCTCCGGGCCGTGCTGGATCCACCACTGCGTACTACGATCTTGTTACAGTGTAGAGTGCACACCAGGCTGACGAAACAAGTTCACCACGACGCATCTCTCTGAGTAGGCCCGTGCAAATTCAAACGAGACAGGTAACTGGCAGGTGAGGTCGAGGTGTCCTGTCGGCCTAGACCAGCTCGGCCCAGCGCACAGCGCCTTAAGACATGTAGACGACTTTCTAGTCCTCCACAAGTCACACCGTCGCGCCAGTCTGCTTCCATTATTATTACTATCAACTGGCTGAGTCCCATTAACACGACCAGCATTCCTTTCTAAATAAGTGTCATTTACAACTGATGAATCAATCAACTTTGATCGAGTCTGATCAAATGTATTTCTACGAGTTCAACACTGCAAACCCTGGAATCCAATTTCTCACCCAAAATGGGAGGACACTTTTCCATACTAAATTAGAGTGAGAATTTTCAACCTCACTCTTTTCGAGCGAGATTTTTCTGAGCCTCGATCTATTTGAGAAAGGATTTTTTTAACCTCACTTAATTTGAGCACGAATTCTCACTTTATTTGGGCGAGGTCTCTAAATTCTTTCTCATAAAGGGCGAGGAAAAAATTCTTACTCTCCAGAGAGTAATAAAGTTGCCCTCAAATTCTCACTCGTATGGGGGCGAGAATTATGACTCGTAGATTTTCAGTGAATAGCTAGAGACTTGTTACTGTTACTGCCCGTCTCTGCTGGCTGAAGTTTATCTTCTGTTGGTGAGGACCATTCTACACTTTTGATTTTAACCATGTGGTAAGATGTATATGAAATACATACCATGCACCATTTCCCCTCCATCATTAGTATCCACTGGCTGATTCACTCTGAGATGAATGTCATTCCTTTTTAAATAAGTGTCTTCATTGACACATTTTCTCTGCAAATCTAAGTGTGATACTACATGTCAGTTTAAACTGCGAAACTTTAGTTTCGCAGTTACAACTGCAAAACTCATGAGTTCGTCAGTTTAAACTGCAGAACTCCCGAGTTCGTCAGTTTAAACTGCAAAACTGCCGAGTTCGTCAGTTTAAACTGCAGAACAGTTCCTCGGTTTAAACTGACGAACTCGGGAGTTTTGCAGTTTAAACTGACGAACTCGGGAGTTCTGCAGTTTAAACTGACGAACTCATGAGTTTTGCAGTTGTAACTGCGAAACTAAAGTTTCGCAGTTTAAACTGACATGTAGTATCACACTTAGATTTGCAGAGTTCCCATCACATCAGTAGGTTTGCCATGAGACATGAGACTTTCGCTCCCTAAGCTGTGACATGAGGCTCCCACCCGTTGACAAGAGATCGTCCCTCGGGTCAGTCTCAAGTCCAGTCTCATGCCTATCAGTCTCAAGTCCAGTCTCATGCCTATCAGTCTCAAGTCCAGTCTCATGTCCATCAGTCTCAAGTCCAGTCTCATGCCTATCAGTCTCAAACCCGGCTAGGCTCATGTCCACCCAGCCCCCAGATTGTCGTTCTGCTTTCGAGGACCAGTGGCACCGAACAACGTTCGGGGATCAACAATGGACAACGAATCTGAACTCATTACCGCTTTCATAGCCACTATCTGTGTTCTTCTTCACGCTCCGTCTACCGCTTCTATGCTGGGCTGGGTTCTATCTTATTGCTATAATTATAGTTTCATTATTTTAGGAACAACTTTCGCTCAGCTGCCACGTGCTTTCGAAGCACACGTGGGCCTTGTTTAGTGAAGTAACAAAACGTTCAGATCTACAGACAAATATGTCCATAGTCATTTAAACTGTAACTTATTGAGTTTTATGTATCAATCTAATCACTCTAGGGGTTCTACGACGGTTCACATAAGTTTTTCACATATAGTGATTTTTCGCCTGATGGTTTTTCACCTAACCCCTTTCACACATTTTTTTTTCACATAAAGTACTGTTTTGCATAAGTTATTTTTTACATTTAGAACTCTTTTACATAGATTACATTTCACCTTTTTTTTTTTACTTTGTGTGTACCCATTATTTTGGGGCCCCCCTTCGTTTTCAAGCTGCAAGAACTACCTCGCACAAACAACACGAAGGAATGTACATCAGTCAGCCGCATACGAACGCAGAGCACTGCTTGAGGACGAATAGCGCATAAGGCTCCGCGCCTACGACGCGGTGAACAAGAGACTTCAGGCCGCCGCAGTGCCCGGATGGAAGGATCTACAGTTCACCATCAGATCAAACTACAGTTTCTTATCGTACACTGACGACTGAAATGTCATTATGCGAAAAATCATTGTGTGAACAAAATTATGTGAACCGTCGTGTTACGACTCTAGGATGGTTCCTCTGCACAATAGTGACTGAGAAGCAACTCACTCTTCCCCTTCTCCCTCCCTGCGTCACTCACCAACACAACGCTATAGACAACCAGGTGGATGAACCACTACACTCCTTGTAGTATACAGACTTCAAGTTCAATTTCATTGCACGAATGGAGGTTTCCACACCAACAACTGTTGCGAAATCCAGACAATTATTGTCTCTCCAGTCCCACCCTACCATCAGGGGAGGGGGTTGGGGCTGACCCGTCAGCCGGGCACTCCAGCCTGCATGCAGTCCGTCTCCAGCATCGACACGACTGTCTCGCCTGTTGCCCACAGATTGGCGCCATGGCTGCAAAACCCTCCGCTCCACCCTACCCCTCCCCCCCCCCATCCACCTCTGCCCGCCACACCAGCTCCCAAAACCCCCACCCCTTCCTTCTCTGTGCAGGCCAAGGCTTGTAGCTCTTAATGAAATTGCGAGCACGTACGAGAGGGGAGGGGAGAGAAATGAGAGATAGAGGAAGAGGGGTGAGAAAAGGGGCTCCCCGAGGAGGAACGCAGAGGAAAGTGGAACCCGGAGGAATGAGGGGAAAACGGGGAGCGGATGAAGGAATGGAAGGGGGTGGGAGGTGGAACTGCGAGCAACGCTGACCTTGTCTGCAGCCAGGCAAGCTGTTGGGAGAAACATTTAATCAAAGCATTTGCTCATAAAAATGCTCGGGTGTCGCGGCACGAGGTAAAGGAGTAACGGACGGACACAAGGCCGTCGACCTGTCTTCGCGCCAGAGGGGGGAGGCGGGGGGGGGGGGGGATATATATTCGTTGTTGTGCGAGTTGCCTATCTTTCAGGGTTTTTTAACGCTTAGTTGGCCCGGCCAGGCGACGAGAGTATTCCCCGCCCCCTCCGCGGCCGCCGCCTGCCCCCGATCGCCTACAATACGACACTGATTCAAAAAAAAAAATGTTGAGAATTCACAGCACAACTGTTGTGAAAAAAGTGGCGAGAACTCTTCGTTAAATTACAACACTCCTCTGTATTTAAACCCGAGCTCCTCGGGAAATTACAACTGTCCTCTGTATTTAAAAACAAAATCTCTTTAGGAAATTACAATTGTCATCGTCCTCTTCATTTAAAATAGACCGGCTCCAAAAATATGTTCGACTGGCCGACAGTAAATTCAACTTTGGGGCCGTTCATATACCACGTGGACACTTTGGGGGGAAGGGGGGGAGACCAGAAAAGTCCACGAATGTCCATGGGAGGGGGAGGGGGGAGGGGGTGTAGCGCCCTTTCCACGAGGATTTTTTTATTCCTTTTTTTTTTACGTAAAACAGTGGGCTAGACTGGAGCTGGGCTGTCTGCTAGCCTCTCCAAGTATCGCCAACTCTTCTTTAATGCCGAAATATTTGAAAATTTCACGACACTTCAAGAAATTTGTTGCGCAAGTCAAAAACAGCGAAAAAGGTGAAATTCCATTTTCCTCGTGGACAGTATTGGATCATTTTCCACGGTTGTCCACAAGGAGGGGGGGAGGGGGGCAAAAGTGACTTAAAAGTGTCCACGTGGTATATGAACGGCCCCTTTGAGGCAGCAAAAAGGTCCCTTCTTGATTACAGAGAAGTGTTGGGATTTCACAATCGTTCCGTATCGAGAAACACAGTGAAAAATATGTACGGAAATTTCCGGCTAATTTTGAGCAGATGATTCCAAAGGTAGCATCTACTTTTATACTCTCGATCTCGTTCGTACGGTCGAAATAGTTTGTCCCAGGAGAGAAAGGGGTTAGGAGAGAATGGGGAATGGGGTTAGGAGAGAAGGGGGCTAGGAGAGCGGGGCCCAGTGAGGTGGTCCGGTGGTCGTCGCTGACAATGACACATCAGTGACACGTCAGTTACACGTCAGTGACACTGTTATCTGAACAGTGATAAATATCATACAATTTGCTGCGATAATTCCTCAAAGCGATACACACAAAATATCGCTCCAGGGAGAGCGATAAGAGAGTTATTCGAGGGGTCGACTACTCGGCTTCGAAACGAACACAGGAGTTCGGAGTACACGGAGAACAGCTGGAGTTCGCAGAGTTAGTTCGGTTGGAGAACAGTCGGAGTACGCGTTTTAAAGTCGGAGTATTTCGGAGTACATCCGGAGTTCATCGGAGAACACACCTTATTTTACCCGGAGAACGCTCGGAGGACGCTCGGAGTACACGGAGTACATTCGGAGTATGGTCAGGCAGTAGCACAGGAGAACACAAGTTGTCGACCCCTCGGAGTTATTGCTCGAAAAGTGCATTAGTTAACCCATTTTTATGCAATCATGATTGCTCAAATTAAGCAATAATTTGCGTTTAATGCGGCAAACGAGCGATAATTCATTTAATGCTGCAAGTGGTCTGAGAATTATCACTCTTGAGAGTAATAGTACATACTAATAAAGTGCAATAATTTTTTATTGCTCCCACAGGAGCAATACATATTTATTGCACTCCAATCGTATTTTTATTGCATTAAGAATTACAGTGCCGCTTTCCAGTAGTCTGGTGGTTAGCGTACCGGGTTCCCCATGCATAGGTCCGGTTTTTAACTCCCTGTCCGGTATGGTATTTCAACGATAAGGTAATGTCTAGTAAAATGTTCTTTAAGGGTTGAAAGAAGGGCCAAGTGAGCGCGGTCAAGGGAGGAGACGAGCGTATATAAGCAGTAACAAGAATGCTGGAAATTTCATATTCTAATTCGCAGTTTGCAATATTAAATTTCACACACCGTTAAAAGCTTGCGGTGAAACCTGCACCACTGTAAGTTACGGTGCATATTCACCGTAACTTACAGTGAATATACACTGTAACTTACAGCAGTGGTGCAGGCTATTCGCCGTAGCTTACGGTGAAAATGCACCGTAACTTACAGTGGTGCAGGCTGCTCACCGTATCTTACGGTGCATATTCACTGTAAGTTACGGCGAATCTGCACCGTAACTTACAGTGGTGCAGCTTTCACTGTAACTTACAGTCAAATTCACCGTAAGCTTTTAACAGTGCATAGTTACTGATGTGAAATTTCAAAATGTGGATGTGAAATTTTACATCATGGAGGAAAATTGCGTCATATCCATCGATGTGAGTTTTAATACCAATTCTTTTAACAGTGTATTAAAGGCCTAGCGTTGTACCTAATATCTTAAAAAATGGAGATTTTTAGGGAAGTATACAATTCATCTTCCATGTGGTTATGAACTTCCACATTGTCTTAATATTGATGTATCTACATTTGATCTAAATTACCTCTATGCGCCATATACGTGCCGTTCAATACCATGGGTGAACGGGATATTTTGAAAATTTAGACAACAGTTAGTTCGCTTTGCTCTGCATCGAAACATGTTGAAGACAACATTAGTGTCAAGAACTCACGGCATTATTTGATAAAGCCCAAGCGATTCTCACACCTCTCGAAGCGGCTAGGAATCTCAATAGAAATACATTCGCATCTAGCGCTCTTCTCCCAGCGAGCGTCCCGTGGCCTAGTGGATAATTATCTGGGATTCCGCGCGCACGTCGCGTCGCAGGTTCGAATCCAGGTAAGTTAAGAATTCACTTTCAAGTTGAAAAAACGGTATGCGGTAGAATCACTGAAATCCGTTTTGTGATACTTTTACTCAATTTTTGCGATAACTGGTGTTTTGAGATTCCCGCATGATAACCCCCCAAAAATGTGATAAAAGTATCATATTATTGTGATAAAATCATCACAAAAACTGTAATAAAATAATTTCTGTGATGAATTTATCACAATAATGTGATACTTTTATCACATTTTTGGGGGTTATCATGCTCTTTAGCGTGGGAATCGCAAAACACAAGTTATCGCATGGGTTTGTGTTAAAAGTATCGCAAAGCCAGCCTCAGTGAAGGGAAGCTTAACAGAGCAAGACAGAGGGAAAAAGTGGGATGAGACACCGGAAATATTTTAACGTTAAAAAATGGTCGTCTACACATCTATTTATGTAGTCGTCTAAATCTGGGAATGAAAGTGTGCACTTAGATCATCTAATAGATGTCTTTGCTAGACATCTATTAGATGATCTTTCATCAATACATAGACTTCTAAAAGATGTTTATCAGTCGTCTATTTTCTCTGTGGGGCATCTGAATGTGGAGAGGTAGGAAAACGCTGTTATCGGCAGAAAGTCACCTTTCCCCCTGAAAACTCAGAAAATACGATTTCACGAAATCCTGGTAGACAACGGAGTTTCTATAACTAAAATAAAATATTGTGAGTGTATAATAAGACTGTAAGAAAACCGACTGGTTTTGTTTAGTTTACGATAGTCAAGATAGAGGCTAGATAATTCTAAGTTCGAATTGATAGGGCGGGTTTCAAGTAATGAATATTCTCCGACAGTTCGGCCGACATTTAATCGACAGGAGCAGGAGAGAAGAGAGCTCTCCTTCTGACGACAAAAATTGGGTGGCGAGGCCACGGCCGAAGGGGAACGTCAACAATACCGTCCCCTCCACCGAGCGCACGGAAGGGGCGAACCGGGGCCCTAACTAATACCGCTGGTACGCCCAGGACCAGCGGGCAAGCGCGCCGCGGCCGCGACGGGGGGTGCGCTCTATTGGGAAAACGCGGAGTTAAGGCGTTGTTTACACAAAATGGTACACGTAAATGTACATCATTTCAAGAATTCTGCTCACCAGATCGAAGTCAAACTTACCAAATCGTTTTCCGCAGGTTTAAAACTACTGTTTATGAATTCAGTTCGCCTTGTCAACGTTTCGATAACTTTAAAAAATGATTTAAAGTCGCGAGGTGGGCACATCAGCCACCGGCAATGGCGGACATGCTTGGCCTGCTTTCGCGTTGTTGACACAACATGCCAACCAAATAAAATGAAAAAAATTACTGCTCTCATAACGTTACGATTGGAACTCATTCTTTGAGGCACACATTTAGTTGGCAGAACCGGGGCAAGTTTCAGTAAAACTGAAGTAGTTTTAAAGAAGGCAGTACGGTGGTCACGTGCGAATTTCAGTAGTGTTATCTCATTCTTGCGCTCGAAACTAAAGGCTGGCTTTGTTTGAACGCAGACTTTAGAGGTTTCTCTTTCGCTCCGTGTTGGCTCGCCTCGGCCTACCCCCTCCACGAAAAAATATCCCCTTCCCCTGTTCATTTTGCCTGACGAGTCGAGCATTACCATAGAAACTCGAATTTCAATTCAAATTTACAAAATTTCTGCAATACAGATTTTAACTAGACTTCAGAATCGAATGTACTAGATTACATTCTAAATGTATGCTTAATATTATCGAATTCCCTTCAGCAGATTTTTTTCTGTCGTAAGGGGCCATATGAAACAAAACACGCACGTTTTCCAGCGATTTTAGAAGGCAACTCCGTTGCCTAAA